>CM063501.1:65293382-65423382 GCA_032207245.1 Pardosa pseudoannulata
AATAAGATTCTATTTTTTGTTAAATAAACCTTCGTGTAGACACATAAACCACAAAATCATAGTCAAGAAAAAAGAAGAAAACCCCCACGGTGTGCAGGACAACACTGCGTCATACGGGGCGTGTTTAGTCAGTGACTGCTTAGTTGGGTAACACCTTTGTTCTCTAGGCTAACCTCCGCTAATTATCTGGTCTTTCTAGAGCAGTTTCTTTCCAGATTGCTAGAAGATGTTCCAACAAATATGAGGGACAACATGTAGTTCCCCGTAGTCCAACATGATGGAGTGCCTGCTCAGTTTAGACTTGTTGTTCGTAGCCATTTGAACAGGTTCTTCTCACGTTAAAGGAATAGGCTTGGTGGAACGGCTCTCGTCCTCCACTCTCTATGAATTTATTGAGCCTTGATTTTTTTTTCCTTGGAGAGTCATCAAATGTGTCGTGTATCCTGTGAAATCTGGAATGGATCACATGGTAAAACTTGTCTATGCAGCTGCTAAAATCAAAGAAACTCTTGATGTTTGCCTGTCAGGCAATCGATGCTCAATGTCAGGCATTTTGACGTCTGGTAGTGCAAACTTAGAGCATCTGATATAACATTCTATTTGTATTCATGTTGTACACCATTTTTATTCATTGGGCCCAATAAACATTCCAAATTAATTACTCTCTTATTTCCTTTCCCATCTTCTATCTTTGCTATCACTTACCCCTGGCGATACCACCCATGCGTTATTATGCAATTCTTCATCCTTGCGATGTGCCCAGATTTCTCTAAACATTTGTCGTCACATTTACAGGAAACCAGGTGTAAAACACTTCGAGAAGATTAAAGAATATCACATGAAGTAAGTCAGTCTGTTTAGTGTGATTAAAATTACAAATCATTCACTTTTCTGACTCATATCTAGACAGTCAGTCTTCAAATGCAAGAAAAATTTTAAAAAATTTCAAATAAAGGCTTTAAATAATTATGATTTATTCTTTAACTGTGATTCATTCAGTCCTAATTTGTTTTATATGCAAATTTCATAGCAATAAGACAAATTATGACTGAAAGAATCAGAGTTAAAGAATAATTCAAGGCAAATAATTTACAAAATCACTTTGTAAGTCTACCCTTTAAATATAACGCTGTAAAGCTTTTGTAGATAACACTCTTTTTTTATCATACATACATAAATTTTAAAAAATATTATATCAACGAACATCACACTAAAACAATGCACCTTATTAATTTTCCTCTTAATCTCTCATTGTGTTTTTAATATGAGATGTATACAAAAAAAAAAAAAAAAGATAAAGTGGTGACTGATCAAAGAAAAGATTCTACGCCTCCCTCCTAGATGACTGATTTAACACAAAATCTCACACTAATCTCTTATTATTTCTTTTATACTCATAATAAAAAATAGACAGTAATGATTCACTAAGAATTTTTTTTAACCGGAAGTGACAGAGGAGCGATGCTTCTATGAAGGAAACTCGTCTTAATTTCAGAGCTTATCTTTCATTATTTTTTCGAACCTTTAAAAAAACAAAGAGACCTCCTAGCGTGAAAGCAACCAGAAAAACCTTCTTATTTTTTATACTATATTATTTTTGTAAATTTATGGACTGTACCATTAAACAAAAAATATGCGGCTGAATGATGTTTTCACAGCATTTTAGTTGCCATATCTAAAAATATGTCCGAATCATCTGATGCGATAAAATTTGATGAATCGGACGATATTAAGTTTATATTTTATATAAATTTCATGATTAAGTAAGATTCTTCATCTATCATTTTCTCTAACTGATCCAAATGTGTTGACGGCTGAAGGACGTAGTGAGAGAAAATCTCCCTTATATAAATGGTATCGAAAATTAAAATAACTTATAAAAAAATTCTTTGAACTCTGAAATATTGCACTGTTTCACGGAAAATACTGCAACAAAAGATTGTTTTTCCTTAAACCAAACAAATAACATGTTAGCTCATAATGGATATAGTTTTGAAACATCGGATTCCTAAATTTAGCTGAATCTTGAACTGCTCAAGCTAAACATTTTTCAGTATTATCACCATTAGGAAAAAAACCAGATACATTTCGATCATTTTTGTAAGGGAATTTCAGTCACTTTTGTACATAAAACCACTTTGAAAAAAACCATTGCATTAGAATATTTTTATGCTTTTTTTATAAACTACCCTTCACCTTCAGGATGGTAGGTCAACTGGATTTCCTGAGCCCTCTAATCCAGAGATTTCTAATAGTAAGCATAACTACCCGCTCGCTACAAATTACATATATAAGTGTCGCTTCCGTCTCTGTCGGTGTTTAAGAAGAGCATTTGTAAAAGCGAACTATTAGCACTGTAAAACGCCGAACATTGCATTCGTGCTTGGTTTGACCAAGTAGCATGACCAAGTCAACAACAACTTAACCCTCTAAGCGGTTCGCACGTACAATTCCGCCATACCGATGATGTCTTCAAAGCGGTTATCACATACAATTTTCGACCTCCAAAAACGTTCGAAAATGGATGTAATGTAAATTTCTTCCAGTGTTTGAGGTAGGAGGGTCAGGTCGATTGTTTAGAAACTGCATCCCTCTTTGACTGACATTTATGGAGGGATGCACCCCTACTACCTGTGGCACAAAAACGCTGATAGTTTTTCATGGCTTTGTAAATCTCTATTTCGAAGTATTTCGTTTGCGGTAACAGATGTCTCTCTAATTGCACCACTTAAATATCTTGGATAACTTTCGTAAAAAAATATAAATAATTCTCTTAAAGAATATTTTTATTTGTACTTTTAGAATCCATTATTTCTTATGGGATGATCTTCGAGACTTGACGAGTTTCATGTGTATTAAAAATTAACAATCTATAATATCTATTTATATATCTATTTATAACCGGAAGTAAAGGGACAATGACGAGGGTGGATTTCCCGTATTCCATTCTAGTATACAAAGAGTGAAATAAAAAATCATAGAACGCTTTGGCCATTGACACAATAAACCTTTAGCGTATTTTTGGAGACATTTTTTAACCGGTGTGTTCCACTCGGAGGGTTAAAAGATGAATAAAAGAACTGATTCGAACACCTATGCCAAGTGTGAGATTCGAATGCATGAATTCCAGTATCGAAGAGAATCGCACTAGCTATTCGGTCAACATTCAACATACCAGTAGTATAAAAAGTATAAAAGCAAGAAGAGCAGAAAGTAACACACAGAAATATAGGAAGAAAACAGAAAACAAACAAAAAAAAACAAGCAGAGTAAACCAATGAAAAGAAAACAGATATGTGGGAAGAAACCAATGTGTTTTAAAAAATGAAAAACGTTTTGATGACGAGTGCCGTTAAGTAAGTTGTATAATATTATGAGAATGATAATTATAAAACCTATGATTATTATAAATGGAAAACCGAGTAGTAGGTTGAAACCCAATGTGTTTTAAAATATAATTTCGAGAAGAAAAGACAGTCACTAAGTCAGTCAAATTAATGTTGCGAAACTTAAAATAAATGTGCTTTTTCAGAATTTTATACAATTTTGTTAAATATTTGTTACATTTTTATGTTAATAAAATCTAGAGTTAACGTATTAAGCAATTTCAACTTTTCTTGATAAGACTATATAATGCTAGGCTTTATTTTTTCTCGAGGTAAAATATATTACTCAGCAATTATTTTTTACTAAAAGGGGAAATGTCTAGAATGGCTACTGCTTTCCTTTGTACAGAAAATTAAAATAACTAAAGCTTCTAATGAAGAAACAATTATTTCTTGTCATTTCCAGCAAAGTGTATTAGCATAAGATAATAATCTTGAGCTAATTTTCATCTTTTTTCTCTTGTTAACAGCTATTTCATGTAATTTCATCATTTAGTAATTATTTCACAGTTCTAAATTAGTTCATTTATTTTTTATCTTATTTTGTCGTAGCTAATAGAATGTTTCCTCTTTTGAATAAAATACCAGTAATGCTGTTGTTGAGCAGTACTCAAGCAACTTAATATTTTTACTTCGTTTAGTACTTTTTTTTTGTATAGTTGTTGAAATTTTTATCTTGTTTTGGTGACATTGTATGCAGAAAGATAAAATATCAAATAGCTGATGCATTTCATAAGAAATACCTCGCAACGTAAATGATATTGTGCTAAAAATTCATTATCACTCTATCTCAAACCTATTATTTACTCTAACCTCTATATTTCACTATGTTAAGGGCTCACATGACAAAAAAAATGGATTATTATAAAATATTAAAATGAATAGACAAGATTCCTAAAGCATAGATTTACTTTCTTTTTTTCTTTTTTTTTTCAGAAAGGTAAAATATCAAGTAGTTGATGCATTTCATAAGGATTACCTTTCAACGTAAATGATATTGTGCTAAAAATTCTTTATCATTCTATCTCGGACCTATTCTTTACTCTAGCCTAGCCATTTTACTATGTTAAGGGCACACACAACAAAAAAAATGGATTAATTTACATTTAAGTTATGGTCAAATATTAAAATGAATAGACAAGATTCCAAAAAAAATAGATTTCATAAAGGTTTTATTGGTTAATTGAAGATTTTTAGCGCTTGAATCATTTGATCTCAAACAAAGAGTGGATATTTATGAGATCCAAACGTTAACGATGTTGTGGAACAATGAATTTACATACAAATAATCCCAAACGGTAAACAATAACAAAAAGATAAATCTATGACAGAAGAGTAAATACAAATAAAGCAATAAACAATATAGCGATCATTCATAAATGTTGAAAATAATTAATTTCTGCTAAAATACCTAGCACAAACGTTCAAGTTCCAGTGACATTAAAAGAGAAAATTTCCACTAAAACCTGTTCTCCAATTTTATTTTTTTATTTTTTTAACCGAGAAGAGATGGAATTATTCAACGAGCTAAATTCTATAGCTGTACTTTATTTGCAAAAGCATTCGTACGAGTACAGAAAAAAAACAGAAGGCAACGAAACAGAAAGTGTAAATAACTAAGATCACAATCAGGATCAAGTAGAAGTAGATAATGATCATTAATAGCCCTGTTTCAAGGCCGTAGGCAAGTGGGGGAGGATTTGGGGGACTAATCTCCTCAGGAAATTCTAGAAGGTCATTTTGTCAAAAGATAATGTCCCACTTGTGTGTAGGTGTCATCTACCTAGCTATATAAAAACATGTTTAAAAAAACCGCTTTAGCTATAAAAAGTTTTGACGAGTCACTGTCGAAAAATTTAACGTTTTCTCCATATTTTGCTATATTTTGTCTTTTCTCGTTAGGAAGATAACAATATCGTCAAATATTTTTAATTATTTGTGTTAAAAATGGATAATTATCATACTTTATCCATGCTTTAATACCTTAATTTTGTTTTACTATAGCATCATTCACAAATAACAATGTCTTTCCTCTTTAGTTCCCCCTGAAAAACAATTTTTGGCTACGGCCCTGCCCTGTTTACATGTGCCAAAAAAGAACGCAAACACAGGGTAAATCCGTGAATCGTACTCGCCTTTTAAGACTTATCCCTCGCTAGGGAAAATATTGAGGTGCAGAAAAGTTCTACCTTTTTACCAGGGTAATTGAAGGGTTTAACCTCCTTTCCCATGATCCTTTGCTTTTTCTGGCGCTAGATTTTTAAATGGCCGACTCAGCTGCTGCAAAAAGAACAGTAATAAAATATGGAATTAAAAAATTTTCACAAATGCAATAGTACCTGATAATAACAGAATAAAGGATCTAATTAATTCCTTCATTATCCTCCTTACTCTTCTGCTTCTAAAGTTTTTCCATTTAATTTAATGAATTTTTCATGTAATTCATTAAAAATAGTAAAAAGAAACGTAGATGTCGTACTTTGTATCAAGTAAACAAGAACACAATACACGGAATGATGGGATTGCATTCCCGTATGATCACGTGACTTCTGACAACAACCAGGGCAAAATGGTGTGTTCAAATCTTTACTCGTGTAAACGGTTTTTCTGACCCTCAAGTCAAATTCCTTTTTGAAGGTTATTTTGCTGGCACGTGTAAACGAGGCTTAAAATTGGTAGTTATCAAATACATATAACATAAAATGAGAAGTCAAAGTAAGTAAGGCACAAATAGACAGAGAAAGAACGCAGACAGCTAGCTGACTTGCAGTTTCGAGCCTCATTCTCAAAGTGAAAGATGGTTGAAGGTTTCAGAATGTTATGGAGCACAATTCATAGTCTTAATACAAGAGAAAGTGACTTGTCGAAGTAGATTAAGCTTTCGAACTTTTAGTGCTTTACTTAAGTTTGCTTTGTATTTTAGGTTATATTCTGGCCCAAGGAGTTTACCGTCTCGAATTACTATCAAATTACTTGTATTCTGTAATAGATCTCAAGATCGATACCGATAAAGGCTCAGAAGAGTATTATAGATTATCAGTTCATATGTTATGGTTTTTCAATAATAAAGTAACCAAACAGTTGTTGAAAAAATGCAAATTCTTTCGAGGCAATTATTTTGAATCAAAACACAGTACATTTGGTTCAGCACAAACACACATTCTCATTTAGAATTATAAAACAAATACTCATATATTTAATTTTGGACTTTCATCGCTGGGAAGAATCATATTTCCTTTAACCCTTTAGCGGGCCATTTATTTCTCACAACGTTTTCAAACTTTCAAAACAGAAATGCTAATTATATTCATTCGATCAAACAATAGACGACAGCGCAAGACTGATGCGGGAATCAGTCTTACCATCATTATAATATCAAGGCTAATATGTTATAATGGATTTTGAGCTTCTCACAGGTGTATTTTTTAAGATCATGTTGGTGGAAAGTATTCATCCCACGGCTTTCGAAAGGGTTAATTGAGTTTTAGTCCTACTTATCTGCATATTGCTTGTCTTAAATTGTTAATACATTGTATTGGATTTAATTAGGCATAGAAATGGCAAGTTAAATTCTGATTTCAGTTTTATTCTCACAAAACGGATATGTTAAATTACTCAGTATATAAACTTAATGAAATCAATCAATGCAAAAGCGATATCGAAATTAGCTCTACAAGTTAATCGATTTCCTGGAACACATCGAGCACTGTATCAATTCTCCGTAATTACACAATATCGATATTTATGGTTCCTCCATTAGTTCAAAATGTCATTCTATTTATCGTATTCTAAATACAGAATTAAATGGATTTCATGCCAGCTTATCACAGAGGCAAGCATTAAGATCAAACTAATGATCCTTTTACCAAAACATTTTATTGAGTAAAGGCAGTTTAAATATAATAGTAATAATAAATGTAAATATTTAGCTTACTAAATATGCTCAGCTCAATGTCTACTTATTGAGAATTGATTTAGCTACTTACTGAAATTCTCTGTATATTGAGATATTGTAAAACCTTTAAAAGTTTATTAATTCATATTTACATTTCTATTTACTGATAAAAACTGAGCATATTTAGTTTGGGGAAATCAAATGGCTTTTTCCAACTCAAATTAAGTATAAGCTAAACTAGTAGAGAAAAAAAAGTTCAAGACAATGGTAGTTTCAATTCTAATATTAGTCCTACGAGAATAAAAACTTTTAAATTTCATTAGTCAAACACTAAAATATCTTAAAACTCGCATAAAAGTGCATATTAAATGCTTAGTAAAGTTGTTATGATTGTAAATTTTCGACCATACTTGGTTCAGTACGAGCACATCATTAATGTGTATGACACCACCCTACCGTATTTGTGAAAAAAAATCTACATTACCTTCGTGTGTTTTTTAAGAATATAAAATATATTTCCAGCATTAAAGGCTTGCTTTTCAGCTAATCGTTATCATCGGAAGCAAAGGTAATGTGTTCCTTACAGCACATCTTCTTATATATTAAAATCTGACTGTTTCTATCTATCTATCTATGTGCGTGTATCTCCTCACAAACCGCTGGACGCAGAAGGACGCCAAAGGTACCAAAAGACGCGGAACGATCCGGGAAAGTCATTTCACCCATTCGCGTTCCGATATTCCAATTAGTTCGAAAGATATTATCGAAAAACCGACCAAAATACCAGTTTAATTTTGCTGCACGACCAATTCCATTGTTGAGATAGCTTCAAAAAATTACAGTGTTAATGAATGTTGGCATCATTCTGGCCTGATATTTGGCAATCCTAGTAACACGAAAATATATCTTTGCTATTCAATTTCAAGTGGAAATGTATATATTTATGACAGAATATATGTACAGGAGATTATTTTCGCATCTTCTAAACGCTAAACCCTTATTTTTTAGAAAAGCGTGATCTTTTTCTATTTTATTATCTTGGCGAGATTTTTGTATTCAGTAATTATAAACTCGCCATGATCTATCAAAATTGTTTGCATTTCGCAGTTGCCATTTCTTAAACAAAAACTAAATTATTGCTATATGTTTTAATATTTTAAACTATATTTTTATTACTTGGTAAATACAAATTTTATATTTTATCTTGACGATATTTTTATTACTTGGAAACATTTATTACCCAGACCGAAGACTGGGTGCGAAGCAGATAGTTACCATATATTTAATGAAAATAAAGCATGAACATGAGCGAGATGGGACAGAAAGAGTTCCAAAATTGAGACAGTTTCATATATCCAGTCATATATCAACACTTCATTGAACAAAGGGATAATCTAACAGAAGACTGACATATCTGAAAACTTATATACAAGTACAAAATTTTAGGGTTATTATAATCGTAAATTTTCTCATTTATTCGATTGAATTTCAGGACAAACACAAGGTAAAAATGCCATATAGTGTAAATTGAATACATAAGCTACTGTAAGATACAGCAACAGGATATAAACTACATTAACAGTTGGTATTGAAAGCTAATTTTTGTTACACGAAGGTTAGCGAGACCAAGTCCTTCAACTTAAAACTGATTCGTACATCTATGCTAGCTGTGGAATTCGAACCCAGAAACTCCAGTACCGATGAGCAGCTCACTATCCTATTGGGCATATGGATAGTAGAAAAAATATAAACGTAAGAAGCGCAAAAAGTAAAAAACAGAAATATAGGGAGAAAACCGCGAAGTTTTGATTAAAAAAACCAAGCAGAGTGACCCAGTGAAAAAAAAAATAAATAAAAATAAATAAAAAAAAAGATGTATGGTAAAAAAAAAACCAATGTGTTTAAAAAAGGGGAAAATGTTTTGAATGAAAAAATATGTAAATTACTGCCTTATTTGAGTAGCTTTACACTACTCATGAAGGAAAGAGGAAAAAGCTTCCATAAAGTGAGAAAGTTCCATGCCTCCTGTCGTATGTCAACACTTCCATGTACAAAAGAGGAATATGGTAAAACACTTAAATATACGTATTAAAACTTGTATAAAATATTTAAACTAGTATATTTGTATTGTATTAGTAAATTTCGTACTTATTTGCTAAAGTAGCACCGTTTCATCCATGCATATAATACTTATAACTAATATTTATAATCACTTTGCATTATTTTTAATTCGCAAGTAATTTTTTAAATGTATCCAAATATTAAGAAGTTTCATTAAAGATTGCATTTTCACACTTCCATGTATGAAAAGACGAATCTCATGAAAAGCTGATATAGCTGAAAATCCGTATGAAACAAATTTTGAAATAAATTTGAAAAAGTAATGTCCTAGAAAAGATTCTTGAAAAACATTTTTCCTTATAAAATCCTTATGTCCTTTAAATTAGATTAAACATTCATCAACATGTTTCATGAAGTATTGATTAAAAGAATTCATATAAAAATGTAGACAATATTGCGACATTCAAGTTTGTTTTTTCTTTTAAATTGAACAGGCTGTTCTCCATAATAACTAAATAAAAACATGTCTAATCCATTAAATTCGTCTCATTTCCAGAGTACCTCTCAAACCTAAATATAAATGGAATAGTAGCACTACATCCGATATAAAATGAGTAACATATCTGCTTTTTTTCTCATGACAGCGAACAATTAATTTCCAGAAAGGATTCCACTTTTCGATTAATTAAATTTGGGATTTGAAACGTTGAGATTAGACTCTCAATATTGAATGTCATCTTTAAAAAAAAAAAGATTATTTTTTCCTAAAGTAAGTATACAAGTATCTCTCTTTTTTTTTTCTTCCTTCTTAGACTAAATGTTATACATTTAGTCTACGAAAAAACAAGGAAAAGACAGATATTATAAATATATTTCTGAAAAGTTTTGAAATGTAATATGAAAAGGGATGAATTCTGAAAAATATTTTTAAAAAATTGCTAATTGGATTTAGGTTTAGCATCTCTGTTAGTACCAGCTTTAAAGTAATGGAAAACTTTAATATATGGATTCCAAATATATTTTAAATTATATTTATTCACATGGAAAATGTATATATATATATATATATATATATATATATATATATATATATATATATATATATATATATCTATATATATATATATAACAGGGACATATAAAAGACATATAAAATCAAAGATTTCTTTCAGATTAGAGATAAACTAGCGTTTTTGAAGACAAATGCTAACCCAGCTAACAACTTCATGATGGGCCACCCCCTACTGGTACGCTGGGTAACTGAAAGCTAACAGCCGACTATTAATTGTTTTTAACAGAATGCTAAGATAATGTTAGGATGGATCAAATAGGGCAAACAGAATGCCAACATACTGTTTGGAAGAATAATCTTAATGCCAATAAACATAAATTCTTGTTGGCAGTAAATTGCACAATTGCATCACACTCTTCTTGGTGTTTGATAAAAAAAATGCAGTTTCTTACTAAAGTAACTAAGAAATAAGTGATATAGTTCTACAATCAGTCACAAACATACATAAGAACTATAATTATGATTACTGTAGTGAGAAACTATATTTTTTCTCCAAACTCGGTAAAAAGTGGGAGGCATTTATACAGTTTACTGTGAACAAAAGAATTTACTCCATTGCATTTCCACCTTAACATTAATCTTGAAATATTCCAGCAATCTTGTAGTAAATAGCTTTAGCACTAAAACTGCCGGATGACAAACAACGTTTTCGGTTGCCTCTGATTCTGCACATGCATGTCGCTATAGGGGAATCACTTGTGTTTTTTAGGATCGGTCTCGCCAAAGTCATTTAACGACTAATTCCGTTGTAGCTTATTTGGGGCACCTGGGCTTAAGCCGAATCCCCAATGGTGAGGGTGAGAAATTACTCTTCAGGGTGTGCATCGTTAATTACAGGATCATATTATGGATGAAAAACAATTTAAATGAGTAGAGTCTTAAGATGAAATAAAAAATATGAGAAGGCCCTAAATAGCTTATATAAAAATTAAATTATGATAATTAAAAAATAAAAGAATAGAGAAAATTATGAAAGTTTTAAGAACTTTACTAAAAAATTGAAATAGTATTTCAATTTTTACTAAGCATTTAATGACTAACTGTGATTAATCTCTGTTTAAAAGGAGAATTGCGTCTCACCATTGGTTGACACCATGAGTTAACCCGGATTGGCCGTTAAACGATTTTGGGGAGATAGGCTCTTAGCCAATGGTACAATGATATCTGTGCAAGACGCGCAAATAGAAATATTTCTACTTTAATACAAAAGAAGACCAACATTTGAATTCTGCATTTGATCAACAAAAAATTTTCTAATTGAATGCCACCATTTCATTTTCCTATTTCAACGTACTGTCAACCAAAAGACCAGTTACCAACTTGTGGCTAGCGGACATCCAACTTTTCCATTCTAGCTGGGAATATGATGTGGGCTTTTTAAACACTTATTCCTATTAACATAACTGAATCGTAGAGCGCTGCTCTTCGGTACCAGATTTTGCGAGTTCGAATCCCGATGATGACTTGGATGTTCGTAGCCATTCGGTTAAAAAAAGTTGCATTTGATCATGTTGGTGAACCTCATTTCAAAAGGTAAAAAAACATGCCAGTTACAGAGAATTGGAGTAGTTTATGTAAAAGCTAGTTGCATGTTTTATGCAAATTTCTCATCCGATCTGAAAATAAATAAAATTGTTTTAAATCAATATTAACACTTCTTGAAAACACACTGCTTATATATCAGCGCAACATTAAAAAATGTAACTTTGGTTTGTAAATATCTTTTTGCTTTTTCATCAAGCAAAATTTTGAGAGAGCAGCATTGGCATTGCTTTTAACACGCTACACTTACAAATTTATCTGGTGAAGGGAGGAATAATCCTTCATGAACAATATAATCACATTTTTGTTCCAATCTATTATGTTTTATGGAATTTATTTTTATATACTACAGTAGTTTCCTTTTTTCATGAAATCTGATTTCACAGAATGTGGATAAAAAATTAGATATACAGGTTAACCCAACAGTTTAGCAAATTTGAAATATGTCACTAAGAATTAAATTTCTCTAGAAATAATCTATAATGTTCCTTGTATCTGAAGATCTCTCAAATAAAATGTCGAAATATGAAACCTAGTGATCCACCACAGCACTCTTCATCCTGATTAGGTTAAAAGTTACGTAAATTTAACCAAATATTTAGCTCTAGTACCTTTGGCCGTGTGGAATATTCCACACCTTTTCTTTTCGAATGGATTCCATACTTTTATTAATACAGATTTTTGTACTGAACACAAATCTGAGATTTGAAAATAAAAAGTATCATTTCAATTTGAAAAAAAAATCGGGGTCATAGGAGAGCAATAAGTCTCACACGTTGACATTTGATCTTATAGATCTTCTGAAAATAGGAAACTTTCTAAATGGTTTGTACAGAAATTGAATTCTTAATCTAGATGTACAATTTTCATCTCTATCTTGTTGATTTTACGTAATTCAGATAAAATCAAGGTGTACATTTTGCATCCAAATCTAGCTGATATTAAATTTCTCTACAGTTATATTTAGGGGTTAGTTGACGTAATAAGTAATGACATTTGAATGTAATATCTATTCAATAGAGATCAGAATTGGACGTACTAGGTATAAATACACTGCTCAAGACAATTAAAGAATATTGAGATTATGGATGGATCTTACGGCTGGGAAATTGTTTAGATGATTGATATATGATTGGCAGACGTGGTAAGGCAACAGGAGAAAAAATTACACAGTTTGGGAGAAAAAAAAGATGCGTTTTATTGAGCATTTGAGTACAAAAGAAAGAAAACACAATATGTGAATATGAGAAAAAAATAAATGTTTCCTTGAAAGAAAATCGTTTTTAGAAAGAGGTACGGTTTCCTCCTACTTAGAACGATCCTCTGTTGGGTTCATGTCTGGAGAACAGCATGACCATTCCCTTCTTCTAATTCCTTCTTCAAAAAGAAAACAAAGGTAACACGATGTGGCTTGCAAATGTCGTGAACATGTCATTAACGTGAAATCATATTGCTGCAGTGCAAAGGACTACAATAGGTCTGAGGATCTCATCTACATATCGATGACAGATCAGAGCTCCAAATGATGATCGGTGCGCCTATCAATAAGATGCCACCATAGATCATCACAATCCCACCGCCGAATCTGAAACTTCTATGCACGAACGCAGGATTGTTTCTGATGATGTGTTCTTCCCAGATGAAAATACGCCTATTATCAGGATGAAACAAGACGCATCAGAGAAAATATACGTACCATTTATTTCTCCTCCGGTCCACATGCTTTGCTGCTGACACTCTGTGGGTACGACGGTGTCTTCTCTTAACGTAATGCATGCCATTGGTCTTCGAACATACAGACCTATAGCGTTGAGACGGTTTCGAACAGTTTAATTCGAAACAGTGATACCATTAACCGACGAAAGGTGTCGTGGAAAAAGATTGGCCTTCATATTTCGGTGTCTAAGAGCTATTGAAATTAAATATCGATCTTCGTTCAGCGTTCTAGTATTCTTCGACCTTGCCCTGACCTTCTGCCTGTATTTCCAGTCCCCAAAAAGGGTTTCAGTTCCTGGAAATTTCATTTGGTAAATCTGCAGTGGCTGCTGCTGCTTCGGCTTGTATTTGGCTTTGTCGTGAATTGTCTGTTTTCCATATAAACGGTAGATGCGTTGCCCAGCAACACATTCACCAGTCAAACATAAAACTCCACAAATAATATTTTAGAATACTTTAAGGAAGCAAAATTTATAAATTCAATTCGGCCCACCATCGAGCGGAGTATCAACTTCCAAACAAAACATTTATCCCTTTCAACATATTCTACTAGAGTAATAGAAGTAGTATTTTGTTACAGCCCCCTCTGAGCGACATGCAACTTTCTAAATAGATTTTGAGACATCGTACTTGCTGAAAGTCGATCGATCTTTCCGTTTTGTATTTCATTGTGTGCTTTTTCTAATGCAGCTGGCAATGCAGATATATATTCTTATGCCGAGGATGCATGGCTATAAAGCTGTTACTCATTTAGTACCACCCGGGGAGCACATGTAGCTTAAGGAATGCTTCGGACGCGAATAATATTGCTCCAGCTGGGTCCTCATAATTTAGAACCAGAGACCAAGCAAATTCCCCCCAATCTTGGCCTGCCACCCCAAGAAGTGTAGTTGAAGAACTTGGAAGACATTGTGACAACGAACATATTTCAAGTGTCTCAATCACCCCTAACGAACACCGTGGACCAGCTCGAACCCCGAACCCGCAACCTTTCAGCTACGGGATCGCTGTCTTTTCCAACTGAGCTACCGCGGCTCGTATTTCATTAAATTGAAAGATCACCAAAGAGTCATTTTTGTCTAAACCCAAAATTTGCATGTTCCAAAGTTTGAAAATTATAATAATTTGCATTTGATTCCCTTCAACCATCTTCTTTAAAAAAATATTTTCTTATACTGTTATTTTATACGACTCAAAATATCCTTATATTGTTTTTAGCAACGTAATTGGTCATATTTACATAACTTTCAAGATAAATGAGATAACTGTGTTCTGTGAATATAAACAGAAAAAGTATTTCAATCCTTAAGAAAATTACCTTTAAAATTTAGATAAGTATCAACTTTTTAAATCTGCTTAAGACTTAAAAAACGCTTTTGTAATACCATGTCATCATATGTGTATGTATGTAATAAAGTCAGATCATGTACATTTCTTTCCAGTATGTATCCCAATAAGTATAAAACAGGTGATGAAATTTGGTATATGGATTTTACATCACAAACCTATATCTGTTACAGACATTGTGTACAATAAATGAATTAAAAGAAATACATTTAGGATATTTGTTTGTATGAGAGATGGCGGTATTGGACAGGGTTTAATAAGTTAGTTTCCAAATTTTACCTATTATAGACACACATGTGTGTGTGTGTGTGTGTGCGTGCGTGCTTGTGTGTATGTGTGATGCTCCTAATCTGCGTAGAAAATGAGAGAGACATCTATTCCAAACAGTAAAAGTTTATTTGAACAGCGTATTCCATCTAGCCATTTTCTTCTCAGTACAATACTCAATCAGACATCAGGTCACCAGCCTTCAAGATTTACCTGTTCTTTCCTAAAATTTGGTGCGTTATGCTGTACGTTGTGTTTTATCCCCATATATTTTAGCTTCACAAAGAGTTCGTTCTCTTTTCTTTATTTAATGCTTTAATTTTTTGTTTTTAGATTACCAATGTAAATCTTTAAAAGGAGTATAAAATTTCACTAAATATTAATATTAAGATCACCAGTGAAACAGCAAAAAATATAAAAGAATATTTCTAAACTACATTTGCAATCAGAGCGGTAATTTAGAGATTGCTTCCAATTTATTAATCTCTACAGCGTTATTTAAACCATAATGTTTAATTATTTTTAATTGCGTGTTAAAAACAGCATCCCAAATGCCAAATTTGGATTTGCATAATGATCATTTCTATAAAAATATTTGTCAAAAGTTAATAAATGTCGCACTGTAATTCTTAATTTTCCACTAATTAAAAATAATTTTGGAGGAACATTTTCAGATATAAGATGATAATATAATTTCAAAAATATTTAACGTTTCCATCTTACCGAATAGTATAAATGTAATATACACAATGATCGTTTTAAAGCTTGAATACATAGTGCATCTCTCTATATATAAGACGCATTTGTTGTCCTTATAACCCTTATAACTCAAGATCCAGACAACCAAATAACGTGAAATTTAATACACGTATACAATCCTGATTTTCAAGCCCACAACTTGATTCTGAAAGTTGGTGCTTCAATAATGCTGATCCGAAATATTGATGCACCCAGGTTGTACAATGGCAAAAGTTTAATGGTGAAAAAGCTGATGCAACATGTCATTCAAGCCACAGTACTCACGTAAGGGTGAGGATGTCTTCATTCCAAGAATACCTATCATTCCCTCAGACAACACCATACAATTTAAGAGAATACAGTTCCCTTTGAAACTGTGCTTTTCCATGACAATCAACAAGTCACAGGACCAGTCTCTTGGGATTGCTGGTATAGACTTATAGACACCATGCTTTTCTCATGGGCAGTTGTATGTGGCCTGCTCCAGAGTGGGTAAAGAGGAAAATCTTTTTGTACACACTCCAAATGGAACTGCTAAAAATGTTGTCTATCACATTGCTTTAAGATAAATGTACCCTTTTATTATATGCAAATAAACAGTTTTGTACGCTTCTACAGAAAACCTTATTTTAAACCCGGGTACTTGCAGCTATTTATGTGATAAAAATCTAAAGACATTAATTATATAAGCGATCGAAGTCCAATTTGCGTTTTGCAAAATAAAATCACTGAATTGCAATTTGCTTATAGGGACATTTAATATGGCAGTGAAAAGATACCTCAACTTTTCTTATGTTATTACGCAATGTTTGTAGACGAAAGTAAAGATTTCGTGTGATTTGAAATTCGTGTGTTGACAGCTGATATTCTCCAATAAATTTGCTTTTATCATAATATTTTTAAACTTATATGTGTATATATAATCTTTGAAAATATATTTTATTCACCTTCATTAATAATTTTTATGTTAATCAATCGAAGTTATTATTTAAACTAATTGTTTTATGCTTACAATTAATTTGAGTAAAAGGTAGAAAAGCTGTGTCAATACCTAGTTCGTTTATGATGAATTGCTTCCAGCAGATAGTTTTACTGAACAATGTTATTTTCTGTTTTCTTGCCTTGTAAAATGTAAGTTCATTTCAATAGCTTGTCCTTTCAATGTACCCTTTAAATTAATAATTTTTTTAACGTGATTTGCATCTAAAGTAGATTATATAATGTAACTGAAAATTAGGGTAATTTTGTTGTTTAAATTACAATATGGGACAGTTTACTACTACATGCACACTGTCATAGGTTGACACAGTTGGCAATTTTCCATGTATTATTTATAGTTATAAAATAGATTTTTTTTTCAGTGTATTTTTATCAGTTTTTGCTCTAGCTTTATTTTCTGACTTTTATTTTTTTTGCTGTGTAGCTATATCCAAATTTTAAACTTGCCTGGCTGCAATTAAAGCTTAATACAGCATTTGAGGATTTAGACTGATGCCATTGATATTTCTTGAATACAAAACAAATCAGAATGGTCCTAAACTTTTTAAATACATTGTGAGAAATACTTGATATATTTCTGCATCTGTCAGACCATATTTCTAAGAATTTCTGGGTCTGCTTTGAGGATAAATATGGTTAACTACCAGGTAAAACTTAGTCTTAAACATTGAGAGAGCAGAGATTTACTCTTAGATTTCAGCTGTATTTTGCAGAACGATGGCCAAATGGTTAGGGTGGTGGTCATCAGAACTGGAGTTTGTGGATTTGAATCCCACAGTGGCCGTTCAGAATTGACTTTAAGCAGTAGGTCTCAGTCTCATTAGCCCTGTGTTGCAAAAAGTAGACTCTAGTGCTCCAAATCAAAATCAAACTTCAGCTGTATTCCAGAGTTTATTAAATTTCTTTAAAATTAGAAATTTTTTAAAGCAGAGGAAATATTGAAGACTTGGCTAGTTAATAATTATTTTGATTTAATGCCTATGGACATTATTTTTATTATTGTAGCCATTTTTTCACTGAATCCTCTTATTCATTGTATAACTATTGAATAAATTTTAATATATTTTATTGAATAGTGATATTATATTCTATAAAAATTGTTTTATATATTCTGAATAAGGTATAAATGTGTTTTACATAAATACTATATTTTTTCCTCTTTATTTTATTTATAAACTGTTGTTCAACTTCTAATTTATGTAACTAAATTCTTTTTCTTTTTTCAGTGTTATCTTTGCAATTATGGCTTTGTGAAGGAACATTAGGAGCAGCAACTTCAAGATGGGTTGCTGAAATCAATTCATTAATGATTTTTCTTTTTGATTCTTTTAAACTTAATTTATTTTGTTTTGTTCAGTTTATTTTTATAGAGCTTTTAACGCACAAATTAATATTTTAGTAGAATAGTCATAATACATTATATTATAATGGATTTATCATGTGAAAGAGATTGTACCTCAAAATGTCGCTCTTCTGCTCATGCTCGAGAGATTTTTCGCTGTATTCCATCTGCTACAGCTTCTCAAATAAGAGCATATTCAGTGTAAGTATTCTATCTAAAGCAAAAACTTTTATTTTTAGAACAATAATTTAATTTAATTTTTTTTTTTTTTTTTTTTTTTTTGTTAATTTAAAATCAGAAATTTTTTTGACCAATGAATGTCGATCATGCAGCAGGTTCCATGATTGAGTGACTGGAAGAAATGGGTAAAAGGTTGGAGGTTTGAGCTGACCTCGTCCCCTTGAAGCCAGTATTAGGGTAGCACAAACTATATGGGCTAAAAGATAGGCTACAATCATTGCATTATTGAATGTTGACTTTCCAATGGTATCTGGCGGGCCAAAAGAACAAAAAGGAATTGTAGGGAAGTAGCCAGGACCGTAACAAGATCCTTTAGCACCCATGGCAAAAAAATGGTCTGTGCCCCTGCCACCAAATATAGTGAGAAAATGCATAAACATGGTTATATATATATTCAAAATGAACTCACAAAACATTTTGTTAGTTTTTAAATTTAAATTTAGTTTTAATAACTTTGATAAATTCAAAATTTAAAACAAATACTCAAATTTATATTAAGACCTATTAGGAATGTTTAGTAAACATTTTGTAAGAATCTATGACAAGTTTAGTCTCTAGAAGTATTTTGAAAAATAAGAAATTTCATAAAAATAATTTTAATACATTGAATTTTATAATAAAAAAAGATATTTTTCAACTTTTCCTTATTTCTACTTGGGGCAAATCGTCCTCTTTCGCACCCCATTTTCCTCACAGTGCAGCACCCCTAAGCCTGATGCGCCTGTGGCAAATGCCACCTTTGCCACACCCTAGTTACGACTTATCATGTGGAACTTGTGATGCAGTTTGCTTATAAAGATACCAACCAGGGCCTCGTAAAAGTTCTGGCAGTGAAAGAGAACCTAATCAAAATTAATTTATGGGTGAAATAAATATATATATATATGTAAATAAAAGGTAGTACTGGAGGCATCCTCCAAAAAATAGTCAAGATGTGGCCCCCTTGGAGTTTTGCTATTTAGCCCTTTGGCATGGCTGCAGAGGTCAAAACTGATTGTCTAGATTTTTGGCTTACATAGACCACATTATTCCAGTCACTCATCATGGTAGGTTTCCTGATGACAAAGATTTTTTAATGTTGGTTATTATAATGGCTACATGTAATTTTCAATATTAAATGTGATTAATTAAAAGTATTGTCATAAAATTAACAGATGCAAAGCAGATAAAAATTTTATTATGTTGTATTACATTAACATGTACATTTTAAAAAATAAAATTGGAAGAAATAGTAGATTGACATGACACCGAACATGTTTTATATCTGAGGGTTAAAGGTACAGTTACATAGATTATACAAGGTAATCCAAAAGTAAGTAGATAGTAAATTATAACATTTATTTTGAGATTAGGTATATATATGCAATATTATTTTTGCTAACACAATTATTACATTGACAATTAAATTTTATTGTGAACAATAATACAAAAGCCCTTAACTTTTATCAACACTCATGCTCAAATTCTTTTCCATCACATTTTACATAGTTTAAAATTTCGTCTCTTATGCTTTGAAAGCATTTCTGCTTTCTTTTTTTAATTACCTTTGGGTATTAATTTCTTAAAATGTATCTCTTATGTAATTTTTCAAATCACCAACATTTCTTGGTTTCGACTATATACTTTCTCTTTTAGTACACCCCAAAAGAAAATTTCCACTAGGGTTAAGTCTGGTGAACATGCTGGCCAATTCATTTCTCAGGAAATATTTCATCAAGATACTTATGGACTTCTGTTGAATAAAGTCTTGAATGGAAATGGAAAGTCATATGAATTAGGCTGTTGCTGTAACTAGGGAACAACTTGATTCATTAGAATTTGAGATACCTATCTCCTGTGACTTCCATAATTTTTTATCCTAAAACATAAAAACTTGAAACCAAACATTGACACTAGGCAGATTTAGTTGTTGCTGTAGTGTTAAATGCATGTTCTGACCATACCATAAAATACAATAATGTATGTTAGTATGACTGGATATTTTGATAGAAGCTTTGTAGCTCCACACTTTATTTAAAATGACTAGATTTTCTTCAATTTTGTCCAGCATAATCTCACTAAATTGTAACTGCCTGTCTTGATCATCCTCCAATAAGCCATGAATTAGCTTTAAAACCGAGAGATTTCAGGATTTGTGTCATAGAGGCTTGTGAAATACTCATTTCATAAAAGGCTGTTCTGGTGCATATTTTTGAACTGTGAAAAATGTTTCGACAACAAATGTGGGTCAACCAATTTTTTAAGTATTAAGGATTGAGCCAGTGGCATTGAATTTGTCTTGAATACAGTAAATAGTTTCTCTTTGGGGGTTAAGTACCAAATGTTTCAGTCTAATTTGTTCTAACAATTTCAGCATTTTGAGATTTCCAGTACTCTTTTAATATCCTTTTTCTTTCATCTGTACTTAAATTGTTTAACATTGTGAGTTCTCTGAATTAACCGTAATGAATGAATTTGCCTTTAGGGCAGCTCTTGGGAGATTCCCCAAGAGCAGGGCATTGTGACCAGAGTTCTGTTGTACCCAAACCCAGGAAGAATAAAACAAAACATGACCCAAGAACACCTATGAAAAAAGGCCACAAGCTGAAGCAAATGTCAGCAGACAACTGACAGGGATGTCCTGCAGCTCCCAAGGCTCAAGAAGGTGGCGACCAAGGTGCTCAAACCTAAGAGCTGAGAAATACTCACAATCACACAAAATGTGGTGAGCAGTCTCCTCCTCAAGACAGCAGCCCTGACACAAGGGATCAGAACTAATCCCCATTATGCTGAGTTGCCTGTTGAGGGCACAGTGACCAGTAAGACCAACAGCCTTCCTCAGGCCATTCCTATGAAGCGACAAGAGCACCTTACTCAAGCTGAGGCAGTCACGATTAAGCTCTTTAGCTTGACTATGACCAGTCCCACTAAGCCACTTAGAATACTGAAAGTGCCTAAAATGTCTAAAAACAGAATTCCTAATGGATCCTGGAGCAGTACCAAGGACAGGTTCAGGTCCAGTAAAGGAAATGCTGGACCCATTTCTAGTTAAATCATCAGCTAGTTCATTTCCCTGAATTCCCATATGACTAGGTACCCAGTAAAGATTGACCTTGTTATCAGAATTATCTGTAAAGATAACAGATTATAAATAATTGCAGTCATAAAATTATCAATAATATAACAAGTAATTATGATAAACACAATTGTAATAATACAACTGATACATAAATTTATCCAGATAGTGTCCACCTACTTTTGGGCCACTCTGTATATATTTCTGAATACACAAAGGAAATTTTGAATGGCTACAAATAGTGCTGCTTTAAGTACAGCTTCTCAAATTTTGTGAGATATGAATTTCAAGGGTCTCTTATTAGCATGAGGTGCCAGAAATATTTCTTCTTTATTTTAATATATTGAGAATTTTATCTTACATTTATCTTCATTTTTATTTGTTTAATGTTTTTACACTTCGTGTTTTCAGATGGGTTTGCCATAATTTTCCTCTAATTACTGATGATATTGGAAGGAATATATTGCATATTTCTGCTGCTTGTGGTAAATGGGAAGTTGTAGAATGGTTAGTCAAAAATTGTAATGTGGATGTTGATATAAAAGATCATGAATCAGGTTGGTCTGCTCTGCATCGCAGTTTCTTTTATGGGCAACTTGCTGTTTCAAGAGTTCTTTGTAATGTAAGTAAATGATTTTAATAACTTCCCATTTTACTGCTATCTTTTTGATTTAGTTTATGCATTTGTGTCGACAACTGTATAGTACATTCTAAAGCCAACAATATTTTTTTTAATATACAATTTCCTAAAATGAAATTAAATTTAGTACATATTTCCCAAAGACATATTCTTTTCATAGCACTGATTTTTTTTTCTTTTTTTTTTTTAAATGAAACTTAAATTCTCATCTTTGTATACCCCCCCCCTAAACTTTGTCTTAAATTTTTATCCAAAATCCAATCCACTTCTCAGGCATACTAATTTTATATTTTAAGGTATAACTCACCTTTTTGTCAAAATTTTTTCAATTCTTCATACACTACAATTGCTGTGCTGTCTCATTATAAATATTGTTTTAATTATTTTTTTCTCATATTCTCAGTTAGGAGCAAATTTACGATTGATAGATCATGAAGGCTTTACTCCTTTGGACATTATTATGAAAGACAGACTACCATATATCGAATATATACCATCCCGTAAGAAATTTTTTTTAGACTGTTTCTATATATTCATGTATTTTTGCATTCTTTCTCTCCTTTTCAAAAAAGATAAAAAATTTTAAATAGGATTATATACTAGTTCTTGACTGAGAGATTTGTAATTTTTTAATATACACAATATTAAAACCAGCTAGTTTCACACTGCCTTTTTACTGATGATATATATTCTGTTTACAATGAATGCGAAATAAATCATTTATAAAAGAAAGGTAAATATAAGTTACATGTTTTGAATGATTGGCATTCCCAATAAAGTCATTTTTTTATGAAACAATATTCAGGTAAGAGTTATAAAATTTTTAGTTTAATCTTTCCAATACTGCACTATTATTAAAGATCAATAAATGGTATTTATTGATTAAAATGACATTTTGAGACAATTATAAGAAGAATATACAAAAACAGATTTCTGAAAAAAAATTTGTTAGCAACTTTCAGGATGTTCACATTGTGTAACATTGACTTATATTTTAAATATATTCAATGATTAGCTGTAAAAGGTTTTTGTATTTATGACTGTTATAACATCTGGTTGTGTACTTTCCCTTTTGATTGCTATATGTACTCTATATCAGGGGTAGCCAAACTTTTGGGATCTGTGGTCTACTCTACATTTAAAAAATCAAAGACTGTCTACCAATGGCAGAGCTAAATTAACATTACGTGCATGTTTATATATTTATTTTTGGTAACAAGAAAAAGTGGTAAATTATCTAATTTTTCTAAGAAAAACTTAATATTTACAAAATAAAAATTTACTGACAAAATAATCAAAGTATTCATATATCAAAAATTGACTATCCTATTCACTTCGTTTAGTTGGAATATGGCACTGTATATCTGTGACAAGTTTATCACATTATGGCTGGCACAAGCTTATTGTAAATTTTTATTTTATATAATTCATTAATTCTATGTCGTAAGTCATAAATTAAATTGTTAATATCCGAGGTCAATATCAGGATGGTCATGCGGACTACCTAAAATGTCTTCGCTGTCGACTTTTTTTCCATCCCTGCTCTATATAATGAAAAATTTCAATATGTATATAAATGTTAACAGGCTTAACTCAAAAAGGATAATTAACCATCAAATATTAAAATTTTTTATTTAAAACTGTTATAATATCTAATTATGCACCTCCCATTTTGATTGCAATGTGTACTCTATATAATGAAAAATCTCAATGTATGTTAACGCTATCAGTTTACAACAATGAAAACAAAAAGATATTGACATAGTCACATGCTGTAGAAACACTTTAAGCAGTTGTAACAATACTTTTTAAGTCAAGTTTTAAACAAGGAAATGAAGATAAAATTATGTGCAGTCTATTATTTATGCAGAGTTATTTTGAATTTTTAATATTTTGTTTCATCTTGATATGAATTTTAAAAAAAGCATTGTAAGGAAAAATTTAGGTTTCTAACAAAAATCCCAGTTTAATGGATAATAATACCTCATGTCACTGGCAAATGGTATATTTGAGCTCTGCTCAGATAAAACTATCCTTGAGAAGTGAAGGTATTTATCTGAATTATGCACATTCTTAGCCATTAAAGGAATAAAACTATCTTAAGCCTTTATTACGGCTGAACGATGGCCGATTGGTTAGGGTGCTAGCCTTCGGTACCGGAGTTCATGGATTCGAATCCCACTGTAGCATGGATGTTTGTAGCCATTCGGACTTAGCTTTAAGCTGTTAGGAATTGTAGGTCCCGGTCTCATTAACCCTTGTGTTGCAAAAAGTAGACCATAGCACTCCAAACCAAACCAAGCCTTTATTATGGCACATTTCTTTAAGGGCTTACTCTTAGCCATTAAAGGAATGTGCAAATGATAATCATATTATTAGTTGCATATTTCTTTAATTTTCTGATACATCCTACAGTTAAAAGTTTATAATTTGATATCTGTTCAATAGTTAGGAAGGCATGTTTCCTCATCATTAGATTTTTGCTCATTCAAAGCATCTTGATGTTTTTTAAGTAAATATGAAATAAAATATTTTAATTTAATGTGTTTGTAAAATTAGCTAAATTTCTTCCATTCATTCATAATTTGTGTGTGCATATGAAGAAAGTTGTAGATATTTTTTTTATTTTCATAGATGTTTTGTGGAAATTTACTGTAAAATCCATTACATTGTTTATTAATGTAGCTAATATTAAGAAATACAGTTATATATGTTAAAATATGTTTATTTTATTTTTTAATATAGATCCATCAGATGTATATGCATGGGGTTCTAACTTCAACTATAATCTTGGACTTGGAAATTCTCAGAGTCGAACTGCACCAGAAATTCTTGAAGCTTTTAGAAAACATTCTATTAATGTTAAGCAGGTAACATTTACCCTTATAAGGTTGTTATTTAATAAGAGAACTAAAATACTTTGAATGTAGAAGTAATTCAAAACTTTAACCCTGAGCGCTCCATTGGCTCCGCTACGGGGCCATCCAGCATTTGTTCCACAACTCCGTAGGCTCCGTTGCAGAGCCAAACATTTTTAGCATGATTATGCTTAAGATACTGCGGAATTGGCAGCTTTGACATTTGTTATCTGTAGTGTCAGTCTCATACGACATTTAACGCAGAGTGGCAAGTATGGTGAGTGAAGAGTGAAACCATTGAAAAAACATGCCGTTTATTTAACATGCATTATAAAAAAACATAATAACATTATACATTGCTCCACGAGCAATAAGACTAGTGTGAAACCCACACAGGGAATAAAAAAAAACAACTGTCAGAGTCAGCCCACAGAAACTACAATTATTTATATGACTGGGCTGACCAGATACCCGTGTAAATTTGCATAAGGTTGAAAATTAATACATACAAGAAACTTAAATACACACACAGTATAAAGAAAATATAATTACAAATGACGACTAGTACATTTGAAAACCATTTACAATCTTAAAGCGTTGAAAATTGGATATAATCAGACCAATACTTAACTGCTGGTTAAGTCCAAGTAATACTAACGAGTGGCCCGCCTATACAATTTTAGACATAAAAACAATTAAAGCTATAATAGTAAAGGTAAACAGTCTTGTAATCATGCAAAAACAAGTTGTATTCAGATACTCAATCCTGATCAAGACATCAAAGTAACCATAACAACATTTCAAAAAAAAAAAAAACATTAACATGCTAGTGAAAACTATACTAAAAGTTTAAGTTTAAAAAAACTAATTCACACATTTATAGCAAGTTATAAAAACACAGTATAACTTATTCTATCAGAATAGAGAAAACCTGATCTACTCCACAAAAAAAAAATTTTTTTAAACACGAATGAGAAAACTTTATAAACATTATACAATCTCTTTATGACATATCATGTCAAGAAAATGAAACTACATTTCTTATTCTAAGTAAAACAAGGTAACAAGTATATACACACAGTACATTAACAAAAATCTCCCTACACATGTCTCTAATATCTTAAATACAAAGTAAAAGAAACATTTTTTATGAAGTTTATCATATGTAAAAGTTTCACATTTAAACACTGAACACACAGCTCATAAATTTCTTTAGTTGCAGTTTAGTTACTGCTTTCGTAAAATAATCAGCAAGATTTTCCTTTGTATTAACATATTTTAACACAAAAAGTTTATCATTTATCAAATTTCTGATAAAATGCAATTTAACCGATATATGTTTCGTTTTGTGGTTTTCTATGGGAGATTTACAAAAACTAATAGCAGCTTGATTATCACAGTATAAATTAATTTCTAAAGGCTTTGAACTTAATATTCCATTTTCAGCACACTCATCAAAAATTCGAGTAAACCAAATAAGTTCTTTAGCTGCTTCTACCAGTGAGACATATTCACTTTCCATAGTTGATAAAGAAACACATTTTTGCTTAAAAGTCCTCCATGAAATTGGGGTTTTATCAACAAGGAATATCATACCACCCATAGATGTTCTGTCATCCCTGTTGGATGCAAAATCAGCATCACTGAAGCAGTTAAAGATTAAATTTCTTGTACCTGATAGTTCAAGCTTATAATTATCACTGTGACATACATATCCCAGTAACTTTAGAACTGCATCCCAATGCACCATGCCTGGATTTGATTGGAACTGAGAAAGAATATTAGTGGCGTATGATATGTCAGGCCTAGTTCGTGAAGCTAAAAATGACAAGCAGCCTATCGCACTCCTATAAGGAATTGCTTTCATTTCTTTCTGTTCTACCTCAGTACTTGGACATTGGGTTTTAGACAGTATTATATTTTTTGCGATGGGAAGTTATGTTATTGGTGAGTTTAAAACTGCTAAACATGTTACGTATTTTTTTAATATATTCTCTCTGGTGTATGTATAATTTTCCATTAACTTCTTCAAATTCCACTCCAAGCAAATTTTTAGTGCTCCCTAAATCTTTGATATCAAATTCGACACTCAAAATACCTATCACTAAGTCAATGTGCTTACTAGTTTTAGCGAAAACTACTAAGTCGTCAACATATAACAACAGCACTACACTATTTTCGTACATAAAAACACAGTTTGCCCATGATAATTTACAGAAGCCTTTTTCCTCAAGTTTGTTACTAATTTCGTGAAACCATTCACGACCGCTCTGATGAAGTCCGTACAACGCTTTCTTTAACAAACATACCAAATGGGGCTTCTCAGAATCAACAAAACCTTGAGGTTGCCTCATGTAAATAGTTTCAGATAATGGGGCATACAGATAAGCACTTTTGATATCCAACTGCCTATGTCACCACCCAAGGAAACCAACTAAAACAGCAAAGAATAGATGAATGAGGGAAAAGTTTACGACAGGGCCGAAAGTCTCATCGTAAGTTTCTCCTCTTCTCTGAAGAAAACCTTGTGCAACTAAGCGCGCTTTATATCAAACAGCTTTTCCTTCAGCATTTCTTTTTACATTAAATACCCACCGGTTCCCTATAACTTTGGTGTTCTGAGGTTTAACTACGAGATACCATACATGACGATCATGTAATACTTTGTTTTCCTCTTCCATGGCCTTATACCATTCATCTGCTTGAGGGGTTCTTAGAGCAGCATTAAAACTTAATGGAATATCATTGTCGCCTAGTCATGCTGAAAAATTACATGATTCCTTATCACTTAATTCTACATTTTCATTAATCTTTTCTGCTGGTCCAGAGTAAGTGTTTTTTGTACTAAAATTAAAGAGGGATTTATCATACTTTATATTATTTGCACAACAGTATTTGTCAACATCATTTAGCGACCTTAAGCGTGCCTTACTATTATCAGGATAAAAATATATGTCATGCCTGCCCCCCATAACACGGGGAACGGCCTGTCTAGTCCATGTGGTGGTTTTTAAGTGAGGTTCAGAATCTGAGTAAGGTTCTTTAGATGAACTTTCGATCTCAGTTTGACCGTCACTAGTAACATCTTCCCTGTTCATGTGTTCAGTATCAGATCCACCACTATCTGACTCATTGTCCGCATCAACGTAACAAGGTTTCGGTGCAACAGGGTCCAGTACGCGACCACTGGGCTCTACAAACTTTACATTAATGGTCTCAATAACCCTTCATTCTTCTGGGATCCAGATACGGTACCCTTTAGTATGCATTGCATAACCAACCATAATGCCGTTCTTGGCACGGGAGTAACTTCTTACGAAGTTGTGTAGGGATTCCTACATATACAGGGTTACCAAAACACTTTAGATGTTTTACTGAAGGAGTTTTACCTCCAAAAAGTTCAAAGGGGGTTTTTACCTGGTTGTGTTGGCAAAGTCTATTCCAGGTATAGATAAAACATAATACGGCCTCATCCCAAAAAGATTTCTTTAAAGAGCTATGTTCTAGTAAGGTTCGCACTCCGTCTACGGCTGTGAAATTGAACCTTTCACTGACTCCATTTTGTTCAGGGGAATAAGTATTTGTTCTCTCAGCACTAATACCTTGATCTTCTAAGTAATCTTCAAATCGTTTGTGACAAAATTTTAGCCCTTGATCAGTTCTAACATTTAGTACTTTGTTACCAGTGAACCTTTTGGCCCTTTTCTGCCAATTGTGGACTCGACAGCTATGCCCTGTAGCTGCAGAGACATTCCTTAGAGTACCCCTAAAGGGGACACTACAATGCCTCTTGACCACAGAAAACAGGAATTTTAAAAGGTGACAAAAAAAAAAAAAACTGCACTAAAGCAATACCTTCTTACATTCAAACTGGTCTGAGGGGTCGTACATCATAAAATGTTGTGAACAACCTTTTACTTCACAACAAGCTGTTTAAACATTAAACCAATTATTTGTAAAAATTTCTTTGTTATACCCAAGATTGTAGTAAATGAGTTACTCTATTTATATTTGTGTTATGTGGTCATAATTCTAAAAATCTTTTCTTCTGTAATACAGGTAGCTATATGCAAATTTCACAGTGCTTTCTTATCAACGGAAGGACAAGTTTACACATGTGGATATGGGCATGGTGGTCGTTTAGGTCAAGGCAATGAAGAAATATCATTAGAGCCAACTATTGTGAAAGGAGTAAAAACATTAAACTGTATTCAAATTGCTGCTGGTCAAGATCATCTATTAATGTTAATAGAAGGGGGTCAGGTACTAATTATTATTTGGATACATTTTATAAGAAACTTTCTGCCATCCTACCATAAATTGCAGTAAAAAAGAAAAATAAATTGCTCAGAAATATGTAAAAAAAAATTGCTTATAGACTAATTTTTCTATTGTAAATGAAGCTTTTAAAATTCCATAAACTTAGTACTATTTATTTAACTAAGAATTATCATAATTGTTATTCTTTTAAGAAATAGCCATATTTCTCATATATATATCCATACTCATTTTAACTGTCAAAAATATTTACTTTAAATTTAGAGATTAGGAATACTTTATTGCAATTGGTATATGTTGATAATATAGAAGGGTTGGGGCAAAAGTCATGGCAACTATTTTTTTTTTTTTTTTTTTTTTTCTTGAAGATACCAGTCCAATTGGAAAATGTGACATATACAAATGAAAGGACATGGTGTTAACTACATGTGTGAATGATGAATAGCACTGAAAAATCATAACACTAATTTATTACTGTAGTCAATAGGGCCTTCACAGGGCAAAAGAATGACAACACAGTACACATAAAGTTGGCAAACTTAGGCCTAAAGACCCTCAAAGTAGTCCACTGTATGGTATGGTAAGGAATTATTCCCAATGGCTTCCAGTAATTCACTGTGACATTCCATCGCATTTTTCCCTTGGGGAAAGGTTATTTTGATGTAAGTACACTGCTCAACACAGGTTACTTCTATCTCGCACGGCACTCATCAACTGATTTCACAGCTCTCACTGCACTACTACCAGCTATCACAGACCCATCTGTTGTTCTGCAGACAGACTATGCTGCAAAACTTCTACACAACACATATACATTTGTGATCCATCCACATATCTACAAAAGAAAATAGTTGCCATGACTTATGCCCCAACCCTTGTAATATATAAAATAATTTAGATAATGATAATGTGTCATAAAGTAGTGATACTTGATTAAAAAAAGAATAAAACCTAAACGAAAAAACCTAACAGACTTGCAGCCTGTTTTAATGTTTCTAATAACTGCTCACATTTTTTCGACTCAGGGAAATTATTTTAATAAGATACCATTCTCTATAATCTTAATATTTATTTCACATGTTTTTAATATTACATATATTTACATATGTATGCAAATGTTATATGAGTATATATATATTCATATATCATTAATAGACAATATTAATTTACAGACTTATCGTATTATCTTTGTCTCAAGCCCGTTTTATTCCCTTAGGGGGAGGTAAATATTTCTTTATACATGCTGTAGCATACATATGTATGATTTTTAAGTTTTTAAAGTCTAAATAACTCTTTTAGGTTTGGAGTTGTGGATTAAATACTTATCACCAACTTGGTCATATACCTCCTACTGAGAGATCACTGGTTCCCAAGCCTCTGTCCTTGAAATTCTTAAAAGGCAAAGAGATTATAGGAGTTCGTGCAGCCCGTTTTCATTCTGTGATATTTACTAAAGATTGTGTTTATACATTTGGGCTGAATGCTGGGCAACTTGGTAATTGATTTTCTTTTGAAATCTATTTCTTAGTTAAATGGTAATCAGTTATTATGCATATAGCTAGTAATAATTAGCCATATATCTGTCCCAATCAAGATATTCAAGCTGTATAATAGCTTGAAACAACATAATTAAAATTAGATATAATCATTCTGCAATGAAGTTTTAAAATTGTTGTATAAGATATAGTGCATTGCAAGCCAAGTAACCCTAATCACAAGTTGTTCAAAATAAATACATAAATCTGTATCCACCTGTGAAATGTGCTACTTCCAAACTCACCATTTCATGCCAACCATATTGTTGTTACATTCATAATTAAACTTTTAAACATGGACACACAGTAATAATAAGCTTATCTCAATATTATTTTATGTCTATTTTCTTTCCTTCTGTTTCTTTTTAAAAAATGTTCAATACAATTTTATTATAGACATGAAATAATTTACAAGTAGTCCCCTGTAGTAATATCTATCTCTATTTTATTCCTCATTCCATGTAGTAATGTCTATTTCAATTATTTTTATATTTTAATCTTTATTAGAGATAGATAGTAATATCTCTCCCTAATATAGATTAAAATCAACAAAAAATAGTTTATTTTGATATCCATTTTAATTAGTGGGCAATTTCAAATGCAATAAGGTAGGCCTACTTTGAAGGAGCACTGTGGCCAATTATTTTATACAAAGGCTAAGACTGATAACATAATGCTTAAAGTTGATTTCAAATGTATATAGACATCAATGCCAACAAGTACAAATCTACAAAATCTAGTACTTAAAACTACTACCCTCCCTATATACTTTTTTTTTTTTTTTAAAGAAAACAAAATAACATCATATTAAAATTATCATAGTATTAGATAAAAAAAAAAAAAAAAAAAAAAAAACTTGCATTTATGTATCTTATACCAAAAATGTATCTTTTAAAGACTTGGATTTTTTTTTTCTAAAATAATTCTATTTATATAAATATTGTTTGTTTGATTTATTGACTATTTTTTAGTAAACTAATTATATCAAATTGATAAATATACACTGTTGGAAATGTACATTTATTTAAATTTCTACGCAGAAACTTGAATTTAAAATTACTTTTATATATATATATATATATATATATATATATATATATATATATATATATATATATATATAAACTTGGTTTATATGTAAGTTTGTGAAGTCAAAATATCATTCAAAATGGATAAATCATTAAGACACAATTGCTGAGAATATATTTAATAAATTTTACATCAAATTTCAGAAAATTAGAATGGAGGTCCTTTATAAATATTGTATTTTTAATAATGTTTTCATTATTAAAAATTTGAAAGAATTGTTTTAATTCTTTTATATAATTGTATTTTCTTCTTATGTATATTTTAGATATGACTTAAAGCTTGTGCTGTGCATATAATCATATTAATTTAATTAGTGTATTTAATACTGTGCAACTATGGTATGACTCTTAGTAATAATTTTAAGTTTCAAATAAAGGTTATGTTTATTTCAAAATATAAATAAATTTTCAATGTATATTACACTAACAATATAAATCATTTCAAAAATCAAGCAACTCCTTTCCATGAAATAAAAATCACATTTTTAATAATTTAATTTTCTCAAACTTTATGAATATAACTAAAAAAATTGCTATATTTGGTGATTTGTCTTTGTATTTAGCTAATGAGAAATGTATTTATATTTTGTGGGATTATTCAAATAGCATATTCAAGGCACTTATAAAAATATTATGATGTGACATAAATAAAATGTTAACTGTTTTTAATTTTGCAAATAATCTTACTATTATTCCTAAAAACAGATTAGGTTATGGGGTAAAGGATTAAAAACATGGCAAAATTCAAATTTAAATAAAAATAGATAAAAATTAAGTAAAAGTAATTTAGTCAAAAAACAAAATATGTATATTATATTAAAGCCCATTTAAAAGTCTACAAGGATAATTCAATTGTTTTGTTTTAATTATTTCAGAATGTTATTAAAAGAAAAGAAAAATATTTTAAATTTAAAGTAAGTGTTCTAAAAATAAAATTTTCAAATAAAGGACAGAAAGAGTTTTAAAAATACATATCTCCACCATGACTTTGACAAAGGATCAATTGGACTTGCCTAAAGTCGTTTTGAGATCAACTTGAATTGCCTTGCAAAATTACATCAAGGAATACGTATTGAACATACCTATATTCATACATAAAAATTTTATATACATATACCTATACACTGTAAGTAAAGTGCACTATGGTCTTTGATATTTTTGAATATTCCTACATATAACTTGTTCTGTTATGTGATAAAAGCGTAAGCTCCATTTCCTAAAGGTGAGAAATTTAGCAGATTGGAAAATAATAATAATAAAAAAAAACTATGAGCCAAAATGGTCTCTCTAAGGTATAGAATCTTCTCCCCTTTGTACATAAAACTTCTTATTTCAACTATTTTTGTATGTTTACATGCACTACATCTTCCCTATTATCTCAAAAATGTTTATAAAGCTTACAAATTGTGCAAAGCAAAGAAATCTATAAAAAATCTTTAAATCTCCTGTCAAATTTGAAATTTATTATATAGTGGCCTTTACTTTTGATGTACATTTATGGAAAATTGGAATACAGCTCCCTTTTATCTTGTGCAGTGTATCCCTGAAATATATTATATGTTTGGTACTGTTTTATTTTTTATTCCTCTCTTTTTTCCCTCTCTTGAAAATTATAAAATATAAATATATTCTTTTCAGGCCATCCTAAAGGAGACCGCACACAAATCAATCCTAGACAAGTGTCTACTTTATATAACGAGGGATGGACTGTAACTCATGTTGAAGCAAGTGATGGAGCTACTGTTTGCGCAACAAATCGAGGAGATATATATGTCTTACATGAGTACCAAACTAGAAAAATTGCCTCCAGGTATTCATAACATATTAGTTTGCATTTTTAGGAATTGTAATATAATTTTATAATTAGCACTATGGAAATACCAATGAGCAAGATAGCCAAATAATGGCCAAATGGGTAGGGTGCTCTTTGGTACCAGAATCAGTGGGTGTTAATTTTTCTGCTGGCATGTATGTTCATAGTCATTTGAAATTGTCTTTAAGCAGTAGGTCCTGGTCTTATTGGCTCTCATATTACAAAAATGTAGATTGGGGCATTCCCAACCCAACCAACAAGAATGATATTAAATTTCGATCCAACATTAAATCTATCCAAAAGCTGTAAAATTTTTAATTACATGCTAACATAAAATGTATTTAGAATCCACCAGAAAAATCACCTGTCTGTCTGGCTGTTCTAAGTAATTTAGCTATGATTTAATAACACTCAACAAAGTCCATAGCTTCCTTTTGTCTATGATTTACCAGGAAAACATTTGCCCAGAAAAATGCACATTTAAATTAGAAGAATTAACATTTTGGGTGGTTTATAATTAATTATCTGTACTAATTATGGTCTTAAAAAAATGCATCAAAGATGCACCTGTATAGAAGCAAAAATAAAAAAAATTTTAAGTTCAATTATGTTGCAAAGTAGGAAAAATATTTTCCAGTCAAATTGCTGCAAGGTGCTAAACCAGCTTTTCTCAAAGTTTTGTCACCTCAGCATTGAGTTTGAGAATCACAAAGGTAGAGGATTAGTTGTACATCAAAACAAATAAATGCAAGGCTAATTCTTAGCATGTTTCAACAACAGTGACAGAAAGCAATTTAAGTTTTATCTTTTAAGTATCTTCATGTTTTTTTTTTTTTTTTTAATAACCTCACATTTTTAAGCTGACTTTTCTTGATTACTACTATGGCACCGAGTTTCAGAATTTCAGTCTTAGACTATGTGGGCAAGAATATTTGTACTTATTAGATGTAACCCCATATGAAGCTACCATTTTTTCATAAATTTAAGCGATACAAACTGAAGAAATGTAAAAACTGCTATTTTGGGGGACATTATGGCTTGCTTCTAGTTTATGGAAAAGTAAGATTTTTACAGGATTGCCTGATCCACTACAGATGTAGTGTTGTAATTTTGGTAGAAGAAAAACTTGTTAAAAATTTATCTTCTAATCTATGTAGGTTTTTTCTTCTTTTTTTTTATTTCAAAATTTTTCAAATTTAATTTATTTTTTATTTTATTAATTTATTTTTTGTTATTTTCTGCTTTTTTTTAATGTATTTGATTTGGTGGTGTTTTGGTTGACAGTGACAAAATTAGATGCCAAGAAGGATTTATACTATATCTGTTCTGCAGATGTGTACATAAGTCAATATCCCCCACTTTATCTCTATAAAAAGTCCCAAAAATTCTCAGCTTTTACATGGAAATATACAGTAATAATTTTTCAACCACTTAATAAAAATTTTCAAATAATGTTAAACTTTAGATCTCTTAAAGGATAATAGATACAAAAATATTAAATAATAAAATAATGGTTGAATCCAGAGAAAAATTTTAAAATCTCACTTTTAGAAAACAAATAACATTGAAAATATTTTATAAATATTTAAAGCTTTTAAATAATTTGCTTGATTTTAATAAGCTATACACCAGTTTCTAGGTCTTTAACTTAAATTTATAAAAAATTTTAATTTGTGATTTTTATTGAGGAGTTATATGGTTTTTTTTTTTAGAACTCCAGTAGTTCTATCTGTTGGTGATTGGGAATATAAAATTTTATTATATTGAAATTTTATGTCATATAGAGGTCAGTTTTGGTTTTTATATTGACATTGACATTTTGGTTGTATCAAAGGATATCTGTAAAAATTCTGGTGACTATGACAAACTTTGTGGATTTGTGCAAAGAACATATAAAGAATCTTACATTTATATATTTACAGTCATTCATATCTATACGTATACACTCACTTTTATATATAGAGAGAAATTACAAATATGTACTATTTTAATATTTAAGGTAAATCTATTTGTTGTACAAAATGATAAATAATCTGTTTTCATTCTCCTTCTTTGAAAAGTAAGGACTATAAATGGGAAGTAGAAGACTAAATGCAAATCAAAATAATTTAATAATAAAATGATAATCTAATAATTTATTAGAACTGCAAAAATTTGATTTTAGGTGTCACCATCATAACATATGATCTCTAATTTATAATTATAATAGACTTGAATAATTCAGATTGATATTATGGAAGTATCACCAAAGTATATTATATTTTGATTGAATTATGAATGCTTGCCAGTAAAATATATTATATATAACTGCTCTTATAATGTAGGCAATTAGAGATTGCTAAGTTATCTGTAGTTGGAGGGCATCTTGATTCCCGTTGTGACGTTGCTGGTGTGAGAGAAGGAGGTGCTTTAGAACTAAGAGTCATGTTGCTTACAAAGTCTGGAAAGGTAAAATTTTTTATAATTCATTGTCTCTTAATAGAAAATAATTCATAGTTTCAAAATTTATTAATTTAAATTAATTTATATTGAGAGCTTGTATTTTAAACAAAACTAGTAATGAAGGCATGTTTATTCTACCTCTTTATTGATGTTCAATTTAATTATCTTTTTTTTTTCTCTGCACACTTACATTATATATATATATATGTATGTATGTATGAATGCATGTATAAATATAAATATATCGTTAACATACAAGTAAAACTAATCAAGTCAAAATGTTGTTTTTGATATTGGTCCTTTTTTCACACTTTCATTCTTCAATGAATAAAATTAATCAATTTTCTTGTGTTTAATTGGCCTAATGATGGCTGAATGGTAAGTTGATTCTTTCAATACAAGAGTTCATGGGTTTGAATCCGACTGGTGGCATGAATGTTTGTATCCTTTTAGAATTAGCTTTGAGTAATATGTCCCAGTCTCATTAGCCTTAGTGTTGCAAAACAGTAGACCGTAGTGCTTTCTCCAAACCAAATCAAACCCATGTTTAATTGCAGCTTATTGCCAGAAACAATTTGATCCCTTTTCTTGACAAATATGACTAAGAGACTAACAACTTAGGTCAGATATCTCAAAATATGCAATTTTTGACTTGATCAGTTTACTTGTATGCTGATATCTGTGTGTTCAACCTGACTTACTATATCGTACAAGAAATTCAAATCACACACAACTGTATACCATTACTTTATCAGGAAAATTTTATTTTCTCTTTCTAATTCTATTGGAATGAAACCAGCTCATACAAAATCATTTTAAAATAAATCAAACTCTTAGTGATTTCTGTGCAGTCTTTACAAATTGCTGTTTTTGTTGCAATAAAAAATAAAGCTGATCTGAATAAAAAGTAACTTTTTATATCTTATTGTTTTAGTAATGTGTGACTGCCTCTCCTCAACAAACCCAGCAGGTTATGTTGTGAATACTTCTCATGCCTGGGTTTGTATCTGGAACAGGACCATAACTAGGGTGGGGCAAAGGTGGCATTTGCCACGGGTGCATCAATCTTAGGGGTGCCGCACCATGAGGAAAATGAGGTCCGAAAGAGAACGAATAGAAATAAGGAAAATTTGAAAAATAAGGCTTTTAATTATAAAATCCAGTGTGTTTAAAAATTACTTTTTTTATGAACTTTCTTATTTTTTAAAAGGCTTCTAGAGACTAAAATTGTTATAGATTCATACAAAATGCTTACCAAACACCAGTAATATGCTTTAATATAATTCTAGGTATTTGTATAAAATTTTGAATTTATTAAAGTAATTAAAAATAAATTTAAATTTAGAAATTTGCTAATTTTTTTATGAAAATTCAACATTCAAATAAAAAATATTCCCCTCAAACTATTTAATTTATCAGCAAAATAATATCCTTAAAATGTTAAAAAATATCTAAGTATTAAATAGAAGAAAAAATTATAAATTAATATACTAGGAACATTTTAAGAACTAACAAAATATTGAGTTCATTCTGAATATATGATATTTAAAAAAAAAAGTGTATATATTTTCTCACTATATTTGGTGGTAGGGGCACAGACCAGTCTTTTGCCCCGGCCGCTAAAGGACCTTGTTACGGCCTTGATCTGGAAGTATTAATTATATCACTGTTTGGGATATGAATACTTTCTGGTGCTTAAAATTATTCATTCAATAAATTTGGGCCATACACAAGTTGACTCTATGTGTATCTGTTAGATTTGACATTGCTATGATGTGTGTATTTTTTATAGCTTGCCCAGAAGAGAAAAATGTTGAAAAAAAATTAACAATGCAAAATGAAAAATTTTTAAAAGCAATACCCGTAAAGACTAAAGTTCTGTATTATTCAATGAACTAGAGTTTTAGCTTGACTATTTTTTTTTTATTTCCTTAAAATTTAATGCATTTCTAGGAATAATTGGTGTGTTTCAGGAATTTCCCAAAAATTCCCTGGAAGGCAAAAAGGGTAAAAAATCAGAAACCCTAGTTCTCATCTGCAATCACTGTCACTTTTGAGTCAACTCCTTTCATGAATGCAGAGAATGATGGAAAGTAAAAAAGACTAAGAGGTTAGGCAAACATAATTGTCCTTGGCCTCTTCTAAATGAAATTGATCAAAGGGACCTAAGACTTTATTAAAGGAAATGTTCATACTTTGATAGCTTGATTCAGTAACAGAAAACCTGAGCATATACATTGAAAAGTGGAACACAGGTATGATATGTGTAGGGTGAACCACTTCAAATGTCTGATCCGAAGGTCTTCCAAAGAATCTAAAGTTTTTAAGTATATGTAATGGAATGTAATGGAATGAGGAAAGATGCTGAGGGAAAAATAAAACTTCAGTGTTAAAAACAGCTTATAATGCAAAATCTCAAGTATTTCTACTTCATGATTTTTTGTTAGCAACTGTTTGGGTAGTTTTAGAATTGCAGATTTCTGTTCCAAATATATTGTCTGCTAGATGTAAATTAATTTTTCTTTTTTCTTGCCTTAACTGTAGATCTGCCATTCAAATGGAGACATTCTCTGTCTCTCATTTAAAATCATTCTTCCCTTTGTTAAAGAGAAACACACAGGTTCTCACCTTGACAAAGACCATCATTTCCTATTATGATTATCTGCTACAATATTAACTTTCTATCCTTGAACTACTTATTATACAAATATGTTTTAAGTCTTAATAATACTTAAATGATAATTTTCTATTTTCTTTTTTTATTCCTTTAGATATATCTATGGAGACAGACTGATCCATATTTACGACGCTGCCTATTCATGACTCAAAAAGAACTTATAATATTTGATGTCCATCTAAATCACTATTCCATTGGATTAGTGACCAGAGAAAATGAAGGTTACATGGGAACTATTGTTCCTTTCAAAGGTCCTCCAAGATCTGCTCCCTCTATGAATATACATACTCCTACAATTTTTAGCTCTAAAGCTTTGCATGGTTTGAATGTTCTTTTAGATACTGATGAGTGCAATTTCATTAAGGTCAAGAAACTGCCTCATATATATAGAGGAACATCTATTACAAGCGATTCAAAAGGAAGAAATTTTGCAATTCTTCAGTCATGTCCTAAAATGGGGTAATTTATCATTTATATGTAACTTTTAACTATGTAAAAAAATCTTTCATTTTAATATATATACTTACACACAAACACCTATATATATGTATATATATATATATATATATATATATATATGTGTGTGTATATATATATATGTATATATATATATATATATATATATATAAAATATATCTTTGTTATAAATAAACATGTATATATGCATATATTATATATAAACATATAGATATATCTATTTATATATATATTATATATAAATTATAAGCCTTTTATATATATAAATGATAATATTTATTTTTTAAATTCTTTAGATATATATATGGTATAGACTGAAATATATGTATATAGATCAAAAAAAATATTATTATATAAATATATTATTATTATATGTTATGTTATAAAAATTATTTTTTAAAATTATGTATATATAAATATGTAAAATTTTATAAATATATGTAATATATATGTATAATTTCTTTAAATATTATAATATATATATATATGTAAATATATTAAAAATTCAAAATAGAAATATTTTTTTCATATATGTATAAAAAATATATTATAAAAACATATATAAAATATATATTTATAAGACATATATAAAATATGTATATATTATATAAAAGTATCTCTATATAATATATATATAATATATATGAAAATATAGTATATATATGTATATGTATATATATATATATATATATATATGTATATATATATAAATATAAATATATGATATATATGTATATCTATATATAATATATATATATATATCTTTATATGTTATATATATATATATAAAAAATATAAACATATATGTATATATATATTATATATGTATATATATATATATATATATATATATATATATATATACATATAATATATATCTGTGTGTATATACATATAATCCTCTAAGTATGTCAGTCTCTTCACTATGCATTCCAAAATGTTTGAATCGATCTTTGTGAAATTTTGCATGGGGATTCAAATGAACTTTGGAAATATTTTGTTAGATAAAATTGCTTTGACATCAAGGTCATGATGGGCACTTATTTTGCTTTCCTTCATACATAGGAACCATGTACAATAAAGCACCATTAGATATACACTTCTTTTATTAACATGCTAAAATTTTTAAATCCTATAAAATAATTTAATTCATTTGATAGTGTACAAAAATGTGTTTCAAAATGTTTTGCTATTTTTTTACAAAATTTACTTAAGTTATTTAATTTTATCTTTTTTGGTTTGGCATATTCCTTTCTTTAATCTTATTTTTGTATAGATTATTGATTCAATATCAGTGCTGTAAATGATCAAGTAAAATATTCACTGAATTATCAGGTCACTACATTTTGATACTAATCTGTGGCTTTGATATTGCAATTAGCAAATGTTTATATCCATTTGGAATCAGCTTTAAGCAATGGTCATGGTTTTAAGACCCTATATAGCAAAGAAATGGGTGGTACTGTACCAAACGAAGCTAAATAAAAAAAGTAATTTACTGATAAAAGTCACCAAACACTTATAAAATGAAAATAATACAGAAACATAAAAGTACTAAAAAGCCAGGTTATTAACAAATGGGTAGGATGCTGATTTTCAGTACTAGAGTTCATAGGTTCAAACCCCACTACTGTCAAAGTTATTTAGATTTGAATCGAAGCAGTATATCCCAGTCTAATAAGCTATAATCTTTTATTCTTTACTGTTTATTGCTTCTTGTTATGTCTCATGGAAAAGGAAGTATTGTACTAACGAAAAATTTTCATTTGTAATGAAACTTTTATATAATGAAATATCTCAACGCAACAATTGTTTAAACTACAGGCCACCACTAGATAACACTTTATTCTAACACCATTACATTGAGAAAAAAAACTTTGAATTGAATGTGCCAATAATTATAACTTATAATACAAAATAAAAGTATACAATGCAGTAGGAATGTAAAGAAATCATGTGTCAACAAAATCACTTATGCTAGACTAGTGTTTGTCAAACAGTTTGATTACAGAACCTTCATATATTTTCAAAAAGCTCACAGAACCCTCTAAAGTTTTTTGAACTGTAATGGATTTACTGTAGTGGAAATCTAACTATAATGTGATATTTGAATGAAACAAATATTGTTTTAATTTTTAAAGTTTCATTGAATTTAATATTTTAAATTTATATCATAAAAGAATTTTGTAAAAACAAATAGAGATTATAAAAAACAAAATATGATGGAAAAAATGAGTAAAAAAGAATTTAGAAGAATGCCGCTGTCTCTAAGTTTTCACAATCCATTACAAATTTGGTTTATGTTCAGTGGTTGAATTTGTGTATTTGGTAATGCATCTATTTTGTTTTTATTGTAATATATCTTCAAAATCCATTTTTGAACAAATAAATGATTGCAAAGCTAAAAATTGCTAAGAGATTGTATGTGAAAAACTAATAATTTTAATTATTGTTATCATACTCATCTTGCCATGCATGATAAATAAAATCATATTAAATAAAATCATATTAAATTGTACTTAATTTATTGGTTAGGTGAGGTGTAAATTTTGGGGATAGGTTTAGTTAATTGAAAGAAATCCTAAAAACACTGTTCAGTTTAGGAGTGCTGAGTGGATGAAATGCAACAACATTGCACCAAATTCTGCCCTCCTCTGAATTCACTGTAATTGCACCGTAACAAGAGCAAATAGTTGAATTCATCTACAAGAGTTTTTAACTTTAGGTTTAGCTTTATCATAAAATTATGAGTATGAAATGTTTCCAGTATTAGCAAATTCCACAAGCTACACCAAAAAAAATTAGGGAAACCTTAATTTTCTGTGAAGTTTCAATTGAAAAGTGCTAAACCATACATTGATATCTTTATATATTTAAAAAAATTCACTTTAAACCCTGGTTCATCATCATCTATTAATCTTTAGATGCATATCCATCAATTTTGCCATCACCTAATAGGTGTTCACCAAATGATGGCCAAATGGGTAGGTAAGACATTGTTCTTCAGTACTAGAGTTTGTGGGTTTGAATCCTAATGGTGGCATAGATGTTCATAGCTATTTGAAATCAGCTTTAAGCAGTAGGTCCCAGTCTTGTTAGCCCTCATGTAGCAAAACAGTACAATATTGTACGCTAAACCAAAACAACCTAATAGGTTTTCATTCTCCATTTTTCAGGCTTGTAGAACTACCACAAGTATCTGAATCTGATATTCTTCAGGATTTTACCAAATTGTATTCTGAAACTTTCATTGGTGATGATTTTCATGACATTGTAATAAAAGTAGGTTTCATTTCTTTGTTTTTCTGTTTGGGCAAAATCACTGATTGTATAATTTAATAATTAAAGTATTTTAATTTCAGGTAGGAAAAAGGGAATTTGCTGCTCATAAATTTATTTTGTCATCTCGCAGCGATTTCTTCAGAAAACAGCTAGCAGCTAATGATTTTAAAGCCACTACATTAAACATTGAAAATGTTTTACCTGAAGCATTTGAACAAGTACTCAAATTTATCTATAGCAATCGGTGTGATTTTCTTACTCATGGCTTTGAAGTTAACTGGAAGTTAGAACAGGAGGTAAAATAAAGCAATATTTTCTCCTATTTTATGTATTAGGATGCTTGTATGGGTGTTTATTTAGAAAAATTATTGTAATCTGAGTTAAAACTCAGTTGTGTTGTGTATTCAGGGAGTGTTTGTTAGGGTTCCAAGGAAAACTTGGTATTCCAAGGATTTTGCACTAACATCTTCAGAAATAGTCATCTCTAAGAAATAAAATTATGAATTATTTCCCCTTTCTACATTCTGGGAAATACTTTAAAAGCCAATCAAAGAATACAGCATATTCTCTATGACTCTCAAATAATCCCCCAACTGCTGTGAAACTTTGTACTAGACCCCATATCTTAAAATACCATTTCAAAACTTGAAGATTTTGACAGAACATTACATGCAGGATAATACTCAAGAAAGGAAAATGTCTTTGTGATTTTGAGAGATAAAAAGACTTTGGAATGAGTGTCATGTAGTTTGTGAGCAACTAAAGGTTAAAACTGTTAAAGGAACAATGTTTTCACTGAGCAAGAATGAAAGTACAAACAATGTTCAATAAAACATACTTGTCGTATTCATTCTGTAAAATTTTAAAAGTTATCTAAAAATTATTCTTGTCATAATAATTCAAATTAATATTCCCATTGCAATTTCTAATTTACATTAGGTTTTATTATTATTAATTTTTTTGCTGTATCAAATGGAATTTTTTAAAAAAATTAAAGAAATTTTTATAGTTTTATTCTAAATAAAGTAAATTATAATAATAATTAAATTTTAAGATCTAAATGATTTCCCTTATTGTATACTTGTAAATATAATTAATTGAAAATTTATAAAGCTCTCGTATAAATAACTTAAGATCTTGTGTTGGTACTGTGTTTTAAGAAGAATACAATTCAAAGGCCTTTTTTTTTATAGAGTGGAAAAAAGAAAAAACCAAACACGAAAAGCTCTAAAGCTTCTAGTCCTTTAGTGATTTTACAAGAAGTTAGTAGAAAATTGGGTATGAGTCTTCTAGCAAAGAAGTATGAAAAATTCCTTTATTTTGCATGTCACCTTTAATAAAACATATAATACATTTTCTCTTTTCAAATATTAGGTAAAATATATATTTTCATTCGTTCCTAAAATTTCACTTATTTTTTTGTCAGAGAGAAAATTATAGAAATTAAATAAGTATGCTATATTTGTATAGTTTAATTTTTCATACATGAGAATTAGAGTTTAGTGTAATTAAAAAAAAAGTCTTACTCTGTATCTATATTCGGTACTAACTGCTTTATAGCCAGTCTTTGATCTGAAAAATTAAAGTTCTTCAAATAAAACAAAAAATTAAAAAATTTCATTTCAAATATATATAAAATTTAGATTATATTGTATTCTACCACATATACACTGCTCAAAACAATTAGGAAAACAACAAATATAAGGGCAGAAATCAGGATGTTGCAGAAACATCTGACTTAACTGTAAAACTTCATTTCTCCGTTTGTTTGTTTTTTAATACCAGAATCTATGGCATGGACATATATGGCTATATAATTTTAATATATAACATATTTTTCCTTTAGAAATATTGCATAATAATTATCTAGTTTTGTGAATTTATTTTATTGGTCTGGACAATGAAACTTATTAATTATCTTATAAATGTATTTGTATTTAAAATGTTCATTAAAATATTTTTCATACTACTCATAAAACAACTTTTTACTAATTGATTATTTTGCTACATTCATGTATCCTAGTAATGTATGCTGGTGCATCATAACATTTAAATTTATTTATTTTTAGATTAGAAAGTGTGAAAATAATTAATGGCCAAATCAGTATCCAAGAATCAGTTCCTGTGGAAAATATAGCTTTTAACAGGGATTCTTTGTAAGGATTTTAAAAATTTGTTTCTAGATTTTGTTTAATTTAAGGTTAATTTAGAGAAGTATGTAAATTTTAATTCCTTTCCTATAGAACTGAACTACAAGATGTAAGTCTGATTTCATCTGATGGGTATGTCTTCCCTTGTCATAAATGCATTCTAGTTGCCAGACTTGATTATTTTCGAAGTATGCTAAGCACATTTTGGGTTGAGGTAATGTTTATTATATTTGATTCTTTGAACATATTTTTAGTATCATAATAATTTTTTTACATGACTCATGGTTGTTCAATGCTCATATTTTATGTAAATTACAATGTACAGTCAAACTTCCTTATAGTGAACCTATAGTATAGTGAACTTATTTATTGGTCCTAACCTAAATTGCTGTTTAACTAATGGCTATAGTGAACTCCTGAGAAAATGAAAGTGTAAATGAATCATTTTTAGGAAAGCTCTATAGAGTTTTTCTAAAAGCAGACCAGAGCTACATGAGGTGTACACAAATCCAAGAAAGCACTGCCCTGAGAGCACTTGAAAAAAAGCTGAAGCAAACTTCAATAGAGAACTGACAGGGGATCTGCAACTCCAAAGGCTCAAAAAGGTTACGATTAAGGTGCTCAAACCTCTGAATTGGGAAAATCTCACAATTGCATAGGATATGGCAAGTGGTCTCCTCCTTAAGACAGCAGCCACAACAAGAGGGATTAGAACAGATCCTTATCATGTTAAGGTGTCTTCTAAGGGCATAGTGACCAGTAAGACCAACAGCCTTCCTCAGGCAATTCCTGTGAAGCTTTAAAAGCTCCATTGAGGGCAGCTTGGGCAGTCACTATTCAGCTCTTTGTCTTGTCTATGATTCTCTCCATTGCACTAGTTAGTGTATTGAATATACCTGGAATAATAATGAAAAGTTTTTCTGATAGATTCAAGAGAAATGCCAAGAACAGATTCAGAACACTAAGAGGAATACTGAACTCTTTCTGAGCTAAATCGTCAGCTATCTCAATACCTGAATACTCATATGATTGGGCACCCAGTGGAGATTGACCTTGTTACATGAAGCAAGGTCACAACCTCATAGAGCCAAACGATGGCCGAATGGTTAGAGTCTGGCCTTCGGTACCAAAGTTTGTGGGTTCGAATCCCATTGCGGCATGGATGTTCATAGCCGTTTGGAATCGGCTTTAAGCAGTAGATCCCCTCTCATTAATCCTCGTGTTGCAAAAAGTAGGCCATAGCACTCCAAACCAAATAACCTCATAGAACTTCTTAACCAAAATGGATACAAAATGACTGTGTAGTGAACTAAAATTTCCCTTTCACAGATATTTTTCAAGTTTATCATAGGTATTTTTACACATTTAGCAATGTAATGATGTAGTTGTGGAAATAAGGTGATTCCTCATCCTCAGAAGAGAATGAATTATCAGTGTCTTCACTCTCTGAAGAGAAAGCATCTACAAACATTCTGAATACTTTTATTCAACATTTATTTATTAGTATAGAAAATGGGAACAAAAAACTATGGCATCTTTCACAATCATTAAGAAGAAAGTTTGTAAACATAAAAATGAAATGTACTAAATCAAAAATTACAAAAAAAAAGTATAATACTTAATAATTTTTAATATATAAGTAAATTCATTAGTAATTTTAATTGCAGTGGTTGTTTCCATCAAAACCACCATTAGATGCTAAGAAATTTTAATGTGTCAGTAAAATTGGATTTAGTGAACCTTCATTTATAAGTGACTTCTTTTTATTAAGTCTGCAAATGATTCACTATAATGGAGTTTGACTGTAAATAACTTTTTGTTACAATGCATACTCTTCCTTTTTAATGGCAGATAACTGTTTACCCTTCAATCCTGCTGTGCCATGTTACTATGAAAGTATAAATTGCATATTAATTGTAAGGCTAAACTAAGAAAATATGTAAATTAATTGTAAGGCAAAAAACATTTTTTTTTAATTTCTTTAAAGTTTGAAAGGCAAATTTATTAGAGGACTTGAATATTTTTTTCTTATTAAATTGAGCATTACAAAGTGTATAGTAGGAAATCTATTCATCAATTTGAAATTTCCTTGAAGTTTCCCTTGAAAGTTTTATGCCAACATTTCTAAAGACAACATTCATTAACATTCTTAATATTGATGAAATCTGTAGGATATTGCAGGGTTTCTTAAATTATTAATTTACTAATTCAGAAGTATTTATTAGTTGCTCAGAAGCCTATGTGATTAAGTCCAGAAAAAAATTGTGAAATATTTTTAATCCATTAATTTTTTAAACTCTAGAAAATATCAAAAAAATTAACTTAATTGCAATGACCTCTGAACAATTAATATGTCAATCAGATAATGTAGTGCACATATAATTTTTATCTTCTTTCACAGAATTCTCAACTAGAAAATTTGTCTTTGCCAATATCATCAAAGGTGATGGAAGTGATATTAGATTACATTTACTCTGATAAAATTTTAGGTTTGTTTGTTTCATGAATATAAATATTTTTCTCGGATTTTTTTCTTCCTGTAAAATAGAATTGTTTTCATTTCTTTAAATTTTTTATCAGGCTCTGAAGATCCAGAATTTTTATGCCATGTACTTCTAATCACTGATCAGTTACTAATGCCAAGACTGAAAGAGAAATGTGAACTGGCATTATCAGAGATGAGTATGTGCTCTTAGTTCTTTATTTTTATGTAATAGTTTTTTCATCTTTTCCCATGTTAAATCACACAAATTACAAAATGTTGGTGGACAATAATTATTTATACAAATTTTAATATAATAAATAGCCTGTTTAGGGTTTATTCAATCAGATTTTTTTTGGTTACTTTAACCAGCCAATTAATTTTTGCATTTATACTAAATTTTTTTTTATATAATTTAGAGGTGTTAGCTAACAAAATTAGTTTTGACACCTAAATAAAGTTATATTTTGTGTTTTTAAACTTTTAAAATAGCTTTAATAGCTTCTTGTCACTAAATTTTTATATTTATTTTTTTATTGTAGTAGAAATTATAGCAAAGTAGTAATCTTTAATTAGTACTCATTTCAGCTTTTCCTTTTAATTATTACTTTTTCTCCATGTAACTTTTACAATAATATTCCAGCATAATATTAACAATGAAAGAAATTCAAATGAAAATCAGGGCCTGACTATGATATTTTTGTGCCCGGGGCACAATCTAATTTTTGTACCCTCTACCCCCATTGCAAATTTATTGCTACAAGTTATTATCATAATTATAGTCATATAAAAATTATAACATTGAATTAGCAAACATATTTAAGAAATTAGCATTAAAGTAATATTCAAAATCAAAAACACCAAATTTTCATTTTAAGTAATCATTATTATCTCTGTTTAGCCATGCTAAAAATTAAGGACTTTTTAAGACCTAGAGTGACCCACTTTTTTTAATTTTACATTGTCACACTCACAAGCTCTGTGGTTCAGAAAATAAATAATAGAATTAAAAATAATTTAAATTGATGAGAGGATTTAATGGTTTATAGTGGTACATTGCTAATAATCTGTCTTATAAATATGCAATAACCCATAGGATAAAAAGAGTGCCAGGTTTGTTGAGGGAATTAATTATCAGGTAAATAACAGTAAAATTAAAGTAAATAGGAAACAATATAGTTCATGACAAACAAAATTACCTCGTACAATAATATATTAAAACTTAACAATGGTAGCATAAGTTTGCAATTTTTTCCCACTTAATATGTGTTTCAAGCACTTGCTAAATTTTAATACCCCTAAAATTTTCATGCCCAGGGCATATGCCCCAAGTGTCTGTGCGATAATCAAGCCCTGATGAAAATACTAATTATCACCTACATAAATTATTTTTACTAAAATTCTAAACACTGTATAGAATTTTTAAATTTTGCTTATTCTTAAAATTTCAATCATATACATTGATATTGCTTGCATTTGATTTTGATAATTTATCTCTTGAGTACTAAGTGTTTATATATGGTCACTTGCAAGTTGGGCACTGTATGGTAATTATGTCTTTTTATTGTTTAACGTAGTTACATTGAAAAATGCAGCTGAATTACTTGAACTGGCCTCTATCTATAATTCTCAGCAGTTAAAAAAATCCTGTATGCAATTTATATCAATAAACCTTGCTGCTGTGATTGAAGCTAAGTATGTATTAATTAGTCATTAAGAAATTAGTTATAATATTAAATTGATGTAATTTATATTCTATGTAAAAATATTTTTTTGATCTGCTTACATTGTTTTTATCATTACTCCTAAATTACTATCTATAACTTTTTGGGAAACATGACTTATAAACCCAGTGCTATAGTTAAGAGACATAAATTACAATTTACTGAGAAATATCTCTTCATTTTTATATGGTTAACAAAATTGCCGTACATTTACACAAAATAACTTTATTTTTTTATACAGTAAATGTTGATATTTATTTTTACAAATGTTATAAAATTGTAGAGGCTTAGTAGTCAACAGAACTAAGCTTAATACACTTGAACAAACTTTTGTGTAATTCTTCTTTGGGAAACAGACTTGATTTGCATGACAACAAAACCAAAAGTAGGCATCGCAGTAGCTCTAATCGTTTTGATTTGAAAGATATGACATCAACTGGAAGGAAGAAAACCAATTCTGAAAGCTCTGATAAAGATATTGTTTTAAATATTGTTACACCCATTATTAATATGAAGGTGAGTATATGTCTCTATTCAAAGTTGTGTTAGATAATTGTAAATTGTATTTCATTCTTTCTTTCTTTTTCTTACTTAAACATTTTGTCTTTTCTATTATCTATACATATTTAAAAGCAGATGCATGTTTGCGTGCATATTTGTTCACAATGTTTGTACAATTACTTAAAAGTGCTATAGAATTCTTTTTTTTTTTTTTTTTTTTTTTTTTTCAATGTGAAAAAAAAATCTTTAAAACTGCTTTATTAATGGGAAAGTGGTTTTTTTTTTTATTATTCATGTATAAAGTTATGCAAAAGTTTCTTTTCCCTCCTTTGGGAATATTATCACACATTTTTATAATAGTTAGTATTAATACCAAAGCCATTTGATAATAAATCACAAAAATTATTTAAAATAATAAAACCAATACAGAATTAATTAAATCTGCATTTCTATGACATTGTGTTTTTTGGTGCTTCTTTTTATCCTTGCCCATTAAGTGTCAGCCATGGTAATAGAATAGACATTTTACTTTTTTTTGTTATTATATGATGTAACATTACATTAAAATATACATAAACAGTGAAATATGAAAATGCAAAAAGGTATTCTAAAAATAGGCTTATGTAGGGCATTGCACAAAAATAATACAAAATAAAAACAATTTAGAATATAATAACTAAATGTAGACTATAATATTGTGTCAGGTTCTTTTTTTTTTTTTTACCTTACTGTTTTTTTTTTCTCCGCCTGAGTATGAACTCTACCTTATACATATCCACATGGTTTACTGTAATCTCTCCCTATTTTATAAATCTACCCTTTGTGATACTATTAGAAAATGCTGTCAATATTAAAATCTGCCTACCTGTGGTATCACACCTGAACAGATATTACCCTTGTCAGTTCACAGTAGACACAAGATTTTAATACAGTGGGCTCTGCTTAATGTGATCAATTTGGGACATTGTGATTTTGATAACAATAACCAATTGATAACAATAAATGATATACAAAATTAGATAAATCTACCCCCACCCTTTAATTCACACGTACTACATTTAAAAATAAAATGAAAAACTCTCCTTATATTTATGTACTGTATATTATCCTTTAAGACATAAAAATTATTTACACAAAAAAAGAAATTGATCAATTGTTGACTGTCTGCAATTTTTTCTAAGAAGCTCATTGATAAATTATTCATAATCATAATGGTTTTTAAAGTCATCGGAATGGTTTTGTTCTCCATGTTTCAACACTTTCAATGCAATTCAGAAGCTGAGAAATATTTAACTGTGCTGCAGCATTGCGCTGACTCATATTTGGCGTAACCTATTATAATGATTTAAAATTTCGATATTTAGTTTTAATGTTAAATCATTTCGCTTTCGACATAAAATGCGAATACGCTCCTTCTCAGTTCCGAATAGTATTTTTGCCTTCTGCTTATCTGACAACTATGAGAACAAGCAGGGTGTCCATATTTCTGAAAAATTCCAGGAACATCCATGTTTTTTCTCATTTTTCCTTGGTGGAAGAGGGAGAATTCTCGGAAATTAAAACAAGAACGAAGGGAAAGAAAAGAAAGAATGTGTTGTCTTGTGCTTATCTGACAACATTGACCACCAACAGGATGTACATATTTCTAAAAAATTCCAGGAACGTGTTCCTCACTCTTTTGATCATTCCCCATTTCCCTAGGTGGAAGAGGGAGAATTCTCGGAAATTCAAACAACAGTGAAGGGAAAGAAAATAATGAGTTATTTCCGATTACATTATGAATATTCCTTTGCCAATTAAAATGAGGTTTGAAAACTGATAGTATTAACCAATGTAATGATCACATAAAGTGATAATTTTAACATACAAATGAATAGAGAAAATCAGGACCAAGTGATTTCGATAACAATAGACAATTGATAACATTAACCTCGATCACATTAAGTGGAGTCCACTATAGTTCATAATAAAAAATTTTCTTTTTCAGTGGAAAAGGATGTAAAGTTAAACTTTGATCTATTGTTCCCACATTCATTTCCTTGCATAATTCATTCAATTCATTTGATCTGAAACTATCCCTATAGTACCAATGTTATTTTTCCTGGATTTTACATTTTTCTGAATCTATTGTCAAGCACCCATTTTAGTCCCATAACTTAGTTTTCCAAGAAGTATTATTTTTAAAATAAATTTAAAAAAAAGGTTTTTTTTATACAAGAATGCTTGAAGGTCTTCTGGAGGGCTAAAAGATTTCTTGTTCATCTGGGGCTTTATATAATTATAGACCACTAGAGGATTAGTTACTTAACAACTAGTGGGGTTGATTTTAAACAATGGAAGACTTATGGGCAGGCTAGAAGCAAGATTATGAGAAAGGGAAGGAGGAAGATAAAAATGAACCCCAATCAAAACCAAGTTTTTGTGAAGCACTCAAAGCTCTATCAAAAGTATAATCATTAACATATGTACACAGTGACAGGGACATTGATAGTGTACTTGGAAAGACAGACGTAATAGATCACAATTAAATTATACAAAAGAAATATTGGGTACAAAATATTTTTATAAATGTTTAACATCATTCTAAATATAAACTATATTTTAAGTATTTCTAATTAGTGCTGGAAATCACTTATTCATTTTATTGAACTTCTACATCTATTTCCTGCGTCCATCTTTTTTTCTTATTTATTGTTTTCCATTTCTGACCTGCCAAATAATGGCTGGCAAATAGGACACTGCTCTTCAGTATCAGTTAGTGGGTTTGAATCCTACTGTTGGCACAGTCATTCAATGCCATTTGAAGTCAATTCTTAGATGTAAGTTTCCTCCCTCCCCCCCCCCCATTGAAAAACAGTAGATCAACATTCTGATGTTAATGGTCGTATGTATATAGATAGATAAATATATCAGATTGTATTATTTTTTTCACCATAGACAATTTTATACTGAAAATTAAGGCTTAAATATTTCATTTCTTTTGAATGCTAGTGTATTGTGCTGTTTTTTCTTTTGTTTTAAAAACTCAATATTTTTAAGGGATTTACTATAAAGATATACTTCAATTCCAAAAACATAATCATATTTATCATTACAATCAAAAAAGATTTGTTGTATAATATATCAATCTAATAATTCTCTTTAATGTACACAAATCTTTTTTTTTTTTCTTTTTAAAGAGAGTTTCATTATGCATGTGCAAACCCAAAAAGAATAAAATGCATAGCTGATAATGCAGGTTTAAATGTGCATATCATATAAATGGTGTTTTTTAGGAGATAAATTTTTCTTAGATGTATGGTAAGTACATGCTCTTTGATTAAAATTCTATTTTTGTTCCAAAAGATATCTAATTGCATGTCTAAGTGTCACAGTCTGCTGCTGTTTAAAATACCTCTAAATAATTGTTTTAATCTGTGGTGTTACATTTAATAGATTGAATCTCCTCCACCACCTGTGAAAGCAGTGTCTCCAGTGCCAGAAGTCGATGAAAACTTATCTAAAGCATGCAATAAAGGAGAAAACAATAAAAAGAATCAGCGGGTGATACATTGTCCTAATAAAGAACAGTTCCCTTCATTGGATATGGCTCTGGGAGAACAAAAGCTCACAGTTTTGAATAAAAAATGGAGGTACTTGAGTGTTTGATGATTGCTATCTTAGTCTCCTTTAGCATTGCATGAATAAGTACAAAATTTAGTTTTTAAAAAGTAGTTTTAAGTCTTTTTATACTATTACTTTCTGCCAATGTAAAGCATATGCTGTTACTTTTGAAACCAAATTATTACATACCCTCTAGTTGCTATAAATTTTTGTAGTTATTCCAGAAAATATGAAATAATTACTGAATTATTCAGTTCTACAAATTAGTATTTCAATATTTTCACTGTGAAATTTTTTAAAATATGCATAGCAGTTTAAGGGGTTGTTTACCAACCATATTGGATTCCTCTAGATCCATGTTAACCTGTGAGGAAAATAGTTCTACTTCTAGGTGGTTCACATTTGAATTTTCTGCAAATTACTCAATTTGCTTTGAAATTAATAGGTGCATTACTTTATTAATAAAACAAGTGTTTTAGTATTACCAAAAACCAGTCTTTTATGTTAAAAATCCTCTGTTAAAGCTGTTTAAAGTTTTTTTTTTCTTTTGCTTAAAAATCGAATAAAGTTATAATCTCATTCTTCACCCAAAAATTGTTTATTTATGAATGTTCATTGTTTTTTATGTTAATGTAATAAAAAGTCTATGCTATCGAATTGAATTTTGGATAGTTTTATATTTAAAAATAATAATATAATGATAAATTGCTTGAGAAATTTGCATTTTGATTCTAATAAGCTAAAATGTGTCGTTTTATTTTTTCAGTCATCATGAAATGAAACCTTTTCCACATTTATCTCAGAAGCAAAAGAAACAAAATGAAAGTGGTAAAGCAAAAAGTGTGGAAATTTTTGTGCCAAATAGTCCTCCAACAAAAAGTTCTTGTCCTTGGTAAGTATTTTTATTTGATACTAACTGAAGGAACCTATGAAATAACCTAGGGATTGGAACCTAGTAATTTATTTTATCTAACTTACAAGTATAATTACTAAATTACACTAGTAGCTTTATCATTTTTTAGAGGGGTGAAAACAATGGAAAATAGTGGATGCCTCAAATGGATGTAGATATTCAATATGTGTGAATATGGATAGATTAATTGTAGTATCTAACATAAAATATGTTTTAATAAATTACAGTACATTCTCAATCCACTGTTTTTCAAGGGGATGGGATATACACTAAATAACCATATGGGTAACCCTACATTTATGCCATAATTTTAAGAATGTCATTTTGTTTTGAACAATTGAATATATATTACTGATATAATGAATATGACTGATGGTTGACTGTTTCAGTTTTTTCTGTTTCTTTTTAAATTTCTAGGGCAAAGTTACCCCAGCAGTCACCACCTTCCCCATCATTTTGGGATGCAGTAGCTAAAAAAGATTCCCCACCTGTTATTAATAGGTAATATACTTTGAATTTTATATTTACAAATTTCACATATTAAATACCTCTTTAATCCATAAAGTATCTATTGGCAGCATTAATGCTCCTCTGTATTTCTTGTGTTGTATTATTGTTTATCTCAGAACTCAGGTAAATAAAGCTATCAAATTTTTCAAATTTATATGTACCTATTTGCAGGTGAGTAGCAGAGTCCATTACTTTTGAGTACTGCATGTATTTAGTTTTTTTCCTGTGTTATAATTATATTCACTTACAATCACACAATTATAATACCAGTAATGTTAGTTTTGGACTCACCATGATCCCAAATGGGAAGATCAAATAAATTTTTGAGGTTGAGTTTGGGGGCAATTGCAGTACTATCGCCCATACTATGTATACGAGAAAGTGACAAGTGTGATATTTTATGCTTGATGTATTTTATAATGTTTTGTAATTATTTCAAATTAAATGTCTATTGCGTTTTGTGATTTTTTAATCATGGAAGTAAAGTAAATTAATTTGTTTTCCACGTTAGAAAATAGATTTTCTTTTGTAAAGGTCAATCTTACAGCACTTGATTTATAACATGGAAAAATAAATCTTATTATTCTTTTGCAGTGATTTGGCTAAGAATGCGAAAGCTTTTGAGCAAGCAAATGACAATCAAGTTGCAAGCCCTTTACAGCAAAATAATGAAGATGTTGTTAGTTTAAGTGAAATCCAAAGAGCTGAAGAGCAGAAGTTGCGGAGAGCTATCAATCCTAAAATTAAACCATTGCATATTTTAAATGTAAGTTTCATTTAACTTGGATTTTTTTTAGAATTTTATTCTGTCTCTATAAAAAGTTATTCTGCTGCTATTTAAAGTACAGTAGACCAAAAGATTATCAGTTGCTAAATAAAGTAAGTGCTGTACTACATGGTATTGTAATACCATGTATTAAGAAATAGCTGAAAAGAATGTAGTCCAAATTGTTAAACTTCATTTTTAGATTTGTTTATAGGGGTAACTGTTACTTCCTTTTTTATGTATTAGCATCTTTCATGTTGTATTGAGCTTTTTATATTTAGTTTGAATTATTGTAATAGACATTAATTTAGCATAAATTAATATTGGTTACTAATAGCATTGATTTTATGTCTGTAAAATAAGAAGAAATTTTAATCACTTCTATTTAAGTTAATGTGCTATTCATTATTCTGAAACAGCACACAAACTAGATTTATAGTTTTTGAAAATGCTTTTTGACGTTTAAAAATATATCTATTAATTAATTTCCTCATTTCTCCAGCTATATGTTAATGTTTTGTCTTCTAATTTGTTAGCATATTTGTATGAGGGGTTCAGGGGCAATCCATTTTAATCTTCATTGAACATCAATAATTTTTTTTTAAACTATGTATAATGCTAAGAAAATTGCTATTCAATTCAGATTAAATTGATATTTTAAAAATGCATTTATATTATCATAAATTGAAAGCTCATAATTAGTGTTTCATTTTAAATTAGTGTATATACAAATATGTGGGCAGAGAGCTCAACACACTATGCCACCTACATGAAGAAATTTATAACCATTCATTGTTATTAGTAGGAAAACATATACATCAAATACAGATCAAAGCTATGACTGCAATTATCATAAGTTCACTCAAATATTTATGCATACATAAAGCTAATTTTCAAAAGTAAATCTGTTTTAAAGTTATAATTTCAAATTATGATAAACAAAATATTGTTCCATAGGTCTCTATACACATATATATCAAATAATTACATGCATATGTGTTTAATGAGCAGGGGTAATTGAGACAGCAAAGGCAGCCATCTCATAACTGTAAGATAGTGGGATCAAAGCTTGAGACAGCTAAAGATCATCTGTGTTAATAGTTGTTGGGGCATATAAAATAGGTTTGTGGTTGCAATGTCGTCCAAGTTCCTAAATGATACCAATGTCACACCAAGTTAGGGGATCTTTTGCTTATTTCCAGTTTTCAATTGTAAGGACTCTTTCTTGAGGCTTAGTTATTCTTCAGCCTTCATGATTTCTTGCTCAAGTGAATCTGTATGTTACTTAGCTATGGACCAATCACATATTGCAATGGGATCTATTGTACGTGATTGTAGGCTTTTGTACACCAAGAAGATGAGTAACAACAATGTATGTGTATTTAATAAAATAGAGGGGAATTATTGAAATGTGTCGTTGTTATGTAAGCCTAAGGAAAAAGTAAATAAAACTCTGCAATTTCATTTGTACACACATAAAACTTTCATTTAAGAAAGTGGGAATAATTTATGGGAATGATAATTTAGAAATTATTTTGTAATTAATTTTATTGCATTAACCTTTTTACTATGCATTTATATTTAAAAAAATGTTGACCATGTCTACTTTTTCATTCAATAAAATGAACAGGTCCTAAAAACAGACTTTTTTTATTTGAAATTATTTTGTAATATGGTTTTTAAATGTAGATTAAGACATATATGCCCTACTTGTAAAGAATGTGATATATTTGTTTTAAATCTATAAAAATTAATTTTTCATATGTGTAAACTGGTTATTATTAGCTATAAAGGAGGTTTATTTATTCCTTTTTAAAAATAATTAACAAATTTTATTCTTAAAATGTAGTGCAGTATCCGTGAATCAATCAGCATTTTAGCAAAAAAAGCATGCCCACAACAAAAGACTAAAACAAGGATTTGGGCAGAAAAAGGAATGTGTGCTGCCATCCAAGTGACCACAAATTAAATAATCACAACTGTTCTTGTCCTAGGCCTGAGACACATTACATTAAATTACTCTGTAATTTTCATCCCAATAGTAATTTCTGAAATTTCAGTGATATATATATATATATATATATATATATATATATATATATCCCGATAGTTTTCAAATGGTATTCAGGTTTTAAACCAATTCTAGCATTTGTTTGAAAACTTGAATAATTTGGGTTTATTAAGCTAGTGTTTTGAAAAAAGTCTGGTGTTTTGCATAAGTTTTATCAGAAAAAATGAAAAAAAAACATCAGTAGCATATTCTTTAAACTCAGAAATTACAAATAGCTTACAGGGTGTGATTTATAATTTTATATTTAATATAACAAATATAACTTTATTATAATTTAATAAATTTGAAAATAAGAGTGTGATTTTTTTTTTATTGAAGATTGAAGATCAAGCCATTGAAGAGCTTTTAATAATGTATAATGCAAAGGACAATCCCAAAGAATGTGTTACAATATCTCGAGTTGTGCCTGAAGAAATTGCTAGTCCAATATGGAAGAAAAGTGGCTTTTAAGTTCTGATTGATTTTACCTTTGTTAAGTTTCGTTTTGTTTCAATAAAATCTCATTTGAGCTTAATTTCTTTGTTACAGTTTATTCATATGCTTTTGTTCCTCTGAAATTTAGTTCGACGTGTAATGCTCAAATTAAAAAAAAAACTACTAAGCAAAGCTTTATTTTACAATTTTTATCTTTGTAAAGTTTATATAAATTGGGTACCCTATTTATATCTTCTAATTTTCAAGTAAATTTCTAGTTTAAAATTCCTTAGCACCAAAATATTACCCTTTTACACTTACATTATCATACTATGAATTTGATTACCAAGTGAAATATGTAACTTTTCATGGGTCAAAATTCATATTTAAAAGTGTTTTATGTTAAATTATAATTCAGTACAAATTAGTAGTATTCTTTGTATAAAATAATTATAAAAAAGAAATTATAAGTTAGAATAATTAGAAAAAACATTTGTGCACCATCTTATTACAACAACTTTATTTTAAAGAGCCTCCCATATCCCAGAGAGTCTTTTAAAAACAGTACTTAATTTGTATGTATGTCACAAAAAACATAAAAGATAATTTTTAATTCAGAAAAAAATCATAAAAATTTAGTATTGTTAGTTTAATATTTTATTTATCTGATTTTTAATGCCTCTTAACAGATTAAGCTTTGTTGGGTAATTATATTTTACCTTAACTTCAGAAGCAATATATAACCGGGTATTTGTTTTGTACTAAATTATCATTGTTTATGTTCTGTATGATTTTTACAATTGTTAATTGCGTAAAGTTTAAGGAAAATGTTCTATTCCAGGTGCTAAAAGAATCTGAAATATATTTTGTTTGTTGGGTGTTACATTTATAGAAGTTGAAGCCCATTTAATTGTTAATATTTGTTATTCCACAAGTGCTCAACTTTTTGTAGCTTATCAACTGCTTTTCAGATTTAAAAAAAAGTCACAGCTCTCTACCCTTTTAAATTTACTTTTTTGTGGCCTAACGATGAGCAAATGGTTAGGGTGCTAGCCTTCGGAATCGTAGTTCATGGGTTCGAATCCCACTGTGGCATGGATGTTCGTAGCCATTTGGAATCGTCTTTAATCAGTAGGTCCCTGTCTCATTAGCCCTTGTGTTCCAAAAAGTAGACCATAGGGCTCCAAACGTAACCTTTTTTTTGTGCATCAAAAACAAAAGCATTTTTGTATATGCTCTACCTTTCAGTACCACAGTTTATGGATTCAAATCTTCTTTGCAAATTTCTTTCCACTTAAAATTAACTTTAAGCAATTTGTCCCAGTCTCAATATTCCTCTTGTTACAAAAACAATTGATTGAAAAACTTTAAACAGAAGAGAGATGTTTTTTACTTATAAAGATCGATGAGAAATACTGATGTATAGGACATAAGAAGTAATTTTGGCATTATAAACATGGTTATAAATAACCTACCTAAAAATATTATTCCACAGTGTTCTTTCTGTTCTGATCTTGAATATGCCTTTAACCCTTTCGCGCCTAACGGGACACATATGTCCCAAGCAAATTTCAAAAAATTCTTTTGGGATAGAAACGCTTCTCTGTCTAATGGGTGATTTTCCCACCAGTCCTGCGAATATTTTTTAACTTATTTTCATCCACAGAACATAGATGGCACTAACGCTTTCTAGTGTGCCCTACTCATTGTTTATGCTACCAAAATTGTTCTTTTGTAAAAAAAAAAATATTCGTCGCGAAAGGGTTAACTGCCATCTAAGGGTGATAATAATCGATAATTTCTGAATTTTCTGAAAATTTGTGAGCTTCTGTTCTGAAGATTATAAAAAAATCAATCAGGTTTTTTTTTTTTTTTTTTTTTTTTTTTTTTAAATGTGAAAAGAATTTTCTGAAAATTAAAAAGAAAGTTTTTAAAACCATCTTCTGTTTCCAAAAAAAAAATATATATATATATAAACGAATTTTGAAGATAATTAAAAAGTTATATCTTCTCACCCTTTTTTCTTTTATGCCACGTCCACAAATCTTTTTTCTACGGAAGAACAGTAATAACATGTTATGTGATTTTCTTTTTTAAAGCAATATGTTAAAATTTAAATTTATGTATTCAGATTAAGAAATTAAATTTTTGTTTTCTAGATAACCAACACACACATTGATATATGTGTGTTTGTATTATTTTATACAGAACATACTTATATTTGCCACTCTATATATTAGAACATTAATATATTGATATTTGGTAAACAATAAATCACAGAATTAAAATTCAGATATCATTTAGCTCTATTTTGACATCCATAAATTAACCTTAATATAGTTTTTATTTTAAATTAGTAGCATATACTTTTTCATTAAGTCAGTTCTTAAACTAAGTTTAACACTTAAATATGCAAATACAACACATGCATGCACACATTTTTATCTCAGACCTAAAAAAATATACTTCTTTTATTTAATATTATCATTATGTAAAAACTAAAGAATACATTATATTAATCCAATTTCACCGTTGTAAAACTATTCATGAACTGAAATAATTTTTAAGTTATAAAAATTAGAAAAATATGGCCATTTAAGAAAAATAATAGAGATAGTTTGAAAACAAAGTATCTTACTTATCAGAATTGATAGAATCCTGTATCATTGAAAATTGATAAAATACCATTTAATAATTGAAAAAAGCAGTTGCAATTTAAAAAAGAGGGAATTGCATTTGTCCCTTTGCGCTCCTCCTGGGGGGTGCAAAGGGACAAATGCACCCCCTCTAGGTGCATTGTTCTGTATATATTAGTATAACCCCCCCAGGTGCCAATGCTCTGTATATATTAGTATAAACCTTTGAATTTCAATCATGGTCGTTTATTTTTTATTAAGTAGGTGTTAAGAAAATAACTATCTTAAGCTTTTTAATTCTTTGGGGATTTCAGTAAATACATAGTTTCTGCGCACCTGGAAAGTCAGGGAAAATCATGAATTTAAACAATGGATTAATTTTGTTATGGAAAGTCTTGATTTTTCAAGTAAAATGAGTAAAAGTCATGGAAAGTCATGGATCTACTAAACTACCGATTAAAAAAAAATGCAATGAATTGTTTAATTCTATTTTTACTTGTCATTTGGCTGAAGTTACTGAGTTTGGTATTTATGTATTATCCTATTGACCCTATTGCCAAGTAAAATTTGTTCACCAAGGAAACACAAAGCAAGAAAGCTTAATGGGTGGGTAAATGTATATTATTCTGGTTTTTTCTTAAATTGTAGATTAAAATTTTATTAATATAATAATTAATATTTTAATAAAAATTAGTTAAGATTTTTGCACAAAATATAAGTGTATCTCTAGGGATATTGTATATAAACATTATAGGGTTATATTTGGCTATTATTCATGGTCACCTGGATAATACCAAAGTACCCTGAATTCAAATTGGAAACATTTTGATTGAAAAATTGCTATATGATTAAACTTAGGTATGTAGATACAACAATTTATTTTTATGTATGTGAGTTTATTAACACTTATAAAGTAAGTTTATAGTTTTTTTATGATAAAATTCCTGTAATTTCTCTAAAAGCATATATTTTATTTGTATGTACATAGTTTTATTCATATATACTTTAACGAAAGCTTTTTAAAATCATGGAAAATGATCTGCTAAATCAGGGAAAGTCATGAAAAGTCATGGATTTGAAAAATTTTATTTTGGCAGATACCCTGTAGATAATTTTAGATTATTATAATTCTTGTAGAAATCGTTTATTTTTTTTAGTTTGTAGTTGTAAAAAGATTATTTACAGCTTTAAGTTTCGTTTTGTTTGGAGCTCAAAAATCTACTTTTATACAGAAGGACTAAGGAGACCCACACCTACTGCTAAAAGTTGATTCTAAACAGCTATGAACATCCAGACCAGCAATGGGACTCGAACCCATGAACGCTGGAATTAAAGAGCTACTCCCTATCTATCTTTTCGGCGTTTGTAGTTTTAAAAGTGATTAAAGGAGAGAGATACTTTAAAAAAATTTTTCGCTTTTAAAATAAATTTATCAAATGGAAGAAACCTATGTGCCCACATCTGACAAAAGATGTAATTTTTCAGAAAATAAAATTCGTGACAAGACGTGAGCTCAGAAAATAACACGTGAAGTGACGTGACTTGATTGCAGTATTACTGGATTAAAATTTTAGAAATGTATCTCTTGCTTAAATATGTATTCCTATGTAATATTGAATAAATATGTGCTAGATTTACTTGATCGGTTAGAGGTGGATATCAGATGCTTGAGGACCCTGAGACATAAGAAAATATTGGGCCTTCAAAGGAAACACAAAAGCCTGATACAAAGAAAATAAAAAGAATCCATCCCCATTGTTAACCTAGTTGTAGTGACCGGACTGACCAGTTTAACTAGACCAGTTTGGACTAGTTTTAAATTTGTCCAATGCACGTCTTTCCGTCGGGTCAAATGAGTAGGACGCAGTGTTTTGGTGACAGCACGATGGTTTGTGGATTCGAATTGCACTGTTGTCGTTCGAAGTCGGCTTTAAGCAGCCGGCTTAAGCTCATTAGACATCTTGTAGCAAAATACTAGACCGTAGCATCCCAAACTAAACCAAAATCTTTCCATTGGTTAAAATTTAGTAGTCTTAATGATTAGATTACTAAAGAAGAGTTTTTGGATATATATCGTATTGCTTTTGCCGAAGAAGCTCTGTAAGTAAAAAGAAGCTAATACAATTCAGAGGTAGCCGGGCCTAAGTAGTATAGTAACGAAGTAATGAAAATAAGCAAATATAAGTATAGTATCATATTTTACCACTTATTGCAAAGATGTGTGAAATTAAAACTGAGCAGTTTTTACCATTAGTTTGGTTTGGTTTTGGAGCGCTACGGTCTACTGTTTTGCACACGAGGGCTAATGAGACCGGGACCTACTGCTTAAAGCCGATTCCGAACGGCTACGAACATCCATGCCAAAGTGGGATTCGAACCCACGAACTCAGGTACCGACGATCAGCGCCCTAACCAATCGGCCATCGTTCGGCTTTTTACCATTAGAAAAAAAGGTGTAAAGTTATGGTTACGGGACCCTAGTCACGTGTTTAACTATTAAATCCCCCTCCGCCATAGTTAAGTCACGAAACATTTTCTATGCACACTTGAATTTGTACTTAAATAATAATTGACAATATATGGAAAGGTTGTGCTGAGTTTTGAACTAGTACTTAATGGAATGTCTTAAGCATATCAAAATGTCATAAGTGACATTACATAATAAGTATTCTTTTTGCACGTTACAGGATCTAAATACTTTTTCTACATCTATTTTCATTCATCTACACGTTAAGCGCATTTTGCATCCCAAAATAACCCAGAACAAAATGAAAAATACTTTGCTTGCAGTTGTAATAAGCTACACGCGGAAAAAAATTTCCGTAGCTCTATAAGCCAAATTAACCTTTTAATTTAACTTAATGGGTTAAGTATACGTTATTAATTACAACATAATATTTATTGGTATTGGAATGTAATGTCACCTAATTTTATCTTTCTTTGATTCAAAATGCTTGAGTTTAAACATCCATGAAGGTCTTTGCAATTATTTATTTGTTTCTTAAATGAATTTCCTGTATAGATAGAATTTTAGATACTGTTTTTCAACCTTAACAAAATTGCATTTGTTTTCGTATTAAATAAAAAGTTTATAGAGCTTATGTAGCAATTAATTAAATTTAGTATTGAAGATTTTAATAATTCTAGTGAGGTTAAGGGCTGACTTTATTCTACCTACAAAATGTTTAGAAATTCAAATTTATCAGTTTGTTCTACTATTAGAATTATTTTCAACTGGGTGATTCGTAATATTTATGACTTCTCTGTATTTATTCGCATTTAAATGCATTTATCTCACAGTATTTTAAAAATGGAATGCTGCGTTCTCATCTAGGTAGGTGGTGCGATTCAATAAACAAATTCCTTGAATCATTCCTTCGATTCTCCTCTGACAACTTGCGGGGACTCGCTCTTGACTAACAAGATTGTGAGTGGCAATGATGTTGTGTCGTTTTGTCTGAGGAGGTGATTCCTTTAGCCACTTGGCATCTACAGTGCTAGCTGGAGGGCTGAATGCCAAATCTGATGCTTAGAGGTGAATCATAAAAGATACGTATAAAACTGGCGCCTCTGGTCCTTTTGCTGTTCGGAGAAAGCTAACTTTGAAAAAGGCTGATGACGGCGAAGTGAATGTGTAGGAGCTCACAGAAATACATTCTTGAAGCACAGTTCAAAAGGAAATGCCTCACGGAATTCATTTTATCCGAGTTATTTTCCAAGCGCTCACCAGTTGGCGCTGAAAGATATTGCGACTGGGAAAGTTTTTAAACTCAGATTTGGAAATCACCTCTTTCTTCTAATGTAATAAAACTACAACGGCGCTTCAAAAAGTTGTTTTTTCCTTATTCTTTTCTCTGAAGGAAAAGAATAGATTGTTCTAAACAGCGCTTGTCATTTTGAGGAATGTATAAAAGCGGCCACACAGTTTTAAGCCAGTTCCAAAGCGAATGCAATTGTTTTCGTTCTGCGTGAGACTCGGTTCGTCAGAAAGTGGGATTGAATTCCGTTCGGCCTACGTCCATTTTAAGAATTCAGGGAAATCCCAGTTGAGGATGATTAGCAGTTACGAATGTCTTTTCCGCAGCTCCTGCTAAACGCATCGAAACCAGGTGTCTGCTTCCAATTACGGCTGGAACATTGTCAAATCTGGTCTAGACTCATTCATAGCCCAAAACAAACACGATGATTACGAAATACCTACCACATGATATTCGTACTTCAATAGAACATAATTAGATGGATACATTAGAAAAGATTCCCTGTATTTAAGTCATAATCAGAGGAGTCTCAACAAAATTGTCCTAACAGAAAGACTTCATATTGTGTAAATTTAAGAAAAATCACGGTGGAATATAATTTTTGATAAAATTGTACTATCCTGTTGCTATTTATACACTAGTAGGGACAGATAAATCTACTGAATGTAGGTTCAAATTCACTTACAATTATATTAAGCTATCTACATTTATTTTAGATTCATATGTTAGGTAATTTAATTAATGCTTTTACTTTCTACTACGAACCAGGTTTAATCAAAATGTTTTTACTGATTCTGTATGGTGTTTGTTTGCATGCTTTTTTTAATGGATATTCAGATTTATTGCAAAGAAAGCCAGATATAATAAAAAGTCATGCATGGATTCAATGCATCTTAGATTTCGACGTAATTCCATATTTTTTAATAATCTTGAGACTTTGTAATTTTTTAATAGTTTAAAAAAATTAGCAATGAGTTTTACGCGAAATTATTGGTTGTGTAAAAGATGATAATTAAAATATGGTTTACTGGTCTTCATGGAAAGGCAATGATTTAAAAATATTCTTTCCTTATTGAAAATAAAATAATAAATGAAAAAATTTACATATTTTTCAGTTTGCCTATGATATCAACGATTAGAATAAGTTTTGAATTTTAGTAAAAATTAAGAATTTCCACCTTTTAACCCTTAACATCCTAGAAGAAGTCTCATAGACTGCGAGCATTTATTTATTTACCTATTACGTAAGGTTGCTTTAGGAGATTGTAGTTTACAAAATGCTTAACCTAATGTAAAATGATCGTTACCCAGTTTCAAAAAAGTTAATTTATTGCTACTTATTTTAATTTGTTATCTCCACCAGCAATAACGCATTATTCTCTTTAGTCTGAGCAATGCCCGGCAATGCAGTTAATGTTTTTTTATATTATATTTTTATGTTATTTTTCAAAACATCAAAGATGAAACTGTAATTTTGTCATAACGTTGTTTCGAGTTATGACAAAACTTACTTGATTTATTGAGGTATTATAATTTAATTTATTATAACATTATATGTTATAATAAACTTATTATAATGTATGTTATTATATATTATAATAATTTATTATATATAATGTTATTATATATTATAATAAATGTATTTTATTTGAGGGTTCACGGTAAAGTGTTCGCTATAAGGAGAACAGGGGTGATTCTGATTCAAAAATTTCAAAATTTTCTGAAAATTTGTGTGACTCTTCCGAAAGTTATAAAAAAACAAATTTTTTTTCTACAAAAGATTTGAAAAGAATTTTCGGAAGAATATGTTTCTGAAAATTAAAAAAAAAGTTTTTTTTAAATCCTCTGCAGCTTCAAATAAAAAATATATAAATGAATTTTGAAGATAATCAGAAAGTTTTATATCTTTTCTCACATTTTTTTTCTTTTTTGAAGCCTCCACAAATCATTTTTCTATCGAAGAACAGCAATAATATGTTATGTGATTTTCTTTTTTAAAGCAATATGTTAAAACTTAAATTTATGTATTGAGATTCAGAAATTGAATTTTTGTTTTCTATGTAACCAACACATGCATTGATATACGTGTGTTTGTATTATTTTTTACAGAACACACTTATATTTGCAACTCTATAATAAGATGATATATATTAGAACATATTAATACTAGCATATAGCCTATCATATGACGGGATTAGTAAAATTTTTTAATATTCCAGAACTATTAAGTAACCAATGAGGCAGGTAAAAAATAGTTTGTTTTTTGGCTGAGAATTATCTGGTTCACTCTCAATAATTTATTTATCGTCATACTCCTCTAGAGTCTCCCGATCCTGTAATGCAGTTTAGAATCACATTGAATTCATTTAGTCAAACCGTGTGGTTATGTATAATAAACAAACACACAAAAGAACAAACTTCTTAATTTCCAAATATATATAAATTAAAAGTTAGATATTTATGAGTCCGTGAAATAGACTCCTAGACTTATATGAAAATAATTTATTGTTAATACCGGTGATAAAATTTTCATTGCAACAAAACATAATCGATGATTAAATTTAAAATTATCACGTATGTACCTAATCTATTATTTAAGCCAAATGTAAAAGAAAATTATTTACGTGATATCCAAGTTCAGTGGTAAAAGATATTATAATAGTGTATACGATAATTTTGTTATAACGCTGTTCCGAGTTATTTTACTTGGTTCATGGTAAAGTGCTCGCTATAAGGAGGAGTCCATGAGAGTTAAAAGTGTGGAAATCACTGTCTCAAAACTAAATGAATCTTTATGCCCTAAATGTCATTTCAAGACACGTTGGATATTCTTGACATAAATTAAAAGAAACGCTATGGCTCTTTTTGGCTTTTTGGAGTGTTTTTCTTTTAAAAAAATAAAAAAGAAAAGAAATCTCTGGTAGTCAAACGGTTAAGTTTTATAAGTCGTTGACCTTTGTTATACAATATCTCTTTTCGAAAATTCGAGTCCGGCATCTCATCTGATTTTCAACGGTCTCACTGGCCCTTGACGTAAAATGAGATTGACACCCCTGAATTTATATCGTCAGTATCCATGTAAACATGACTTATATAGATATTTATGTACATATATATATTTCGACCACAGCCGTCTCGACCCAGACCTGACGTGGGATTTAATATTATAAATTGTTTACCTGGACCGTTGTCTGCTGTGCGTGTAGGAGATCTTTAATTTGAGATTGATGTTTTGAGGAGACGTTACAATTGGTTCATGAAAATTACTAATTTGAATTTATGAAACTTTGTATACATATACAATAAAAAACAACTAAACGATTATTAGTGATTATAAATAAAATAGTATAATTATAATAATCAGTTATAATTAAAAACAAATAAAATTCACATTTAAAAATATTTTAAGTTAGATCAGACAGTTAAGTTTTATATGTCGAGGCTTTTTGTTATAAAATCTCTCTTTTCGAAAATTTGAGTCCGGAATCTCATCTTATTTTCAACGGATTCCTTGACTTTTGACGTAAAATGAGATTGACACCTCTGACTTTATGTCGTCAGTATCCATGTGACTAGAGAGTAGAAAGATTAGGGATAGAAAACGCAAAATGTTTTTTGTGGGCAGGGACATCCGTACCGTAAGTGAGAAAAGATGGAGTGAGGAGTTTTCTAATTTCGTGTGATTAACAAAACGATGATGGAACTCTAAACATTTACTTAAATATCATTTGTGCTGACCAATCACCTATTACTTGATATCACGTGGGTGATGTAACCCCCTCGTTAAAACTCTATTTTTAGATATGGAACCGGAAGAATTTCCACTAGCGAACATTCGAGAATATTCGCTTGGGTTCCTTGAGAAGAATTACCAGGAAAATAGAATCTTGAGCCGAAAGTGATGAAAATATCATTATATATGTATGTGTATATATATATATATATTGTGTATGTGTATAGTATTATATAACTAGTGTCCTTAAATATGGAGATTAATGCTTTTTTTTTTTTAGTTTTATACCTATTAAAGTATAGCTCTATGGAAAAAATAAAGTAAATAAACAGGAAAATTAAAATGATTCAATTTCTTAAAAAAGAGCGTTGCAAACTAATTTAAGCTAATATGCTAGATAGGTTTATATTTTAACTTTAGAATTAAGATCCGAAATAACGAAGTTTAATTTTTTTTTCTCTTTCTAAATGAGCGGTGTTAAAGGCCACACTTTTTAGTATATTGTACGTGCTACAGTCTCTTTTGTCATCAAAAGAGCTTAACTCCCGAGAAACATTGCTCTCTGAGAAATCAACAGAGAACAATGCTTTCTTTTCAGTGACCGTGTCGATCCACCACGTGCTTACTTGAAATAATGTATATATAATTTAAATAATTAGGTATTCTCTTGAACTGTGTGTTATTTTTAAAGATGCATCATTCATTATTTAACTTGGTGCGAGTAGTTAAAAAAATTCACTCAATAATTAAATAATAGGGTTGCTGCGTAAGTTATGGCAACTATTTTTTTCCTTGTAGATATGTGAACGGATGTCAAACGTATATGTGTCGTGTGGATGTTCTGCAGGCATAGTGTGTATACAGAACAACAGATGGCTCTATGAGAGCTGGTAGTAGCGCAGTAAGGACTGTGAAATCAGTCAATTGATGAGTGTAGTACAAGATGGAAGTAATCCGTGTTGAGCAGTGCTTACATCAAAATAGCCGTTCTCCGAGGTAGGAAACTTTCCTACTCACCTTGCTACTGTACGGTATGGTAGGGCATTATTCCTAAGGGCTTCCACTGATTCACTGTGACATTTCATCGCATTTCTCCCTCGGAGAACGGCTATTTTGATGTAAGCGCGCTGCTCAACACGGGTTACTTCCATCTCGCACGACACTCACTGACTGATTTTAGAGCCATCGCTGCTCTACTACCAGCTATTATAGAGCCATCTGTTGTTCTGCATTTACACTATGCCTGCAGAACTTCCACACGACACATATACGTTTGTGATCTGTTCTCATATCTACAAGAAAAATAAATAGTTACTATGACTTATACCCCAACCCTCGTAAAATACACAATATCTATTAACCAAAATTTCTAATATCCGAAGCCCCAGTTCACTCAGATAATGGAGGTTCTACTGTACTTCAATTTATATGTATACAAATCTTCAAAGCTTTCTGGACTAATAATTTATCAATTCCCATAGTGATGCCCATTAACCTCTTAAAATGATGAGGATCCTGAATGATCTTAAGTTACTTTATTAAACGACTTGGGATTAGATAACGACAATTGAAAAACCTGCTCTGAGAACTTCGTTCATCCTTCACCGTGTATTGCAGGGGTGTCATACTAGCGGGCCATATGATACAACTCATTACAGATGAGTTTTGTATTTTTCAGCATCTTAAAGAATTTGCTAGTCTCTCTCTCTTTCTCTCTCTCTCTCTCTCTCTCTCTCTATATATATATATATATATATATATATATATATATATATATATATATATATATATATATATTTGTAATCCAGGAATTATAAACAACTGATGGACAAGGTGAAGCCTTAATAGATAGCAATAATAACGTAAGAAGCAATCTGGCCACTACTGAAGAGAACGGCACAAGTCTAATTAAAGCTTTATTTTAGAGCTGCTAAAAAACGGGCATCTTTACTAGTCAACGACAGACAAAAGAAAGACACAAAAATCACTCTGCTTGAACAGAGGTGTACCCAAGAGCGAAGACGGAAAGAATTTTCCCAAGAGACAAGAAACTTAGTCAGCGAATTAAACTGTTAAGATCAGAAAAACGCGAAGCCATATGCCGGAAAAATGTATTGAATATACAGAAAATTTACATGTATAGGACAGAAAGCTTTGGGAAATGTATCGAAAGAATTTTAAGTCGAGGACACTCCTCTGATTAAGACATTTAGAGGATGGGAAAAAGATTTTAAGGAATTAGTTTGGGAGAGAGGAAGTTTTTAATGAAATATTAAAGTTAAATAATTTTGATATATTACATATTTATGGATATAGAAGTCCACCAGAGGCTGCTCCGATCAGTATAAAAGTATGTTTGTCATCAAAGTTATACAAGATTGGTAGGAGGCCTCAGCTTTTTGGATATTTGCTTTTTATTTTAATATTGGGAGTTTGTGTTGTGCTGTGCTGATCTTACTTGTAATTGTGCTTGTGGACGTTAATAAATGTTGTCAGTATTTAAGCGTTATTTCTGATCCAAGGCAGAGTAATTATTCTATTCCCATTCATTTTACGCATACACATACACACACACATATATGTACATATTTAAGGAATTCTTAAAATCTGAACTGGCCATTGTGCTTAACATTGAGCTAGGGGGATCCAATATGGCATGTGCAGACCCATCTTAAGAAATTAATCAATATTTATTAAGTAGATTTGTTTTGGGTATTAGTGGACTAATGAACAGAACAGTTTTCACATACCGCTTTGTATCTATCATATTGGATTCTTCTCGCTCAATATTAGCCTATAAAATTACCTCAAACTCAAACCCTAAAATTACCCCAGGCTGGCTCATAATTTAAGAATTCTTTTTAAAATTATACTACGAGATAGAACAGCAAATATTCTAAGATGCTGTCTTTTTCAATTTTTGATTCTACAACTGTTAAATATTCGTATTTGCATTCGAAAGGGAGTGTATCAAAATTCCTCACAAATAATTTAAAATTAAATATATTGTAAGGTAGAATCTTAGAAAATAGGTTAATATTAAGCAAGAGGAGTCCGATATGGTAGATACAGACTCACATTGATGTAAATTGTAATATTATGCAAATATCATATATTTTTTTATTTCTATCAGGTCGGATAAAATCTTAAGGTAGCTCGGACCTGGCCCTTGAACCTTGGTTTGTTCACCCTTGATTATAAATTAAACTAACAACATTTTAAAATATACAATAGATAAATATTTTCCTAAAATATTACACTCTTTTCTTAAAACGTAATATGGCTTTCATACCTCTGTTGAGTAATATATCATTTGTGACATCAAAATTCATTAAATAATATAAACAAGCTATATTTTATTTTACATTAAAATATTTTATAAAGAAAATTTACATCTTTAGTTTTATACGATTTTGTAAAAAAAAAAAAAAAAAAAAAAAAAGGACCACGTCAGTTTTTTTTCCAATGGTAAATTCTCTTTGAGTGTACAGAATTTTGTTTCGTTTTTTCGTTTCAATAATGGAATTACCTAAATAAACCAACTGAAACGCACATCAATATACTCCGGTTGCGCCATGACTTGTGGTTTGTGTAGTGGCGACATCTATCTTTGACGTCTGGCAGCTTGCCCGAGTGAGTTGTATACAAAGCACTTCCTATATGTAAAATGGATCTAGTTTGCGGTAATTCTTTTTTTTTCCTTCGTTTTAGAACTCCGTTCATATTATTCGCTAGTGTTTTTCTTTTGCATCACAGAAAAAAGATTCTCCCGAAAACTGATTCATTGGATGCAGTTTTTATTATAATTATTAGTATCATTACGAGGTCATATAATAATAAATATCAGAAGCGAAACTCTATTAAAAAATAAATATAAATATTGAAAATGAACATAGGAAGGGAAGCACAGAATCCCTAATAATCTAACAAACCTTAAAATTTTCACTTATTTATCTCTTTATCTTATTTAGTTATTTTTTAATTAGGAAAATACTGCATCTTTAATAACCTAACAAACCTTCAACTTTTTACTTAGCTATCTCATTAATTATTTTTGAATTAGAGAATCACCGCATCCCTAATAATCTAACAAATCTTAAACTTTTCTCTAATTTAGTTACTTTTTAATTAGGGAAGTACTGCATCCCTAATAACCTCACAAACCTTCAACTTTTTTACTTAGCTATCTCATTATTTTTAATTAGAATTCCTAAATTAAAAAATAATCCCTGCAATAAAAAATAAATTAATCGCATCCCTAATAATCTAACATATTTTAAACTTTTCACTTATTTATCTCTTTATCTTATTTAGTTATTTTTTAATTAGGGAAGTACACATCCCCAATGATCTAACAAACCTTCAACTCTTTACTTAGTTATCTTTTTTTTTATCTTATTTAGTTATATTAACAATTACGAGGAAGGCACTGCAGTCCTAAAAATTTAAAAAAGTTTAAACTTTTTTACTTTTTTATCTTTTTATCTTAATGAATTTTTAAAATACGTATCTATGTCTTCCAATTGTCTTCAACCTCATTAACTCATCCTCTTGAAGCGATGGGATGCATTCAATCTGTTATATTTTAATGGTGTGTTGGATAGGCTTAATTTTCCCCACAGTTTCTCAAATCACGGTATCATTGTAGATATCGCTGTTCTTAGTTCCTTTTTATTTATTAAACGTGATCGATACTTCGTCTTCAAAACAACTACTGAGGTTATTGTTTGTGTCATGCCACTTGGTCATACCAAGCACGATATGAGCCGGAGGCTACTCGATTTAAGGCAAAAAGATGAACCTTTCGTTTCAACCAGAACCTCAAAGATGCCGACTTATGCTCAAGTGGTTCCTCGTAATTTTGAAGCAGGGTCCAAGAAGAAAACCCATAGGTTCGGACTGCCACCCTCAGTGGTATTGATTGAGAACTTAAAGGACATTGTGACCTTGAACATATTTTACGTGCCCAAGTCACCTTTAACGAACACAGCTGATCTTAGGCCGGCTCGGGCTCCGAATCCGCAACTCTCCAGTTACGAGAGCGTTGTCTTTGCGATCTGAGACTTGGTATTTTTATGTTCCAAAAATTTCATCTGCATAATATCATACTTTATAGAGGGCGTCAAAGTGGGGGATATGCCCCGGGTGTTAAAAACCTACATTACGGTTTCGATTTATCGCTTTAATTAGGGTGGACTTGTGTTTGCCATATTGGGTTTTTCTCACTCAATGTTTAACTATGGGAAAGTAAAATTACTTCTGGCTGGATCGCATTTTAATAATTTTTAAAAAATTATGCTTGATGGAACAGCAACCTAAGTTACGATTTCGATTTATCGCTTTAATTAGGGTGGACTTGTGCTCGCCATATTGGGTTTTTCTCATTCAATGTTTAACTATGGGAAAGTAAAATTACTTCTGGCTGGATCGGATTTTAATAATTTTTAAAAAATTATGCTTGATGGAACAGCAACCTAAGTTACGGTTTCGATTTATCGCTTTAATTAGGGTGGACTTGTGTTTGCCATATTGGGTTTTTCTCTCTCAATGTTTAACTACGGGAAAGTAAAATTACTTCTGGCTGGATCGCATTTTAATAATTTTTAAAAAATTATGCTTGGTGGAACAGCAAAGTCTCCAAGAAGCTATCTTTTCTTCCTTTCATTCTTTTTTAAAATTTGCCTATTAAATATTCCTATTTCTTATTTTTTATTCTTATTTATTTGTAAAAGAGTATACCAAAATTTTTCCCAAATAATTTAAAATTAAATATATTTTTCTCGGACTTTTTAAAAAATTGCAAGATAGCATCCTAGAGAATTTTGCTATTCCATCGCGAGGTAAGAACTCTTGCTTTCTTTTTGGTAGGCTAAAATATCCTAAAGTATATCCAGTTGGAGATAAAATATCTGAAAGGATCTCTACTTAACGTTAGCAGTAGTTCTTCCAAAAACAACTGGCATTTGATACTCAGGATCGTGATACGCATTTTTTAATTTTTCTTCCGGTGAAGAAGGGATACGTTTCCTGTTCTGTGACAAGTTTTGTTTGTTTTGTTTATCGGTGTCGATTGTTTTCTTTCGTTTGTTTGAGCTCGAATCAACGCGTGAATGATCTGGACGGCGGCTGAAGATACTTTTTAGATCAACGTATCATGGGAATTCCCCGGTGTCGATATTCGATCGTCCGTACAAGTGAATGCGGAGTGCCGTATTTGAAAAGTACAAGATGCTGTTTCGTCGGCTCAAAAAATGTTGTATGAAAATTTTATTTTTATTCTTGCGTAACTAGCCGCTTTGCTCCCAGCCTACGGTCTGGGCAACTGAGAATAACTAATGAAAGTTATATTTTGAGTACCTATTACTTATACAGCTTTCAAGGAACAGAAGAAAAAGTCGTATAAGTGAGGAAGCCGTACAAATGAGAAATCACCAATGAGCCACGGTAGCTCAGTCGGCAAAGGCAGCGAGCTCATAACCGGAGGGTTGCGGGATAGAGGATGGAACCGGCAGGAGATCCACCGTGTTCATTAAGGGCGGTTGGGGCCTGTACAATAGGTTCGTGATCGCAATATCCTCCAAGATCTCAAACGATACTTCTGGAGGTGGCAGACCAAGCTTGAGTGTCTTCTGTTTGGTTCCTGCTTCTTAATTACGACGATCTACTGGAGTAAAGTCTTTTTTTCACCCTAGCGGTGCTCATCAAACGAAAGTCGCACCACTTCTTCAGATTTAGTCAGTTTTCAGTCCTTGTGCTCAAGTGAAAGTATATATCATCCTCATTTTCCCAAACTTATTTCTAAAATGGATGACTTTCCTTGAAGCTTAACTTTAAAGTGGCTGTTGTTATTACTCATCCCTCTGGTGTAGGAAAGCCAACACCAGATCCAAAAGACCCCGTCGCAATATGCAACGGGTTCATGAATAAGGGTAATATACAACTTCCTTCGAGCGAAAATCCAAGAGGCTGAAGGTTGACTTAACCTCAAGAAGGGGTGCGTCTTTCGTTGGATGAGCAACTCTAGAGTTATAGAACGATTTTTCTTAAGTGGGTCCTCGTAATTTAGAAGCAGGCACCAAGTATAAGACACCTCAGGCTTGGTCTGCCACCTCCAGAGGTATTGTTAGGGAACATGGAGAACTTTGAGACAACGAACTTCTGTTACATTTGTCATAATGTATCATAAGTCATTAGATGGATCTCACAACCCTCCGGTTACAAGATAGCTGCCTTTACCTACTGAGTTCCGCTGCTCAGTTTTAAGGTTATAACCTTTGATGAGCAGGATCATTTGAGAAATTCTATAAGTATATATGTTGGAATGGATTCGAACTGATATAAACATTGCTTAGAGAGTACCAACTAGTGGCAGGCTAATTACAGAACTCAAGACTGGACAAGTATATAAAAAGAATTCATGTAAACATAGCATAGAGAGTACCAACTAGTGGCCGACTAATTACAGAACTCAAGACTGGACAAGTATATAAAAAGAATTAATGTAAGCATAGCATAGAGAGTACCAAATAGTGGCCGGATAATTGCAGAACTCAAGACTGAACAATTATATAAAAAGTCTGTTGATTGCCCCCCCCAAAAAAATCATAGAAAAACTAAATTTGTTTGTGAGAAGTGTAACAGAAAAATAGATAAGGAACACACAAAGCATGCATTTGCATAGAATGTGCAAATTAAATGCAAGTTGCATTTTTAAATATATTCATTAAAGTATTTTGCTCTCTTTCTCACTATTTTGTGATTAATGTATTGGTTTAGGGAAAAAAATAAGAAGAAAGACCTCTGGATACTAGATACCTTGCGTGTGTAATCTCGTTCGTTTTTGTAAGCTCGTGTTAAACCCGGTGGGTCTGTACCTGGCGTATTAGATTCCTCTCTATCCATGTTAACCTATGGGAAACATAACATTTCCTCTGGCTGGCTCTCATTTTAAGAATTCTTTATAAAAATTATACCACATGATAGGACAGAAATTCTCTAGGATACTAGCTTTCTATTTTTTTTTAAAAAACACCGAGAAAAATATTTTTCATTTTAAATTTGTGAGAAATTTTGGTATCCTTTTTTTAGATGCAAATAAGAATATTTAACAGACATAAATTCAAAAAATGAAAAAGATAGCATCCTAGACAACCCTTAACGAATAATAGAAGGTATTTATAGTAAGAATTTAAGAATCATTAGCAACTGTATTCATACTTTAAAATATTTAGTAACGAGGGTAATACAAAACATAGAATATCCCTTAACAAATATTAATTTCACAGGTTCATTTTGCAAATAAACGTATTTCAGTATATATGATCTAGTGCAGCAAGTTATAATTATTATTAAGTATGTAAAAGAATCCTTGTTTTGATTAACTCTGCGCGTGTTATTAAGTTTGGTCTTGACAAAGGCTTGTATCATGTCGGAAGGTGGCATCATGCCAGCAAATCCCGTTGGTAACGCGAAAGAAAATCACTAATTAGAATGTGCTTTGAAGCTAATAAATTACTAGCTAGCAGCCCGGGCTTCGTCAGGGTGATTTTGCTTTTTGTTAAATCAAAGCATTATTTCTTTAGTTTTCTTTCAGTCTCATTTCATCTCCAGATGGTGAATTTCGAAAAAAAAATCTTTTAGGTATTAAAGTGATATAAAGATTGATGATATCACAAGCTGTATGACTAGCCTTAACCAGCAACAGCCTTCCATTGCTGGTTAAGGCTTCTCTGGTGTTCCTCCGAAACAATAATTTATTATAAAAGAAAACAAAACAAATATTAATCTAAGCAGAAACATAAACCAAACAAATTTCAATGGTAAAATTCTGAGAAATAAAAGAATTCTTTGCGGCATTTTTCTGGGGCAACTAAAATAGGTCCGGAAATTTTCATCCAAAAATAGTTTGTCTAAATTTCTTTTAGGACTACCTCTTCAGCAAAAGCTTGAAAACCGATGGCTCGCAGTCAAAACAAATGGCCAAAAAAAAAAACTGTTGATGGTTTAACCCTCTGACTGCTCATCTCGCGATTTTCACGGGCATGTCTTTTTCTTCCGTTATTAAGAAGCACATCCCGCCTTTTCACCGTTTAACCAATGTAATGAATTATATACAGTATTAGATATTTAATTAAGTAATAAATAGAATTATATGACTAGAACTATAGTTATATTAGATAATAGAATTATAGATAGTACATTATAAATAAAAATTAACTGTATTTCAATTGAAATTTATTAAAAAATAAATTTTTTATATCATAATATTTGGAATTAGTTTTTCTGAAAACTTAGTTTTCATGATGAAAGTCAATATTTTTATATTGACTTATAAAAATCTTTTCTAGAAGAAAAATTAGTATTTCTATTCTCCATTATATATATATATATATATATATATATATATATATATATATATATATATATATATATATATATATATATATATATATATATATATATATATATATATATATATATATATATATATATACATATATACATATACATATATATATATATATATATATATATATATATATATATATATACATATATATATATATATATATATATATATATATATATATATATATACATATATATACATATACATATATATATACACACACACATATATATATATATACATATATATATATATATACATATACATATATATATATATATATATATATATATACATATATACATATACATATATATACATATATATATATATATATATATATATATATATATATATATATATACATATATATACATATACATATACATATACATATACATATATATATATATATATATATATATATATATATATATATATATATATATATATATATATATATATATACATATACATATACATACATATTTTAACTATGCAATAAAAAAAATACGCAATTTGATTTCTGTTTACAAATTAAGCAGTCAGAGGGTTAAGAGCTTTTCTTAAACAGTGTTTAGTAATGCTTATAAAACTTATAGTTTAAATGGGAGAATATCGTTAGTGTACATTTTGAGTGAGTTTGGTCCGGTTAAAAATCTTAAAACTTTTTTGATATTACATAAAAATCATAAAATCATTCAAAAATTGTTTTCAGTTATTATTAAAGAAAATTATCTTATTGCATAATATTTAAAATTTCACCAGTAGATTATCAGTGATGACAAATTTTTCAGCACTAAAAGAGTAATAATGGTAGTAAAATTCGTTTACACACACAAACACAATAAAAAAATAGTTAAGCTTAAGAAAGTCGAATTCCAACAATCACAAATAATCTTTCCATACACAGAAAAAATAAATTGTAATATACGGAGAAAAATGTTTTTTGTAATTTTTTTTCGAAATTCATACTTTTTTCTATATTTTATTTACTTATCAGCGTTTTACAAAGTATCAACAGAGACGCAAGTTTGTCAAAATTGATTAAAAACCAAATGTATTACATAATCTAACAAACTGAGATCTCCCTCCTACTAAAAGCGTTAAATTAACAAGACACCAAAGTCTGGTGAAGAAATATAAATATACATCTAGTCATTCCTCCGCTTACTTTTCTTTCAAAATAAACATGGTATAAAAGTGAGGAGAAACACCCCGTTGGGAAGATATTTCAATCTTTAAGAAATCGTGATTAATGGTTGATTTGTAATGTGAGTAATATGACAGAAATAAAAACTTTGTCATACTTAAACCTGTACATGTTGAAAACACAACGGATTAAGTTTACGATTTCTTTTTTCTATGAAAAATGCATTGAACTATCAAGTTATGGCGAAATATTTTCAACCAATTAAAGATCTTATCATATGTCAGCTTGAGCCAAAAAGACCTTATCACACGTCAACATGTCTTGGTAAAATAGTAAAGGATACAATTTACGATTCCTTATCCCGATGAAGAAAGCACGAAATTTTCAAGTTTTAGTGAAATATTTTTACCGATTAAAGACCTTATCACACGTCAACATGTGCGTGTTAAAATAACAAAGAATTTAATTTACGATTCCTTTCCCCGGTGAAGAATACATGAATTTCTGAAGTATAGCGAAATATTTTCAACCTATTAAAGCCTTATCACACGTCACCATGTAAGTAGTAAAATAGCAAAGGATTCAATTTACGATTTCTTTTCCGATGAAGAATGCACGATTTTCTCAAGTTGTAGTGAAATATTTTCAACAGATTAAAGACATTATCACGCGTCAGTATGAGCCAAAAAGACCTCACGTCAACATGTACGTCGTAAATAGCAAAAGATTCAGTTTACGATTCCTTTTCCCGATGAAGAATGCACAAATTTCTCAAGCTATAGCGAAATATTTGTATCCAATTAAAGACCTTATCATGCGTCAGCAGGAGTCAAAAAGATCTTATCAATCGTCAACATGCACTTAACAAACAAGTAACGGATTCAGTTTACGATTCCTTTTTCTGATGAAAAATGTACTGATTTTTTCGTGTAATAGTGAAATATTTTCAACCGATTCAAGACCTTATCAATAGTCAACCTGAGTCAAAATAAACCCATTGAAAATTTTTCGTTATCTCATGAATGCTATCTTCATCTAAAAAAGGAATCGTAAATGAATCCGTTGCTTTTTTAATGCGTACTTGTTGACGTGTCTTAAGGCTTTTAGTCTTCTAAAGGCAAATGTTTAAAATGTCAAACAAATTTAGCAGTATTGTATACTTTTAAAAAGCTTTAGTAAAATATATTTGTGTCCATTAAACTAATGTCTAAGTCAGAGATGGCGAAGCTATGGCAGGTGTGCCACTAAATGGCATATGACAGGTATTTCGGTGGCACGAGACAAGTACATACAAAATTATTTTTATTTATTTAACATTCACTGAAAGCAACATTAAAAAAAAAAGAACCTATTTTTAAGAATAGCAGTCATCAAAGGCATATTAAAAACGAATAGAAGCATGAGTGCCATATCGACATTTAGTAGCACAGAAGGATAACTAAGGCCAACCCCTCCTAGATACGTTTGTAGGAGGAGCTGCTAGGGCTCCTATGGGAGTCCCAAGCCCCTGTAGGGGTTACTGACTTTTTCTTGAGGTAGAACTTGAGTTGGATCTCCAAGAGAATCCAAACTAAATTGCAAATTGTGGCAGAGTTTGGAGTTTTGTTTCTACAATTGAATATGAAATTAGTATGCAACAAAACTGATGTTTCGAGGTGTGGGGTAGTGATTTTTTGAGAATGAGAGGACGGATGTATTCTATTATTTCCCTTTTTGATTCAGACAATTTTGTTTTCCAAATTAAACCCAGTCTTAAAAAAATGACAAAGTAAAAGTCTTTTATTCCATGAAAGAAAATTTTTTTTAAATAAATGCCACTTAAGACTTTTACATTAGAGCAGTGATTCTCATATTGTGAGAATAAAGAATAAGTTTTTAATCAAACATTTTAAAGTTGATTGTAGGGTTTTAAATATAATTATTAAAAGAAATATAACAAGATACATACTGGACACCTAAAAACAATTACCCTTAATTTACTTGGTACACTAATCAAAAAAGTTTCGTCATCCCTGGTCTAAGAAATGCTACAAGTATGAAACAAAAGCATCATATAAGGATTCTAGTTAACTTACGTTAACTGGAACTATTACGTTACTTAACTTTAGTTAAAAAGTTATTAAACGTTTATTAAAGTTATTATAAGTTATTAAACTTATTAAACGTTACTTAACCTTTGTTAAAAAGCTTACAGTTGGCAATCACATGACACTCTTGATGAGTTTAGCAGGACAGATAAATTTCTTGGCACCCAAGTATTTGAAACATTAATAAAAATAGGTAATAGGAAATAATTCATAATGCGCTGGTATTCGAAGAAGTTTACATTTGAGGTTTTTTAATTTAGGCATTTTTATAAAATTTGACTTTTTATCGGATATCTTTACTGTAGTATATAATGAATAATTCCCAAGGCCGTAGGAAAGAGGGGGGGATTTAGGGGACCCGTCCCCCTCCGAAATTCTTAAAGAGCGTTTCGTGGAAAGAAAATGCACCATGCGTGTGGGTATGTCATCTGCCAAGCTGTGCATAGATGACAGTGTGCACGTTGAGTTAAATGGTAGGTGCAAATTGTATTCGACAAGTAAGAGCATTTTGAATAGCACTCTTGGCAACTCATTACAATATTGTGGCACAATCGGAAGAAATTGTGAAATTTTTTTGGCCAAAATTTCAAGTAGGGGATATTTAAATATCCCCTAATTCATAAATTAATAAATTACAGGTAAAATTTTGAATATTTATATTGTATTTCAAAATTATTCTTTTTCTTTGGTTAAATTTCTATTTTAAAAATTAGAATTTAATACCATGTATAGTTTATATCCTTTCAATGTTAATTTTACTATTAAATTCATTGTGTAGTTACTACATTATTTATTCAAGGCTATAAATTTGTTCATTATATCACTTTTAAATTATTTTGATGTATTAAAATCACATTGTATTATGATACTCATTAGGAGTATGCATACATAAAAAACTGTAGTTTTATTGAAGTACCATTCACGAAAAACAATGTCCCTCTTCGAATATAATTTCTGGCTACTGATAATTCCACTCTGTTCAGAAAAAGTGCATTCACTAGATAAAAGTAACAGATAAGGGGCAAAATTAAATAGGTAGGTTAATAAAACAATGGTTCTGTTTAAATGGTATTAATCAATTGCCTTTTTTGGAAAAAATTGATTAGAATACCGTTTTCAATATCCGTTCTCCGGGAGAAAATGACGCAATACCCCTTCGCTAATATTGCTGCTCAGTTGAATGTTTTCTATCAGCTGAGAGACATTTCATCCAGAACAGTTCTCGTTTTGAGAAGAAATCAAAACTGTAATACTCTTAGAGTAAATTCCAACTTCCTTGTCAGCCAGTCGAGTAAGGGAAAAAGAAAAACTTCCTGTGCATGTTCCACGAAATTTGTTTGCAGTCTTAAGTTTCCAATGATGCCGATAGATGGCACTGCTTACAAAACAAATACAAGTAATAGGGGAGTGTTTTACAGATGAGAGAAAGGGTTACCTGAAGCGGCTGATTTATCACTTTTGGCTTTATTCCGGCATGCAACTTGACAAGATCAAACCTGTTTCGCGATTTGTTTGCGGAGTAAATAGACAGTTATCGAAATTGTATTCTTTTATATCATGAATTGAGTTCATTAAGTAATTGTCTCTGTTTATAAAACTATCGTTCAAATTTACCTCGAAAAATTTGCTAAATTGTTTACAAATTAATTCAAGGTATAAATTCATTAAAATTTTTTGGGTTATTAAAGGCACTTTTAAAATTATATTATGATTGTTTGCAGATACAAATCAGTAAAAATTATCTCTCACCCCATCCTGCGGCTAAAGAACAAAATAATAACGAAAAGCAAATTTTAAAAAAGACCGCATAAACTCTATATGAACCTATTTTTTATATTTTAAGTGCTAAATAGTACAATCATAGGTTCGGAACTGTTAAGAGCTTTACCTATTTAGGGTTTCCGAACTAAGTGATATATAGTATTCAATTATAGTGAGCCGGAGGTCCGCAACAAAATTTCTGCCGCTACGAGATTTTTTTTTTTTTTTTTTTTTTTTTTTATCCACAAATATCTCAAATCTAATCTCATAAACAGAAAACAGAGTTATTGCTTTATAAGACGCTAATTCGACCAATCCTCTCATACGCTGCTGAAACACGGGCATTAATTGAAAGAAACAATTACCTTGACCTAGAATATACATAGTATTATTGAATAGACGTGCATAGTTGAATTCGTAAAAGTTTAATATCTATTAAAGTATAGCTCTAAGGAAAAAATAATGTAAATATAGGGGTAATTTGAAATGATTCGATTTCTCAAAAAATTAACGTTACAAACTAATTTAAACTAATATGCTAGATACGTATATTTTAACTTTAGAATTAAAGCTAGAAATAACAAAGTCTGTTTTATTTTCTAACTAAACCGTGTAAAAGATCAAACCTTTTAGTTCTTTGTGCGTGCTACAGGATCTTCTGTACCCCCAAAGAACTAAATTTTGTGTAAGAAATGTAACAGACATTTTTTATATAATAATGTACATTTAACAAATTAATGTAAATAAAATTTGAATACTAAATTATTTTCTTGAGATTTGGGTTATTTTTGAAAATGTATTGACATTATATAACCTTATACGTATATTTAAATAAGTAAAGTTAAGAAAAAAAGAAAAAAAATGATTCTTTTAACTTGGATTTCCAATATCCGAAGGACTAGCAGTTCCGATTAGCTAATATAAAATCCTGTGATCCTACTGTAAGTTGTGATATTTATTTTGTAAAAATGAGTTTCTTTATTGAAATGTTTTATATTGCTGGTATGTAATATAATACAAAACCCAATTTCAATTGTAAGATAAATATAATTTTAATTTTGGAAACTTAATTATCCCGACCAATGGCTAAGCGCGAAAAGGCAAGTTATCATATAAAAATGAAATTCACTAAAATGTTTGTAAACTGTAAATATTAAACATTTGTGAACCCAACGATACTGAATTTGACATCCAGTTTTCTCATGTCGTACAGACAGTTGCGGTTTTTAACATTATACCACAGCGGTTGACATCTTGGCTTAGTTTGGAGCGCTACGAGCTACTGTTTTGCTACACGAAGTTTAATGAGACCAGGACCTACTGCTTAAATCGGATTCCGCATGGCTATTAACTTTGGTGTCTCAGGAGGTTCGAACACCGTTACTGAAAAGCTGAAGTATAGCCGAGTGAGGGCGCCACTCTCTAGTTCCAGAGTTCGTGGGTTCGAACTCCACTGTGACTTGGATGTTTGTAGCCATTCGGAATCGGAATTAAGCAGTAGCTTAACCTTTCATTAGCCCTCGTGTATCAAAACAACAAACTATATCTCTTCTAAACGACCGTTACCGAAAAGCAGTGCCATACCCGTTCGGTACAACGATAGACAGGCAACATTGTTCATGTACATATTTATAGTTGGCATTATTATTAATATTAAACTGTCACATTCTTTGACAATCTGCAACAAGTAAAGTACATTTAATATTTTTTTTTTTTTTTTTTTTTTTTTTTTTTTTTAACATTTTTGCTCTTATTTATTGTAGCGGTTCTTAAATTCTAATCGGAAAATTTGACTACTCAAAGCGAATGCTGGCAGTGAAGTGACTAGTGTTTTTATACAAGTTTATTATGTAACAGTTAAAGAAGATAAATAATCCCCTATATAATAATAGCCTAAGTTATCTGTACGTCTGTCCTCCAATTTATGAAGCGGTTGGACCTGGAATGGATAGAGGCATCCATTCAAAGCGAATAAAGTTTATCTTCTCCTAAACTATCGATCCGATTCTAAAATAAATTTGTATAAATATGCTTCATATTGAAGCAAAAAATACTGTCGTCTTTAAAATGTTCGAAATCCAACCCTTCCCTCCTTTTCGAGAGTTTAATGCCATTATTTCGAGCCCTATTTTCCCCGGTTAAGAGCAGGAGATTAAATTTATCACTTAATAAAGTGGTAAAAATAACAATCTTTTCTAGCATTGTGACGTCATTCCTTTAAACATCTCATTGAATCATTTCATATTTTAAACTATTTAAATATCGTCTACACTATTTTAATATCTTTTATCACTGAACTTAGATATTACGTAAATGATTTTCTATTATATTTGGCTTAAATAATAGATTAGGTACATACGTGATAATTTTAAATTTAATCATCGATTATTTTTTGTTGCAATGAAACTTTTACCACCGGTATTAACAACTAATTCTTTTCATATAAGTCTAGGAGTCTATTTCACGGACTAATAAATATCTAACTTTTAATTTATATATATTTGGAAATTAAGAAGTTTGTTCTTTTGTGTGTTTGTTTATTATACGTAACCACACGGTTTGACTAAATGAATTCAATGTGATTCTAAACTGCATTACAGTATCGGGAGACTCTAGAGGAGTATGACGATAAATAAATTATTGAGAGTGAACCAGATAGTTCTCAGCCAAAAAACAAACCATGGTTAATTCCCAGTGAAAGGTACGCTCCTTGTCCGCCATCTTGTTTTTAGCGACTATTGGCGAAACACGACTCCGCGAACAATTAGGACAAGTATAATTACTAGCAATCAATCCTACACTCATACAATATTTAACAACATTCAATTTACCTTTCTTTTCCAATTAAAAAAAAAAATCTCAAATTCACTCGGTCTTGTTCCAATCCAGACAAAGACGAAAAAGCCATTATACTTAAAATTTTAAAAAACCAGAAATTAAAACTTAAAGCCAAATAGAAATTACAAAAATTTAAATACTATAAAATTAAAAACAAATACTAATTAAGAAATTTAAATACTATAAAATTAGAACAAATAAAATTTTTGAAATAAATACGATTGAAGAGAATGCAGAACTTAATCACTCCACTGGTGAAAAACAGATTGAAATGTAGCAAGCTGCAAAACCGTTAAATTAACGGCAAAAAGTGTTGAAATTCAAACTTACCTCCTACAACTTTTAATATAATTGGATCAAACAAGAATTAAATTATCATGACATCACATCATTTATTGCGCAAGTTACACCAAAGAGGATCCGATAACGCACACAAACCAAAGGAGAGAACGAGGTTACCATCTTTTAACGGGAGAGAAAGGGTGAAGTTGACAAGGAGAAAATAAGTATTGCCCGAGAAATGGCGCCAAAAATACGCCCAAAAAATCGCCAAAATAGCGTACTGTACACTGGGATACAGCCCAAACCATTTTTACATGCCTCATTAGGTACTTAACAGTTCTGGAATATTAAAAATTTTACTAATCCCGTCATATGATGGGCTATATGCTAGTTATTAATAAAAGCTTTGTTTAAAATAAAATAGAAAAAAGTACTTATCTAACCTGTAACCCGATTTATAACACGTTGTACGAAGTAATTACTTATTTAATAAGCTTAAATGTTGTTTAACCGTGTATTGTTTACACACTGAATATTTTATTAATGCATTCCGTTTGATTCATAATGCTGATCCGCGATAATGGTTCTTTTACAAATCCTGTCAACCTCGTCAGTGCCGGAAATCGTTGACAATATCTTTGACACTGACCAGCTGTTTCAAGGGAGCAAGAGACTCTTGTTATGGTGTTATGGTCACCTGTTGTATAATTCTCAACATGCATGAATTATACGGTAGACATTGTTTGGGTGTAAATTTACAGTTGATTCAATTATGCATTTGCATAATTTTGTTAATGGAGGACTCATTTTTTAAAGAGTTTCTCTTTGTTTTGTTTTGTCTTAACTTTTGTGTATTCACGTCAAAGAGTTCGAATGTATGGATACATATGTAATCCAATAATTATAAAACTGCTGGACATTATAGCCCATATTATTTTTACTTGCCAGGGCTACTGGGCAAGGAGAAGCCTAAATCAGCTAACAGTAATAACGATACAGTCAGACCGAATTGAAGAGAACAAGGAGAAGCCTAAATCAGCTAACAGTAATAACGATACAGTCGGACCGCATTGAAGAGAACAAGGAGAAGCCTAAATCAGCTAACAGTAATAACGATACAGTCGGACCGCATTGAAGAGAACAAGGAGAAGCCTAAATCAGCTAACAGTAATAACGATGCAGTCGGACTGCATTGAAGAGAACGGAACAAGTCTGATTAAAACTTTATTTTAGAGCTGCAAAAAAGGACATCTGCCGAACGATGGCCGATTGGTTAGGATACTAACCTTCGGTACCAGAGTTCGTGGGTTCGATTTCCACTGTAGCGTCGTAGATGGTCGTAGCCGTTCGGAATCGGCTTTAAGCTGTAGGTTCCGGTCTCATTAGCCCTCGTGTTGCAAAGTAGTAACCCGTAGCACTTCAAACAAAACCCAAAAGGACTTAAATTATATATATGTAATCCCTCAAAATAATACCTTCCGATCACAATAATTATGTAGCCCCTATTATTTTTACTTGCCCTGGCTACTTGGAAAGGATAAACCTAATCAGCTATAGTAATAGCGATGCATTCGGGCCATTGAAAGAGACCGGCACAAGTCTAATTAAAACTCTATTTTAGAGCTACTAAAACGGAAATCTGTGCTAGTCAGTGACAGACAAAAGAAAGACACAAAAATCACTCTGCTCGAACAGAGGTGCACCCAAGAGCGAAGACAGAAAGAATTTTTCCAAGGGACAAGAAACTTAGTCAGCGAATTAAACTGTTAAGATCAGGAAAAACGCGGAGCCATTTGCCGGCGACAGCTGGAAAACGTGTTGAATAGACAGAAAATTTACATCTATAGGACAGAAAGCTTTGGGAAATGTATCGAAAGAATTTTAAGTCGAGGACGCTCCTTTGATTAAGACATTTAGAGGCTGGGAAAAATATTTTAAGGAATTAGAATGGGAGAGAGGAGGTTTTTAAGGAAATATTAAAGTTAAATAATTTTGATATATTACATATATATTAGACAACTCAACACACGTTGTCTTGCTTTAACGCTATAAATCCAAAAATTGTAAAATGTTTTAAATAAATTATAAATTAGACCGTTTTGATGGAAAAGTAAGAAAAAAATTATTTTAAAAATACTTGACGCCACCACGCGTACAGTCATCACAAACGTAATTAGATTAAATTAAAATTCCCACGTCGCCTGTACGGGGATTCCATCCCGGAACTTCTCGTACTAAAGCCCGTTGCGCTGAATAGAAATCAATTTTCAATTGATTTCTATTGCATATATTGCACATTCTATTTGCTGCTCCTTTGTAATCCTTAATAGAGAGCTAGATAAAATAGATGTGGATGATATGCAACAATATTATAATATTTAGTATAATTAACTATTAAGAAGAGGGAGAGATTAAATATTTTTTCTTCTAAAGGGAGTTATATACCAGAAAAGGTGGGAAACCTCTGGTCTTATCAGTCAACTCGTAGTTTCATCCTTGACTTTATCATACCAGTACACGCTGAAAAAGCAACAGTTTCAGTCAACAATTCCTTTTCCTAATGAAGTAGGCGCTTACTTCTTGTACGATAGTGAAACTTTTTGTGACGATTTGAAGTGTGATTAGGCATTTAAACTATCCTTTATCACTTTGACGTGGGCTGAGGATGCTACTCTACAACAAAATGGGCATCATGTGTAAAGTTAAAATGAAGCACAGAACGCAGTTATGTGCAATGAGTCAAAATGATTTCACACAATGTGGTTTCAGCAGAACAATAAGGTATACACTGGTTGCAATACCGGAGTTTTAGACGATTCTTCTCGGTTATCAAACAGAGCAATGTAACCGTTCCTTTCAGTTAAGTTAGGCATCCCGTTTTAACACATTAACGGCTGAAACATTTTTAAATGTTGATGAGCATATGTATGTACAAACATACATACATATATACATATATATATATATATATATATATATGTATATATATATATATATAAATATATATACATAAAGATATATATATATATATATATATATATATATATATATATATATATAGACATATATATATACACATATACATATATGTATAAATATATAAATATATATATATATATATATATACACATATATATATATATATATTCATATAGATATATATACATTTACATGTATATATATATATATATATATATATATATATATATATATATATATATATATATATATATATATATACATATACATATATATACATATATATATGTATATATATATGTATATATATACATGTATATGTATATACATATATATATATATATATATATATACATATATATATATACATACATATATATATATTTATATATATATATATATATATATTATATATATATATATATATATATATATATATATATATATATATATATATATATATATATATATATATATATATAGTCTTGGGTATATAGGAAAAATTAATTCATTGAAATTAAAACAAAGTTATTATATATTCGTAAGATTGAAAAATATGAAATTAAACGAGGAACACTGCCTTCCCATATGATTCATTATAATATCCTGATTTTGATTTAATATAATTTTCTTTTTACAAAATTATTATTAAGGTTTTAATTGTATGAAACTTATTTTGTTTTGCTGAATAAAGAAATTCATTTTTTGATAAACATAAATACCTACAGTAAATGAAAAAGGTAAAAATCTACTTACGCGCAAACTAAATTTATGTTAATTAAGATTTTTACACCAAATTGAAGCTAATTATCGTTTTTATTCTGTGAACTTCAATTATAGTTATATGTGCAATACAAGTTATTTAGGTATTGATAAAAGGTGATCTTTTAAATTTTTAATTTATTAACAGTTTATAGTTTTATAAATTTTAAAATGCCAGATACTTTTAAAGTTTTAGGTTTACAGAATAAAACAGACATTTTACTTCAGTTTGCTACAAAAAATTAGTTTTTAACATACATATTTCAAAGTTATCATGCGAGTTTAGTGAATTTAATATTTTTTCATTCCTTGTATATTTTTTATCTTTTTGATAATCCGTACTTTACCTATAAAGTTTTAGACTTACAGAATAAAATATGTATTTTACTTTAATTTGATATAAAAGTTTAACCCCTTCCGGTACGATTTAATAATGAAAAACTGTGCGTGAAGTAACCATTTATTTTTTATTTAAAAAACTTGTTTCATTTTACAATTCTTACATATTCCTAATTAAAATCCACTTTTTACATAGTGTTAAATAATATCAGAAAAGGTATAATTAAGAAAATATCAAAGCAAAACATTAATTAATTATCAATTTCAAATTAATTATCAAATTTAACATTAACTTTAGTCGCATGGCGAGTGTAGCTCGTCATTGTGCGGTATGGAATGAAAAACCAATGACGAGCTAGACTCGTCATTTTACCGGAAGGGGTTAATAATAATAACTTGTATATTTCAGAAATATCTTGAGTATCAAATAACGCATTTTTTTATTGACGACTATTAATGTATATATCTATATCTGTATCTATCTATCTATCTCTCCTCTCTCTCTCTCTCTCTCTATATATATATATATATATATATATATATATATATATATATATATATATATCATGCTGAATTCAAAAATGCAAAATATTGCCAGTAAACATTTTTTTCCTTGCCACAGCGTAAGCTATGTCAGTTAATAATGTCCTTATTACATAAACTTCTAATGAAACGGTAGACATCCTTTCAGTTTTCTTCTTTTATTCGTCAATTTATACAATGGCAAGGTTGTGTATTATAGCAGGAGTGATTGAAAAGAAAAGTAAACGTTCCAAATGACTCCCAACACGAGAACCGGTATTCTACTGAATTACAAGTGTGACTTCTATGTAACTTTTTCTTTAGTTTTATTTAACTTATATAATCTATTTTTCCCTCTAGTGTGGAGCTAGAAAATGGCTGGATAGTCAAGTTACTGTCTTTCAAGACCGGAGTTTGGGGTTTCGAATCCCATTACTGGTATGGAAGTCATTAACCGTTCGGAATCACCTTTAACCCCTTGAGGACCAGCACGTAAATGCTATAGTAGACGCTAGGCTTATAAAAATGGAATCGCTGCGTTACGTCCACGAAACGTTGGTCGCGAACGGGTTAAGAAATAGGTATCGGCCTGATTAGCCCTGATGGAACAAAAAAAATTCCGTTACCCTCCAAACCAACCGATCTCTTTACGGGATGATGGTAAGTGGGAGAGAGGATCTGAATCAAGAGAAATACTCCCTTCCTTTTAATGTTTTACCCTTTTGATTATGTGACCGGCTAGCAGATGACGCATGGAGCAAAAAGTTTTATGTGTTAGCCACTGTCATCCTTTCTACCAGTACGCCAGGTTCGCCAGCATATAGCAAAAGTAAGTTTTGTCTTCATCCCCTAGTGTCGGTCGCCTCTTGGTCAATATAGAGCACCAGAATCTCACACACCTTTTCTGAGCATAAAGAAAACTACAAGGATGCTCTTTGAACGCTTAAACCTGTTTTACTCTTTTGATTTTACTCTATTTTACTCTTTTGATTGTGTGACCGGCTAGTAGATGACGCATGGAGCAAAAAATTATATGTGTTAACCACTGTCATCCTTTGTACTATTACACCAGGTTCGCCAGCATATACCAAAAGTAAGTTTTGTCTTCATCTTCTAGTGTCGGTCGCCTCTTGGTCAATATAGGACACCAGAATCTTAGACATCTTTTCTGAGTATAAAGAAAACTATAGGGATGCTCTTTGAATGCTTAAACCTGTTTTACTCTTTTGATTTTACTCTATTTTAATCTTTTGATTGTGTGACCGGCTAGTAGATGACGCATGGAGCAAAAAATTTTATGTGTTAACCACTGTCATCCTTTGTACTATTACACCAGGTTCGCCAGCATATACCAAAAGTAAGTTTTGTCTTCATATCCTAGTGTCGGTCGCCTCTTGGTCGATATAGAACACCAGAATCTCATACACCTTTTCTGAGCATAAAGGAAACTATAGGTATGTTCTCTGAACGTTTAAACCTGTTTTACTCTTTTGATTTTACTCTATTTTAATCTTTTGATTGTGTGATCGGCTAGTAGATGACGCATGGAGCAAAAAATTTTATGTCTTAACCACTGTCATCCTTTGTGCCAGTATATCAGGTTCGCCAGCATGTAGCAAAAATAAGTTTTGTCTCCATTCTCTAGTGTCTGTCACCTCTTGGTCAATATAGAGTACCAGAATCTCACACACCTTTTCTGAGCGTAAAGAAAACTACGGGGATGCTGTTTGAACGCTTAAACCTCTTATAATAAATATATGCAGGAAAGAATTGAAAATCAGCAATGGTATTTTTGTCTTTTACTCCTAACGTTTTATATTTATGACATGAAATATGTTGATGTCATAAATAGAAAACGAAAATATCTTACACTGGTCATTCTCCTAGTGTTCCTCTTGCAAACTTATACAAATTTTTACTTCCCTATTCAATCAGACATGCTAACTACTAGTTGCTCCAGAAAAAAAAATGATAAAAATTGGTAACTCCGGAAACTTCTCAGATTGTGCCGGAAAATACAGCTAAATGATTACAATTCAGCAATTAAATACAAAGTTTTGCAAAAAAAAAATACTGTTGAATATTACTCTTTCCACACAGTAATACTGCATTTTAAAGAGTTTTCAGTACTGTGCAGAAAAACCAAACTGTGTTTAGGTCCAATTTGAGTAGACAAACTCTACCTAATGATAGAAAAATATAAATATTTTAATTAGGGTTAATGTTCCTACAAGAAACACTGTTCTGAAAAATAAGTTGTTAAAGCTAAAAAAGCTCATACATTTTTGATTGCATAAATTTTAATTTACCTTTTACAATTTACTACTGTGTAAATATTTTAAATTTAATTTTGATTTAGAAACCAATAAGATATGTACTTATGTAAAATCTATAATTAGCATGTTAAAATTTTAAACCACACTGTTTCTCCTGACACAAGTGCTTGAATGTTGGCAGGTTAAATTTTCAATTTCCGTTAGTCAAACGAGTATCTCATCCTCTTCAAAGTATTGTTAGATCTTCATAAGAGAAAAACCCGGATGAAAGCTGACATCTTAAACTTATCACATTATTTAAAGAGTATTTATTTATTATTATCGCAATACATTATTAAAAATCGAAACTAAGTAATTCAAAGATAATATAGTAATCTTTACTTTAATTTCAAGAGCATCCACTTATAAGCTACAGGAAACACTGTTCTGAAAAATAAGTTGTTAAAGCTAAAAAAGCTCATACATTTTTAATTGCAGAAATTTTAATTTACCTTTTACAATTTACTACGGTGTAAATATTTTTAATTTAATTTTAATTTAGAAACCTATAAGATTTGTACTTATGTATAATCTGTAATTAGCATGTTAAAATTTGAAACCACGTTGTTTATCCAGACACAAGTGCTTGAATTTTGGAACGTTTGTTAAATTTTCAGTTTCCGTTAGTCAAACAAGTATCTCATCCTTTTCAAAGTATTGTTAGATATTCATAATGGAAAAACCCGGATGAAAGCTGACATCTTAAACTTATCACATTTTATAAAGAGTATTTATTCATTATTATCGCAATGCATTATTAAAAAACGAAACTAAGTAATTCAAAGATAATATAGTAATCTTTACTTTAATTTCAAGAGCCTCCAGTTGTAAGTTTTGGAGCCAGAAATCACAGATAAATCCTCTATTGTCCAACCCCCCCTTCTTCTTACAGGATCTACTTCCAGTTATCTCGATAGTTCAAAGTAATCTGTAAACAAGTAGATGTTGAACATCAAATTTAAATTCGCTTCAAGAACCCAACATCCGGCGTCATACTTATCATTTTTTCTAAGGAGCGTTTATTCAAGATAATCGTAATACAATATTTAAAGTGAAACTGAGTTATTAAAAGGTAAAATAATAATCTATACTTCCTAAAGAGGATCTAAATTTTGCCCTTGGAAACAGACAAATTATCACCTTTTTTTTCTTGCAGGATCTGTTTTTAATAATCCCGGTAGTATAAAATAAGTAAACAAGGAAATAAATCTTTACCCTTTTAATAAAATTAATGTTATCTACCAATGAATTTTCAGCTATCTCACACTGAAGAATAGTGAAAATAAACAATTCAGAAATAAAATTCTAATCTTTGTATTAATTTTGTATTTAGTTTCCAATTCCAAATTTTGTCTTCAGATCACAGATAAATTGTCGCCAATTGTTCCTTTTTTCTTACGGATCTAGCTTCAGTTATCTAGATACAGTGGATTCCGCTAAATGTGATCAGTTTGGGATACCGTGATTTTGTTAACAATAACCGATTGATAACATTAAAACGATGTGTATTATTAGATAAATTTACCCCACTTCCCTTTAATTCACATGAACTAAATTACGAACACGAACTATTTATGTACTATATATTTTTATTTAAAACATAAGAATTGTATACATAATTAAAAAAATTGACTGTCTACAGTTTTTTCTAAGAATGAAGCTCATTGATAAATTGTTTGTAATCATAATCAACCTGTCATAACGATTTAGAATTTCGATCTTTTGTTTTAACCCTTTATCCACTGCATTATAAACTGCTGAAAATTTCTTCATGTATATATATATATATATATATATATATATATATATAGCTGCCATATTGATAATTAAATAATATTCAAGAAAAAAATCTCCCTGTTGCGAAATTTAATTTGTTAGAACTAATTAATTAAAGTGGTACTTAAAAGCAGGGCTTCGAACCGTAATTTTTTTTGTTCCGGTTTTCGTTCCGGTTCAACTAAAAAATTAATATCGGTTCAGTTCCGGTTTTCGCTCCGCCAAAAATAACGGTTTTCGGTTCAGTTCCGGTTTTTGCTCCGCCAAAAATAACTGTTTTCGTTTCAGTTCCAAATGAATAATTTCATTTTATGTATATTCTTATTTATACTAAAAATATAATTCTATCATAAACAAAAAATGTAATTCTATCAAAATTTAGAAGATTTTATTCTTTTTTTAACTGGTACACTATGTGAATTGATACAAACAGCAGGTACGATAAGAGCGGCGAGCATTGGCATTGTTATCCATTATCAAAATCGCATTTGACAACTAGGTTCATGATTACCCACATTCGTCGTTTGACTCTCACATCGTGCACTTGCCTTGCAATAATTATGTAAAAAATATATTATTTATTTAACATATGAAAATTGCCTCTAATTATTAATATATCTTCTAACGTGGTTTCACTGAGATTACTTCTGTTGTCTCGGAGAATAAATTTCAACACTAACTTGTGTAGCTGGAGCTGCCAAAACCACCATTGCAATCTTATACAAGTGCGGATATGTAATTATAAAGTTGACGTTAAATTAGAAAATATTGATAAGTTGGTAACAGTAACAAAATGACTGAAAGATATATCGAACCGAAATAAACCGATATTTTTTTCGGTTCAGTTCCGGTTTTCGTTCCGACCAAAATAACGGTTTTTTCCGGTTTTCGGTTTTCGGTTCAGTTCCGGTTCGAAGCCCTGCTTAAAAGTACCATCAGCAGATAAAGAGTTAAAGTGGTTGGTACTTATAAGTACCGTCAGTAGATAAAGGGTTAATGTTAAATCATTTCGCTTTCTGGCTTCCATATCGACAAGCTGCATGGAGGCGAGAAAAGCATAAAAAGTGAATACGCTCCTTTTCAGTTCCGATAAGAATGTGTTGCCTTCTGCTTATCTGATAACCCCTGACCACCAGCAGGATGTGCGTATTTCTGAAAAATTCCAGGGACGGGTAATTAAAACCCCACTCCTTTGTTCATTCTCCATTTCCCTAGGTGGAAGAGGGAGAATTCTCAAGAATTCGAACAACATCGAAGGGAAGAAAAGAATGGGTTCCTTCTGAATATATTGTGAATGCTTATTTGCCAGTTAAAAGGGGGTTTAAAAACTGATAACATTAACCGATGTAACGATCACATAAAGCGATAATTTTAACATACAAATGAATAGAGAAAATCGGGACCAAGGGATTTCGATAACAATAAGCGATTGATAACGTTAAAAGCGAAGTCTACTGTACTACAAAACAATAATATTATTTTAGGAAAAAGAGGCTTTAAATATTGAATATAAAATCCCTCCGTAAACCCAACTCTCAATTTAAGAACCCTTAAAAGCCTTTTAATATAATTACTTGCTTTCTTTAAATTCTTACTTGTTTAAATAAAAAAAATGACACCGTGTATTTAAATGAATCTCTTGACATCTCGTGCCAAATAAATGCTTTAAATTTACTAAATAGCTTCTCTCTGAGAGTTCTAAACATTTGTAAAGCATCAACTTGGCCTTTTCTGTGCTATCAGTATTTTTGTTTAAAAGATTCATGAACTTTATTTTATATTAGCATATAGATGCGTGAAAAAATCGTTATCATCTACATGGACGATATCATAATACCCTCACAGGATGAAGCCGACGGTCTCCAAAAATTACAACGTGTATTAGAAGTAGCATCGGACTTTGGTTTAATTTTGAATCTTAAGAAATGCCAATTCTTACAGCGCCGCATTGAATTTCTTGGATATGTAATCGAGAATAACACAATCAAACCATCACCGTCGAAAACACTTGCCGTTCAAAATTTTCCTTTGCCGAAGACGTTGAAACAGGTTCAAAGTTTCCTGGGCTTAACAGGATATTTTCGAAAATTCATAAAGAATTACTCACTGATTGCGCGACCTTTGTCTGATATGCTCAGAAATGACGCATCTTTCCATTTTGGCCCTGAACAACATCAAGCTTTTCTTGCCCTCAAGGATTCTCTTTCGAATCAACCAGTTTTGCATATTTTTAACCAAAATTCACCTCTAGAATTGCACACAGACGCAAGTTCTTTTGGCCTTGGTGCTGTCCTATTACAAAAATCCGATGATGATGACAAGTGGCATCCCATACATTATATGAGTAGGAAGACCTCGCCACAGCAGTCAAAATATTCTAGCTACGAGCTTGAAGCACTTGCCGTTATTGAAGCGGTAAAGAAATTTCGAAATTATCTTTTAGGAAGCAAATTTAAAATCGTGACTGACTGCGCTGCTTTCCAGCAAACATTGCAAAAAAGAGATCTTACCCCCAAAATTGCCAGATGGGCAATGTATTTGGACGAATTCGATTTTGAAATTATACACCGTCCTGGAAAATTTTTACAACATGCCGACGCTTTAAGTCGAAATCCCGTTTACTTAACGACATGTCTTGATGCAGATCTTACATCACAAATCTCTAAAGCGCAAAGCGAAGATGACTACATCAAAACACTCAAAATCCTAATTAAAACCGGACAAGACTCCGAACATATACTAAAAAATAACCTTGTTTACAAAATCGAGAAAGATCGTGAATTAATTGTTGTACCCCAAATCATGCAAACTGAGATCATACGCTTAATTCACAACAAAGGCCATTTCGCAGTTGCTAAAACTCAAGACCTTTTCAGTCAAGATTTTTACATTCCACAAGCCCGACGACAGATTGAGAATGTAATTGCCAATTGTATCGAGTGCATCCTTTGTAACAAAAAACGCGGAAAGAAAGGAAGGTCTTTTACACTCCATTCCGAAAGGTGACATTCCATTATCAACATACCATATTGACTTTCTAGGACCACTCCCGACGACGAACAAGACTTATCAATACATTTTCAGTGTCGTAGATGCTTTCACCAAGTTTACGTGGTTATATCCCGTCAAATCAACAGCATCCCGCGATGCAATTGAAAAGCTCAAACTGCAAAGTATTACATTTGGTAACCCATCACGAATCATATCAGATCGTGGTTCAGCTTTTACATCCTCCGATTTCGCTGAATATTGCTCCCAAGAAAACATCGATCACGCAGTAATTACTACCGGTATACCAAGAGGCAACGGCCAGGTAGAGCGTTTACAAGGAGTTTTACTACCTGTACTAGCTAAACTATCCATCGACGATCCAGCAAAATGGTTTAAATTTGTTCCCGACGTCCAAAGAATATTAAATAGTACCACCTCGACGACCACGCATTTTACCCCATTTGAGCTAATGATTGGAATCAAAATGAAAAATAAAGAAGATTTACGTATCAAACAAATATTGGACGAAGAGTATTCAAACATCATCATGCAAGAAAAACATAACCTCCGAGACACAGCAAGAAAAAATATTCTCGAACATCAAAAGCGTTCCCAAATTCAATACAACAAACGTCGAAAAAAACCAAATACTTACAAGATTGGTGACACAGTAGCTATTCAAAAAACACAATTTTCGACTGGTTCCAAATTGTTTACTCTTTCTTACCAAATTTCTGTTGGAAAAAAAAAAGTTGGCACGCAGTGGAGAGACAATAACCCCATAACATGCTAAGAGGACAGTTATCGTTATAAATCCCTGTTTTCCTTTCGTCTGGTGATTGTGTAACAAAGTGTTTCATGTTTCCCCGTTACCTCTCAGTGCAGTAGTGAGCAATTTTTTTCATTTCCAACTCACAGTTTTATGTAAAATTATGTCGCGATGCCTGGTAATCTTTTTCAAATTGTCAACGCAGTAGAAATGTTTAAAAGACTGCCTTAGTCAGCACTTATAGGTTTCATGTACTAATAGAAACTAATATTTTCTTTTACAAAAGTAGTTCTACTTTTTAAATAGTAAAATTTAATTTCACTGTTTTACTGTACTCGTTAAAGAAAGTTTTATCATTTTATATCACCACGTTCTAGATCAATAACATACCCCAAAACTTATGTCATTTACAGAGCCAGCAGTGACGATTTTGTTGATTTTTGCTATCCTGAAAAGCTTCAGTTAACCCCTTAACGTGCAGGTTCGAGTTAACGCACTAAACTGGCCAAATTGTACACACTCGAGATAATTCGATCGGCGTTGCACTGTATGTTGCTATAATTTTTCACACTAGAATGCAATCGAGAATTGAAAATAACAATGTGAAAAAAAAAAACAGTTTTATTGATATTTATCATTACCTGTATTGTAAGCTATAATACTTACTTATTCAAATATAATATATATATATATATATATATATATATATATATATATATATATATATATATATATATATATATATATATAAATTCAAATTAAAATTGAGTTTTTTACATTAATAAAATTGATTTTTTTGACCTGCCTTTAAAAAAGAAAGTGTGCTTTAAGGGGTTAAACAGTATATTCCTAGAGTTCCTATAAAATGACAATACAAAGTGTAATTTATCGTTTAATCAGAGGCGTAGGATTATTACTGAAAGGTTACTGAAGATGGTTTCTAATTCTTTACATAAAGATAATTTTTGTGTAAAATAATTTTTAATATTCATATTTTTATCCCGTATAGAAATTATGCTTCTTTGCCGAATTTTTTAAAAATTGTTATGTCTAAACTTATGCTTAACTACTTTTTTATATGTTTAAAGTAAAGTGTTACAGTATTTGAGATTATATTTTTATATTTAGGGTTCTTTTGATACAAAAAGTGTTAAGTGTTTTACTGTCAGATATATTTCTTTGATTTTGATGACCCACAAAAGAACTACCCATGTGCTTCGTACATCTCAGTCTTCTTGTAATCACCCTCTAGCTCACTTATACGATAACTAAAGAGACATTTCATTTGTGAATTGTTATGCTTAAAATGTTATTATAGATTAAGTAGAAAAGTTCAACTTGATTTTTCATAGTAAAATTTTTTTAAGCATTTGAATGTCTGCAAATGCATGTATAGAAAAATTTAACAAATCACACAATGCAATTAGATCATAAATTTTATACATATGCAAGAATATGTGGGGAAGTCCATCCAGTTTGAGCACTCCTCTCTCCGAAACTAAATCCTGGCCTTATCTATGCCAGAAAAATTCTTCCGAATTTTGGTCATGGCACCAAAAAAAGTAAAAATAATGTTACGTTGGTCTAGTGTTTTAGAAAGAAGGAATTAAAACTCATTAAAAAACACATGGACAAATATATCTTGATTGAATTATTTTATGTATTAAATGATAAGGAATACAACTGGAATACAACTTTGCAGATATCGAAGACTCCTCTGAATTCGAGTCGGTCTCGCAAATATGGCGATGCTTTTCCTCTTTCTCATGGCGCTCCAAAATGTCTATCCCGCAATCAGCGGATGTCAGCAGCGTTCACCCTCTTATCTCCTCTGGTAACAGCCTTCCTCTAAAAATTCAGACTTCCCCGCGGAGAAAAAAAAACAGGAGTCCATTCAAGGACGGAGGGGTCAGAATCCCGTTAAACCAACGGGCCCTTCTATTGGTTAGGAGAAGTCCGAAGTTTCTTTGTAGTTCAAACTAGTCCTGTTCTAAATGTATTTGAAGAAGGCTTACGAGAAGGGGTAAATAAAACTGAACGGAATGTAACTTATTGTTACAATCAATTTGACGAATTGGCTAAGGTTTGGAAAAAGAGAATAAAAAATTAGAATGATGCTTAAAAAATTCCAAAAGACGCATATAATTCTTTTGCATAAAGAAGCAAATAAAAGCCAGTTATATATTAATATTTGTTGAAAATTATACAGACAACAATAAAAAAATGCATTGTCTTTATAAATAATATTTTCACATAAGAGTCATTATAGTTTGGTCATAGATTGGTTGCTTTGGAGCAACTACGGTTTGCAATTTTACTACAAGAGGGATAATGAGACAGGAACGTACTTCTTAATACTAATTCCGAACATCTATGAACAACTAAGCCTGCCCTAGAATTCGAACCTAAGAACTCCAGTACTGAAAAGTAGCGATCTACACATTTGGTTACCAATCAGATTGTTTGGTAATACAGTAGAACCTTGATTATCCGAACTTCGATTAACCGAAACTCTCCGTTAACCGAAGTCGGTTTTTTCTGCCGAAAATACATCAATATTTGGCTAAAATGATGAAATAAAGATGAAATATAAAGATGTGATTTAAGTTTTTAACTTATATGAGCCTTATGTTTGTGCTTTTGGAATGCTAATGAAAAAAGATCTATACTCCAAAATAATTTTAAAAATTAATATTTCAAATACAGTAGAACCTCGATTATCCGAACCTCTATTAACAGAAATTCTTCGTTAATCTGATATTGTAATTAAACTAATGAGATACAAAATACAGTAACACCTCGATTAATTAAAACTATCCGTTAACCAAAGTCGGTTTCTTCTTCACTTTTTTTTCACTTTCTACTATCATCCAAAATTTTCTCTTTACAAACATGCATTTTTAAAGTTTCCTTTTTTCCCACATTCCTTTTGTATGCAAGCCATCCTTTCCAAACTACGAGTGCAGATAAATATTTTGGAATTCTCTTTTTTAGAATTCCTTCTCGCAAGCACAATTCTCGGTATGAGTGTACTCTTCCCCACTTTCAAACATCCCTGTTCTAAACAAAAACACACCCCATTTCGAAATTTGGAAGGTCATACTGCCGAGTCATAGTACAATCGAATGTTATGAAGATATGCACCAATGACGATACTACATATTAATACATTGTATGCGGGACGCGTATTATTACGTTTTCTGACGATTGATATTTGAGCGCGGGACACGTACTAGTATGGGTTAGTGTAACAACATGGTTTGTTTGTGGGTACAAAAATAATGGTATATACAGGAAAACAAAGCCGAATGTTCTTGTCTACTACATAGATTCTGGAAAAATTTAGACAAATATAAACTAGTTTTTACATTATTAGTTTTATGATTGCTCTTTTCATTTTTTTATAATGTAAAAATGTTTATATATAACATAATTCGAAAAAATTAAAACTATATACTACTATTTCTATTTGAATTTTCAAATTTACGATATTAATATAAATTTATCCACTAAAAATATTTTTTTGTTTACAAAAATTTTATGCTTGTTATTTATATATTTCTATTTATATATTTGTTTATATATTTCAATATAAAATACTAAAAGTTGGTTAAAAAATTAAATAATTTTCGATCTATTGAGATTTAACTGAATAACTAAATTTACGCTCAAAATGCGCTCTCCCGCTACAATTCCGCTGCGAAATATACCCGTATACAATGTGTTAAAGTAGATGATTATTGATGAATTCTCGATTATCCGAAGTAGGTTAGGACCCAGTTACTTCGATAATCGAGGTTTTACTGTAGTTATAAATAGATTACTTAGACTGAAGTATAAATATTGCCATTGAGGTTTCAAAATGCATTATGTTGAATTTAATATGTTATCTCAGCAGTTTATATGCTCTCTTGATGACAATGATATACAGCAAAAAGAAAATCTATAAACATTTTTTTCAAGGAACTAAATTAAACAAACAAAAAGAGGATTTTCTAAATTTATTTTACCATACGAATCTCTCACGAGGCTAATAGCAAGGTGGCATCGGATATGCAACAATATATCGTCGGTGACTCTTATCGCAAGTGTTGCGAACATGTGATATGAATACGATATGAGTCGTCGGCGACACATATCGCAAGTGTGGCGAGAGACGATATATCGTCTCTCGCCACTAAAAGGGTTAAATGAGGAGATTCACATGAATTTTAGGCGAGCGAGAAGGTGAATTCTCCCCGTTGATTTTTCACTCTCTTGATGACAATGATATACAACAAAAAGAAAATCTATAAACAACTTTTCAAGGAACTAAATTAAACAAATAAAGAGGATTTTCTAAATTTATTTTACCATACGAATCTCTCACGAGGCTAATAGCAAGGTGGCATCGGATATGCAACAATATATCGTCGGTGACTCTTATCGCAAGTATTGTGAACATGTGATATGAGTCGATATGAGTACGATATGAGTCTTCGGCGACTCATATCGCAAGTGTGGCGAGAGACGATATATCGTCTCTCGCCACTAAAAGGGTTAAATGAGGAGTTTCATATGAATTTTAGGTGAGCGAGAAGGTGAATTCTCCCCTTTGATTTTTCGCTGCTTTACTCGCGTGGTTGGAAATCTGAGGAGACAATGCGGGATTTTCCCAAGCTAGCCCCATCTCTGCAAAAAGAGAAAAAAAATAGAATTGGAAATTTGATTGTGTGTCGGGAGGTTTTTGACGACACCGTAGAGGATATCCAGACATAGCGGCAAGGTCAGTTCAATACTGCTGTGCACATTCCTTTTTTAGTTTTGAACGGATGCCAAGCCTGGAAATTCCCGCGTTTGCCGTGCCACCATCGCCCATTCACACTACGAATCCTCATTTCCACGCTTTTTCCTCTCCCTTGTGAGGGTGATTCATGAAATTGACGTGTCAACCTACACGTGGATATATTGAGTTGCTATACGGAAGAATCGGAAAGCTTTTTTTTTTTTTAAATTTAAGAAACCTGTCAGGATACAATTTAAGTAACTTTTAAAAGAAACAATATTCATTGTTTTTCTGCTTACTATATTTACTTTTATTACAACTCAAAATTCTTGTAACGTTCAGCATTTATTCTATATGTATAGTTAAGTATTTTCCTTAATACCTTTAAAAGTAAGCGATTTTCCAAAAAAAAAAAAATTGTTGACACACTAGATGCAGATTTATAAAAGATACGGGGTTTTAATAAATAATATTTGAAATTTTGTAAAAAAAAATGTTAAGAAACTTTAGGTATAAACTAACTATTAATTTAAACTTTAAAAAAATATCAGAAATTTTGCAAAGAGAATGATTTTTAAAGAAAAATCTAAAATGGCATTTCAGAATTACATTTTAAATGGTATAAATCTATCCATCTATCTACATATACACACTTATGTATGTACACCGAACAGCTCTTACATTAAGACAATTACAATTTACATTATGACAATCCTATTAATATCATGTTGGATCACCTTTAGCCCTCAAAACTGCCAGCACCCGACGTAACACGGACTTCACAAGGTTCTGATAGGTAGTCTGAGGTAACTGGCACGAACGCTCACCAACTGGACCTGCGATTCTCGCACATTACGAGTTCTCGTCTAGCAGTACGAATTTGGTTTTTCAGATGGGACCACAAATGCTGTATTGCATGGTACTTTGAAATTCTCCAAAAATATACTGTGTTTATCTTAGAACGATTTTGATTAAATTTTTTTCGATCGATTTTGAAACACTTTTAAGTGACAGATTTTTAAATTATTCTGTGCACTTCCATAATTCTTCTATTAATCACGTTTCTGGATCAAATTTCATCCGAAATGCAGGAATTTTTTTTACTAATATGTGCTTGCAATAAGCAGCTTTATTCAAAGTTTCAAGACATTTTCACAAAAATTATGGCTTTTACATACATTTTTCCATTTCTCAGTTAAACGTTCGATATCTCCGCAAGTTTTCAAGTGTTCATCCCTTTTTCACCCTCTAAGCGGTTCGCACGTACAATTCCACCAAAGCGATGATGTCTTCAAAACGTACAATTTTTGTCCTCCAAAAATGCTTCGAAAATGGATGTAGTGTATATTTCTGCTAGTTCTGTGGTTGGAGGGTCAGGGCGATTGTTTAGGAACTTCATCCCTCTTTGACTAACATTTATTGAGGGATTCACCTCTACCCCCTGAGGAACAAAGACGCTGACAGCTTTTCATGGCTTTGTAAATCTCTATTTCGAAGTATTTCGTTTGCGGTAACTGATGTATCTCTAATTGCACCACTTAAATATCTTGGACGACTTTCTTAAAAAATATAAATTAGCCTCTCCAAGAATATTTTTATTTGTACTTTTAGAATCCATTATTTCTTCGAGACTTCGCGAGCTTTATGTGTATTAAAAATTAACAATCTATAATATCTATTTATAACCGGAAGTAAAGGGACAATAACGAAGATGGGTTTCCCGTATTCCATTCTAGTCGACTAAGGGTGAAGGAAAAAATCATAGAACGCTTTGGCCACTGACACAGTAAACTTTTAGCGTATTTTTTAGATATTTTTTCCTTGATCTGTTTGTTCCACTCAGAGGGTTAATCTATCAAGAAATATATCTTCGTATCCTGCCAAGCGAGAGAAGAGCTCTTTCCGAACAGAAACTGTAAACTGAAAATAACGACATTTCAATTTTTACTTTTGAATTATATGATTGTTACTATATAATTCATATATGTGAGCTGAAATATATCTGTAAATACGTAATTCCTTGCACAAAACCCGACAAGCCAGATATTTTGTTTATTTACCCTCAGGACAGTAAAGGGTACAGCATTGTGTACACTCAAGTTTTTCTTTATGAAAATAATATTTCTTTTCTATGCAAAAAAGGACTAAATACAACAAGTAAAAATGTAGTTGCACTAGACCTTCGTAAAATTTTGCACCATGTACCTACAATGAAACCAATCAAATTTAATCTAACGGCTAGTACACTGCTTAATAAAACTACCTTACTTCACCAGATCATATATTAACTTTCAATTTTCGAAAGGCTTTGCGTTAAAAATAAGGCTTGATTTGTACGTAAATAAATCTATAGTTTTATTAACGCTGTTGTTGTTGTTTCTGATGGCACTTCGTCAAACCAAGCACGATTGAGCCATAAGCTACTCGTATTAAGGCAAAGGGGTGCGCCTTTGGGTTTGACGAGCACCTCAAAGGTGAAAGTACGACTTATGTTCAAATTTAGAATCTGGGAACAAGCAGAAGACCCATATGTTTGGTCTACCATCCCTAGAGATATTTTTTGAGAACTTGGAGGACATTGTGACCAAGAACATTTTTTACGTGCTCCTATCCCCTTTAACGATACGGCTGATCTTAGGTCATCTCGGGCTCCGAACCCGCAACCCTGCAGTTACGAGAGCACTGCCTTTTCCGACTGAGCTACCTCGACTCTATGTTTAACTATGCCAAATATTATAATATTGCTGCATATTGTCTATATCTATTTTATCTACCTCTCTATTAAGAATTGCAAAGTAGAAATTAATCAAAGGTAGTGAAAAATTGTTTATCCGAAACTTACAAATAAGGATAAAATCAATAAGAAATGAGAACATTGTAACAACGAACATATTTTACATGACCCACTCACCTTTAACGAATAAAGGGAAAAGTTTTGTACCATTTACCTACAATTAAAATAATTAACTTTAATCTCAATAAAATATCGAACCTTCGTTTTACCCGAGAAGTGCCTGGTACTTTAGCTAATACCAAATAAAATTTAAGAAATAAAGAGAAAAAGAAAAATATACTGTCACAATTATAAGTCACATTGAAGCACTATAATGTATTCACCAGCAAAATTTTAAATCAATTTGTGTAATAGGTTTCTTTTTATCATTATTTAGAGTGGGTGCAGGTTTAAAAAGGGCCATTTTTATTGAAAAACATTTAAAATTAAAACTTTTCGTACTTTTCATTATACTTTTAATAAAAATTATTAATAGTTCTATACATTCTAATAAATTTAAAAACTTGGCTTGTTCTAAAATATTAATAGTCTTTTAAGCATTCTAAAAAATAAAAATTAAATGAATGAAAATCAATTCATTGCAGGCTTAAGAAAACTGAAGTTTTTTTTCTATTTTAAATGTCTCGGGGGTTTTAAAACACTAAAAAATCTATATTTAGCTTCAATTATCAATAAAAACTTCGTTTTCAGATTATATATATATATATTTCTTCTCTTCTGATATATATATATATATATATATATATATATATATATATATATATATATATATATATATATATAATTTTACTTTTTAAATTCGGAATATATATTTTATGGGTTTCAAAAAATATACTGCTTGAAACGACAAGACTAAATATTTTTCAATGCTTTTAACTTATGTAAGAATTTATTGAAAAATTATTAAGTGATCAGAATTTTTATTTTAGGATATTTTTTATTTGGATTCAGAATTCTTATTTTATCCTAGGAATTTTTATTTTAGGTTCAAAAAGTACTGTGTCCCTAAGGGGTTCCTTTTGTATATATGCATCTATCTATGTATATATATATATATATATATATATATATATATATATATAAATATATATATATATATATATATATATATATATATATATATATATATATATATATATATATATATATATATATATATATATATATATATATATATATATATAAATGAGTTTCTTGTGTGCAAGAATTGCTAAAATAGCCTCAATTAAATATGTCTTATAAAACATGCCTTGTTGAATCGCTGTATATTTGTCATTTACGGGTTGTTTAATTGTACAGACTATTTTTAGAAAACTATAATTTTCGCCATTATCCGTAATATTTTTAAAAGTCTAATGAATAAATCTATTTGAAAGTTTTAAAACTTGACTATATGGTTATATTTATAGAGATAATCAATATAATGAGATCATTTTAATATACTCAATTTTTTTTTCAATTTCAATTAAATTAAATTTTCTTATTAATTGTTTTTATTTTTAATAATATTTTAAATAGTTGTTTTTGTCATACTTGTGTAGTTAATATTTTATGTAGACCACACATTACTAATTATATTATTAAAAAATTAAAAGTTATATGATAATTAGTTACTTTACAGGTAATTTGCAAAAATATTGCTAAAATATGCAAAAATATTTTTGAAAATGTTATTGTATCTAATGTATTTTAAAGCTTTTAATACTCAAAGTATGTATTTCATAAAAATATTAATTTTGAAAACGATCATTTACACTCTTACTTACAGCTTAAAGCGTACCTACGTATGTAAAATATCACCAAATAAGATTTTTAAAATTCTAATGATTAAATTTGTTTGAAAGTTTTAAAACTTTAATAGATGCTTTTTATTTATAGGCGGAATCAATATAATCAGATTATTCTGCTATATTCAACTTTTTTTAAATTAAATTAAATTAAATGTACTTATTTATTATTTTTATTTCGAATATTTTTTAAAAATAGTTGTTGATGTCACATCTATTACACAGTTAAATCTTTCTAAAGACCACATATTAATAAAAATTTTAGTACAAAATTAAAGTTTAAAACTTAATTAGAACTTGAGATACTTTATAGGTAATGAGTGACCTTGTAAAATATTTTTGAAAATATTTTTGTATCTAATGTATTTTAAATTTTTTATTTTAATACCCAAAGTATGCATTCTATATAACATTTAATTTTGAAAATGGTCATTTTAACTGTAATTACAACTTAAAGTGTACCTAAGCCTATAAAATATAATTGCATCGAAGAGGAGTTTTCACTAGAACATAGATTCATACGCCAGGCAATATCTGAAAGAACTGCGAGAATTTTCTTTTCAGAGAGAACTGTATTCATAGGTTATTCTGTAAAAGACAAAATCAGTAATAAACTATTAGATGGACACAGTACAACCTACCAACCAAAGATATGCAATTATTACTTCCACTAACTGATAATAATTATGGAAAAGAATATATAAATTTCAAACAGGTTCTGTTTTATTTCAGTCCTCTTTCGTCATTTAAACTTGATATAAAACTTTCTAACTGTGAAGACATCTGGCTTTGACTGAATGGAGTATCACGGGTAAAACTGATATCTTTCTCGAATATGAAATAGAAATATCGCATATGCAAAGAGAAATTATTTTAATCACCAAAGTATTTTATCTAAATATTTTAATATTGACGTTTTAGATATCAGGTAAAAACATTTAGGGAATTATTATGCAATATTGCATTATTTTCTTTTCATTTAATACCGATGGAAATTTACATATATACTCATGTATAATTATATCACGCGTTTATGTGTATTAAAAACATGATATAAAGATAAATAATATGTATTTGATATGTTTAAAAACTATTTTTGTGTGTTGTAATATCATTTAAATTCTTGACATCAAACTTTACAGGTCTTAAGACGTCAGACTGTAATAATATGAGGAACAGTGTCTAACCCTCTAAGCGGTTTGCACGTACAATTCCGCCAGCTGTCACAGACAATTTTCGACCTCCAAAAACCTCCAGTAGATGTATTGAACATTTCTGACAGTGCTTTCCCCCATGAAATAATGAGGTAGGAGGGTCAGGTCGATTGTTTAGGAACTTCACCTCTCTTTGCCTGACATTTATTGAGGGATGCACCCCTATTCTCTGAGGAACAAAGACGCTGATGGCTTCTCAATGCTTTGTCAATCTGTATTTCGAAGTATTTCGTTTGCTGTAACAGATGTATCTCTAATTGCACCACTGAAATATCTTGGATGACTTTAGTAAAAAAATATAAATAATTACCCAAAAAATTGTTTTACTCGTACTTTTAGAATACATTATTTCTTATGTGACGATCTTCGAGACTTGACGAGCTTTAAGTGTATTAAAAATTGACAATCAATAATGTATTTTTATTTATCTATTTATAACCGGAAGTAGAGGGACAATAACGAGGATGGGGCAAAAGGTGAAGTAAAAAATCATAGAACACTTTGGTCACTGACACAATAAAGCTTTAGCGTATTTTTTGGAGACTTTTTTTTTCCGGTGTGTTCCACTCGGAGGGCTAAAATAGCATTTTTGTTTCCTCGTCAACAAATAGAAATAGTTATAATCGTGAAAACATTTGACCTAAATATTTCTATAAATATATCGGCGCTCGAGACTTCTGTAAAAGCATTTTTGGGTGATTTCCACGTAAAATCCCACTTTTTTCTTTTCATTTAATACCCGCGAGACTGTAGTTTTACATCACTGCACTTATAAAATTGTGAATGGGAATTAAAAATAACATTAAGCTGAAATAATATGTACTTCACATGTTTACTAACAGTTTCTATTTTATCTTCATTTGAACTTTTGGTATATAAAACTTTCAAGGTCTTAGTGCAGCGGACTATGGTTAAACAGAGAAATATAACTGAAAATAGCTATTTTATATTTTTGTGTCTAAATAAAAATAATTATAACCTACAAAACTTTTGACCTAAATATTTTGATGAATGCTGATGTTTCAGATCTCTGGAAAAAGCATTTGAGTAATTATGACATAATTTTATGTTTGGAATTTATTTGTTTTTAGGTATAAAAAACTATGAGTAAAATTAGTTTAGATGGTTGTAAGTTATTTTCCACGATGACAGTCGCCGAGCGATGGTCGAAGGGTTAGGGCACTGACCTTTGGATCCGGACTTCGTGGGTTTGAGTCCCACTGTAGTATGAATGTTCGTAGCCGTTCGGAATCGGCTTTAAGCAGTAGGTCCCTGTCTGATTAGCCCTCGTGTTGCAAAAAAGTAGACCGTAGTGCTCCCAACCAATACCGATGACAGTCAAGAACGTTTCGTTGTATAACACACACACGCACATGCCTTTTACTGATCACATATTATAAGTGTCATCATTGTGAGGGGTAGATGAGAAAGGTGAGGGTAGAGCAATCCCGATTTTTATGTAAGGAGGCACAATGCATTTTCTAAGAAAAAAAATTATTCGTTGTGACATACGAAGCGGGTATTGTAAAGTTATAATTATTACTAAAACTAATTCAGATTCATTTCATTATTCGTTATTCTTAAACATTCGATCTTCTTCAGAAGAACTCTTTCTGAAGCTACACACCTGAATCCAATAAGAAATTTATGGATGCTATTGGATGCATAAATTTGAAAATAAAATTATTGCAATTAAACACAGTTAAAAGGAAGCTCTTATTGTAGAATAAAATAGCACAGATCTAACACTCATAAAAAATATTAACACATTGTATGCGGGACATGTACTAGTACGTTTTCTGACGATTGATACTTGAGAGCGGGACACGTACTAGTACGGGTTAGTGTAACAACATGGTTTGTTTGTGGGTACAAAAATAACGGTATATTTTATGAAAACGACGCCGAATGCATTGTCAACTACATAGAAAAAATTTAGACATAAAAGCGGTATTGAAAATTATATTTTTACTTCTCAAAATTTTACTATTGAAATTTGTTTCGTTTATGTTCCTCTTTAGATTAATATTGGTTTTGTTTTCTGTCATAATAAATTATTGGGCCGGAGGAACACCAAGAAAGTCTTAACCAGCAATGGAAGGCTGTTTCTAAGTTATACTGTTTGTGATATCGTCAAAATTTGAAAATAAAATTATTGCAATTAAACACAGTTAAAAGGAAGCTCTTATTGTAGAATAAAATAGCACAGATCTAACACTGATAAAAAATATTAACACATTGTATGCGGGACACGTACTAGTACGTTTTCTGACGATTGATGTTTGAGCCCGGGTCACGTACTAGTACTGGTTAGTGTAACAACATGGTTTGTTTGTGGGTACAAAAATAACGGTATACACAGGAAAACGAACTCGAATGTTCTTATATAACACATAGATTCTGGAAGCATTTAGACAAATAAAAACTAGTTTTTACATTAGTCGATGCGGAACCACAGAACGGGAAAAAATTAAAACTATATACTACTATTTCTATTTGATTTTTCACATTTACGATACTATTATAAATTTATCCACTAAAAAATATATTTTTTGTTTACAAAAATCTTATTGTTGTTATTTATACATTTCTACTTATATATTTGTTTATATATTTCAATATAAAATACGAAAAGTTTGTTAAAAAATTAAATAATTTTAGATATATTGCGATTTAACTGAATAACTAAATTTACCCGCCAAATGCCCGCTCCCGGTACAATTCCACTGCGAAATGTACCCGCACATAATATGTTAATAAAATTTATAAGATTTGAAACAGTCATTAAAGCTAAATAACCACACACAAAGCCTTAAGTTGTATTAATTAACTATTTTTTCTTAATTACAGCACACTAATTAAATGTACATTTTTACATTATATTTTTATATTTGTCTCTTAAATTATAAAAATTATTTAAAAATTGTTTTTAATTTCTTATTATTATAATACATTAATGTATTTGTTGCTTATTTAAATCTTTTGGTTATATTATAATTTAAGAAAATGAAGTGTACAAATAATGGCTTACTGTATTTTGGTTTACTGTATTGCTTTAGTTAACCTTAGCTTGAAAAGAGCTTCCTTAAATAACATTCGTGGTAAGGTTCTGTGGTATTAACGAGGCATAATTGCTGTAGGCGGATTTATTTCAAATGAAGACGTTAATACATGTCAGTAAGACTGTAATCTTAGATGACTAATGTTATATTTCACTAGGCCGAAAGCAATGCTGATTTCTTTTGAATTTTAAGTAGATTCATATCCTATTAGGAACAGATAAAGGATGCGGTTTCAGTCGCCTACATGTTAAAGTGCTACTGATTGTTAAAAGAGGGTAATATTATCTATTATTTTTCTAATTTGCCGAGAAAGAGTACTGTGTCAGATAACACTGATTTCAACATTTTAAGATACTTAGTCACATTTTGCCGCAGTATTTCTTCCTTCAGAATTCAAGAAAAACTGTTTCAATTTCTCTATGGAAATTTCCTCGGTGAACGATTATGAAGCATTTCTTTTCCTATTGCATCCTTATACATACGTATTTGGTATTATATTCAAATTTGTAATAAGTTATACGTTTTTATGGGGATAAATATTTGAAGAAATCGAATTCGAATAATTATTTTACTTTAATTCTCACACCTTTTTTTTTGGGGGGGGGAGGGGTTGAACATTGTTATTATTATTACGTTTGCTAGACGGCGTTTTAAGAATTTGTTTTAAAGCAAGGAAAGGCAGGTAAAATACACTCTCTTCCAAAAGTTAAGCACGAAGATGAAAATGCTGATTTCCGGAAGCCAATCAGAATTGAAGGGGATGCAGTTCGCTGCAGAGGTAGATGGAAGCGTACAAATATGTTAGTTAATAATCAATCGCGCTTTCATGTCAAGAAATATGCAAAAAGGTCAGTTTTATTAGATGCCAGCTTTATGAACGGTTATAGAAGTTGATTATAATTGCTGATAGAAGGTGTTTAAAACTTTCCTACAATTTGTTTTCAAGACATACGTGTTTCTATGACTTCCTGAAGACGAATGGAAGATTCTGAGCGCTGCCGTGTTGTGGGGCGCATTGAAGCAGGACAGTCGATCACAGATGTTGCTCTTTTCTTCGGCGTTCATCATTCTGTAATTTCACGTTTATGGAAACAATTCGAAACCACACAGACAGTTGTCCGAAGGCCCGTAGCCGGTCTCCCAAGGGTTACAACCTCCGCAGAAGATCGATATATTGCTATTTTAGTATTTCATAAGCGATGGTATTTCAAAAAAATTGGAAAAATTGACGATAAATATGTTTCTGATAGTATTTGGAGTTAATCTTGACATTTTTTTCAACTCTCTTTATTTTTAACTTGCCATTATATGAAAAACAGGTAACAATCATGAATCCCTTAGAAAATTTCCCTTTGGATAAATGTTTCTCATACAAAATTCTACAGTGTGTCCGGCGTACAACGATATGCTTTAGAGTAAGACGATGCACATGCGTTTTTTCACTTTCTTAAGATTTAAATCAACGTTTATATTTTTGTTTACAGTGGACACCGAGCCTTTTAATGATTTTGAAATTCTCCTTTGGCTAGGGGGATTTTATTTTAACATTAAACAATGTACATTTGCAATAGTCGAAGATGTTCGTTGTCTCCCTGAATACTTGTTTGGAATTTTTGTCCCACTTGGGGCTCCAATTTGAAAGGTTTTTTTTCTCTATATTATCTGTCGACGCTTTAGATGTCGCAAAACCATGACTCTCACGTCGTTTTCTGATAATGGAATATGAATACTTCTCATCGGAAAGAACATAAATATAACCTTCGAACCACTGCTTTGTTAAAAACACCATTTTGAATAAAAACATATCTCTCAAGCAGCAGACCATAATTTTGACTTTTAAAAATATAGTACAATTGCAGTTATTTATTTTGCAACAAAATATTTTTTAATACCGCTAGCCAAAATCGTCTAAAAAATGTGCGAACAGCCCCTGTAAACATGTGTAAACTTCCGTAAACATGTATCAAAAACAAAAAGGTTGTAATTTAATACGGAGATTGAAGCATTTCTAAAATATAAACAAAATGAGCAATTATTTTTTTTATAGTTTTTAAATTTTTGAGCATAGATTTATTGTATTATTAAGCATTATCTATTGCCAATAGTGTAGGGTTATGGTGATTAACATATCTTAAACCATTTTAAAAACATTTTTTACCTGTTTTCAGTAATTACGTAAAAATTTATCTTAAATACTTCAAAGCTGTAGGTTTTATAAATATAGTTCCTCGGAGCTTTTTTCTTTAATACTTAAGCTCATTGCAGAGAAAACTGTATATCTGTAAAAAATATCTCCCGTATGATCCCCAGGCCAAGCAAAACATTGAATACTAACAAAAATAGTTTGTACTTTCGAATTCATAGTGGAACATATATTAATTTTCAGTTGTAAAACAATTTTCTTTTCGTAAATTATGAAGAAAGTTGACTGAGAAGGAGTTAAAACTTATTTAGATAATTATTAATTGAGAAATCTTCCAACTCTTCTTCCAACATTCAAGAGCATGGGCTTAACCTTATTTACAGAGTTATCAACGAATAAAAATCTTCCGAGAGAAGGGTTACTGACAACTCGTACTTGTCAAGAAGACGGGATAAACCGTATTTAGAGAATTATTAAAGAAGAGATATCCGCTGAAAGAAGGATTCCTCTCATTCTTTTTTTACTTATAATGAAGAAGAATAAATATATAAAATGTATGTACAATAATCGTTTTACTAGTGTTACCATCTACCTTTTCTTCCAACATTCAAGAGCATGGGTAAAACCTTATTTATTTACCGCTAACCAAAATCATCCTAAAAGTGTGCGAATAGCCTCTGTATATTGGTTAAAGTTTATTTTTATCCTCAAGGTACATATTGTGTGCTCAAACTTAAAACAAAGCATCTTGAGAAGGTTTAAAAAATTATGGTGCTTGAAAGTGCTGTAGAAGTTGCTATTTGGTTTCATATTTGGTACAAATTAGAACACTCTCACGAATTTTTTATAAATGTATTTTTCCTTTATAATAAATAAATTCAAAATCCAAGAACATAAATCTACATACAAACCGCACTTCGTTACGATTTTATTGTTCCTTGGTAAGAAACGGATATAAAGTCTAGGAGTACATAAATATAGATGTGCGGATGGAAAACTCATAAAAATATATGACGGACTCGTATTTCGCTGAAGACAGATTTAGAAGATTTCTATCATCCTGTGTAAACAGTAGGTATTATACAAAGGCAACTCTTTATGCTCCCCAGTAATTGACTTATCAATGGCGTTATTTAAAACTTACTCGAATTTGAAACAAAGCGTCGGGAGACGTGGCAGAATTTAGCGGCGCACTGTAAAAAAATCAACAAACCTTGATTCGTACGCTTTGTTGAGTCTCCTCTGATCTTGGCAGTTAACCAAGAGCTCTGATAGTAATGATGAGTGAAGCTTTGAATAACACGCTTTTGGCATTTGTTGTGTCATGGAAAAATAAAACATGACTTTTCCATTATCAGCAAAATATGCCTGAACCCTTCGCTCAGTTATTGTATGAAATTCAAAGAAAAAATCATTTTGTGAGTTGTTATTGTTTAAATGATATTCTAGATTATGAAAAAAAAATGTGTCCATGATGATCCTGTTAGGTAAAATCGAGATCAAGAAGCTTTTCCGAATAAGGGCCGAATAGGTCAGACGCAGCTTTTTGGTAAAGGATTTTGTGGGTTCCAATCCCACTGCTAGCATGAATGTTCGTAGCCGTTCGAAATCGGCTTTGAGATATAATCCCCCGTTACGTTAATCATTGTACAGTAAAACAATAGATCTTAGCGCTGCTAAGTAAATATCAAGGATCCTTATAAAAAGCTTAAAAGGCTGGAAGAAGGCTGCAAATTAGACAAAAAAATTAAACAAAAGATAGTTCATTTAGATGATAAATTTTATACTTAAAAATGTCTTCCTTTGGGCAAACTAGAAAGATTCCAAACTTGTCCGTAGACCGTGAATATTGTAAATATAATATAAACTCATAACGAATATTTTTGCAGCCCTCCCAATATACCAGTATATAACAGAAGTATTAATATAAATTTTATAAATAATTACTATAGGAAAGTTTCGCTGATAATGTAAGGAGAAAGGCTATTCTATATACCCATGTATGTGGAAAAACTGCTAAGTCTCAGAAAATTTTGGAACAGAGTTTGTAGATTTTAAATTTTTAGAAGCTTCTTTGGTTTCAAATTTTTTTTTATTTTCTCGATTAAAATCAAACAAGTATCTTATTATATAAAAATAGAGGAAATCAAGACTAGAGCAATTCAGATATGGATAAAAAGTTTGGAGAAATTGAAAAGCCTAAATTTTATAAATATATTGCAACCCAGTTTTAACAACACTCGGGAATTTGCGTACAAAATTATTTCCAGATTTAAATATACTTATCGGTTCGGGCAGATTTTTACACTTATGAATAGAAATTAATCTACTATCCAGAATGTTTGACAATCATCTTACGTCATTTTTGAGAATAATATTACAGACAACATTTCATCTTAAGTGGGAAAGATAGTAGCAGAGAAAATATGATAATTCAAAAAGAAAACATCAATTTATTGTGTTATTTTGTTCATACATTACATGAATTTTTTTTTCATTTATATACTGCACTATTCGAAAGAATTCTACACTACTTTAAAAATGGAAGTTTTGATTTTTTTTACTGCTCATTTAAACTTAAACCTTTTTTTTATTTGGCCGTCTTTGAATTTGACATGATTTGTGTACCAGTTAGTGCATCCACCTACTTCATTGTAGGATGTGCTTTCTAATACTGCACTATTCGAAATTCTTATATACTGCACTATTCGAAAGAATTCTACACTACTTTAAAAATGGAAGTTTTGATTTTTCTTACTGCCCATTTAAACTGAAACCTTTTTATTATTTGGCTGTCTTTGAATTTGACATGCTTGGTGTACTAGTTAGTGCATCCACCTGCTACATTGTAGGATGTGCTTTCTAATACTGCACTATTCGAAATTCTTATATACTGCACTATTCGAAAGAATTCTACACTACTTTAAAAATGAAAGTTTTGATTTTTCTTACTGCCCATTTAAACTGAAACCTTTTTTTTTAATTTGGCCGTCTTTGAATTTGACCTGCTTGGTGTACTAGTTAGTGCATCCACCTACAATGTTGTAGGCTATGCTTTCTAATACCGCGTAAGCCTTGATTACTATTTTTGTTGTCCCTTTGGGGGGGAGAGATGTTGACCATAGATGTGGTGATCCCATAATAAATTGTGACCAAAGTAATTGGAGCTTTATATGTGAATGTTCATGGTTAATGTACCTTCGTATTGGAAAAAAACATATTTGTAAAAGTTTTACATTCTTGTAAGTGATATTTTGAAACATTACTCTAGCAAAGCCGAAACTACTAGGTGTGCAGCGAGTACATGCCCACAGGCGGCCAAATTTCTAAGAATAACTTTAACAGTGTTAGCAAGTAAAGATTTAAATGAAATAGGAAGTAACATACGAAATTCCCATTTAGGAGAAGTATTACTTAAGATAAAAATTTGTTGGAAAAATATTATAAATCCTGTTTTTCTATTACATTAGAAATGCTGTGTGAAATGCACTTGAGAGCGAGAGTTAAAATAGGTCTCGTGAATCACTAATGGATGAAATAAAATACCATTACAGTTTTGCTATCTAAATATGCAGTATAATTATGCTGTTTTAACAGTAGCTTTAAATGAAAAATTTCTGTTTGGTCTAAACATTTTTCTGATATCTTATTTTGATAAATTTATCTGATACTTTAAACCAAATTACCAATAAAATATACAGAAACTTAAAAGACCTATTAAAAATAATAATTAAAAAAAAAAACGAAATAATACATACCTGAAATTTTCTGTTCCCATACTGAATTTAAAATTACTATTTTTAAAAATTTACATTAGCTTAGTATATAAAGCAAATTACGAATCTTTATTTATAAATATAGAGATATAAAGGAAATTTTTTTCAGTAGCATTGAGGGTCTTTTATTACCCTATCGAGGATATCAATAATTGATTTCTCTAATAATCTGCAGTAACAAGGCTTGGGTTTGATATTTTTTTAAACAGAGAAAAAATAAACGATTTCCTGTTCTCAAATATATTTCTAAACGGAAATATCATTGCTAACTTCATCGCAATGTATGTGTCAGCATATTGAAGAACATTGTTTAATAGAAGCATCCTGCAAAACTTTTTTTCGAATGTTTCCCCGATTTAAGAACAATTTAGATAAAAATGATGTGTGAGAAGAATCATTAGTAATCTCTTCTCTTTTGATTCTAATGGAGAATGTGTGACTAAACGATTATTTCGTTCCAGACAGACTAGTTGTTTTAGTGCTGTACACTGAGAGGTGAGTAACATTTATAGTGAAAGTTTATAATAAAATAAGTAGCGCTTTTATCATCCAGGAAGAATCAGTCAAGGAATTCAAGGAGTCAAGGAGTAGTCCGTCATTAAAAAATGTCGGATTTTATATTTCCCCCATGTCGATATTATAAAGAGATAAATTGTTTTCTTGTATGCAAGGGATAATCTCTGGAACTACTGAAAATTTCTTATCAAATAGGAAATAACACTAGCCCTACGTTACATTAGTTACATGTTATTTAGATTAAAATAAATTTTCAGTTTGAAATCTCAAGATTTGTATATCAATTCCGGAAAAAAAAACTGCTTGGCTGTTTTATTGGCCTACGCTGACGAAATGAATGGATATGCATGAAAATAGGATTCGACAAAAATATTAGCTATCAGTAAATTAAAAAAAACGTTAACGATACGATATATTTAGCTATTATATGCAAGCCATAACAACGTTTTAGAATAAAAAAATAACTATATGACGACATTTATATATAGATATAATAAATATTGTTCCTCACTAACTGCTTAAGAGGAAGTGTAATTGGTAAAAAAAAAACAAATAAACCGGTAAAGTTCTACAAAATGCTATTTTAAAAAATAGTTAAAATTTTTAAGATGACTTTAAGTTTCCTTATTCGGTGTGCCTTATCTGAGAAATTTCATTATGATAATTTGCTCTTAAGAAATATGTTATTTGATAGCATAGTTTAGGAGATGTGAAAAATGAAATTAATTTACAGAGACATGATAAAAATTTAGTTTTTAGATATTATTGACAAAACTGACAAATAAAAAGCAAAAAGAATATACTTTAAGGGCATATTTTGTTAATTCTTTTAGTATGTTAGTTTTATAGTCTATTCATTTTAACAAAACTTAATATATATGATTCCGACTTTTTTCACAAATGTTATTTTTAGTCAGTTATATGTAACATCATCATGAACACAACAGTAAACTTCTACACTTAAGAGATAACCAACTACGCACTGAAGACAAATGGACAGGAAAGATTTAGAAGTGCTTATAATTTTTGTTTCATTTAAATTTCGAGATAAAATGCAATTTCTTTAAATCGTATGCCCAGTAAGTAAATTTTGTTAAGAGTGTTTTACTACCTGGTTAATTTTATTAATTTTATTTCTTTTGTGTTGTTGAGGTGTGATCGTCTGTCACAACCAAATTGCCACCGGAATCAGACTATCTAACTACTTGGTGATGGTCTGGATTTTGCTTGTGGTTTAAGAACTAGTCAGGAACGTTAACGATCATGCAACTGTTATGGTAGTGGTCAGCAACTTGTGAATGACCGTAATTTGTTTCACAAGGTTTTTGTATGCCACAATCTCCAATGTTCGTGACGCATGTTGTCGAATAATGTAGGATATTGTTCTACCGTTACTAAACACAGTTATTTGTCTGTTTAGCAGATTCAAGCTGAAAAACTCCATTTAGGTTTGAATAAAATATTTTTGTAAGTTCGATTTTGATATTAAATTGAGTCTGAAAATAAAGATGAGAAAAAAGATATATTTTTTAAATATTAGTTCCTACTCATTTGCATTTGTCTCTGTTGAAAAAAAATCAACAAAGCGAGGGTCACTCTGAAATTTTTGAGATACAACTACGTTTTAAAAGTTATACTTACAAAATTTTAGGCTTATTCAAAGTAGTCTCCTCCAGCATCAATGCACTTTTGTAGACGAATTTTCCACAGATTAAATGCCTCAAGCCATTCATTTCTTGGAATAGATGAAAAATGCATTTATAGCCACATCAATCTCTTCTTCTGAATGAAAACGACGTCCACGTAAGTTCTTTTTTAGATTAAAGAATAACCAAAAGTCACACATAGCTGGATCAGGTGAATACGGCGGATGTTCTATCTCTTTAATTTGTTTTTGTTTAAGAAATTCAACTGTTAATCCGGCTGTATGTGAAGATGCATTGTCATGGTGAAGCATTAGTCCCCTAACATTCACTTCTTGTAGAATTTGTGGAAGACATTTAGTGGTATACCAGTTTGCTGTTACTGTCTTCTGGCCTTCCAACTTGATGGCTTTGACCAATCCCGTACTTCTGAAGAAAATGGCATACATTTTTGTTTTCAGTGCGCGTTGTCTTTTCACTATTGTCGGCGTGGGATCATCTTCAAAGATCCATACTTTGCTTTCTTGACGTGTTGGAACGTCAAAAAACGGTATGTACATTACAATTTTAGAAATGATGCGGTGGCCATCTCATTTAGCAATTTAATAGTTTTTTTACTGATTCTGACACGCTCACCTTTTTGATGCTCAGTTAGATTATGGGGAACTCAACGGCTAACTACTTTTTTCATATGTAATTCTTCATTAATATTTTGTTTATAGCTGCGGATCCAAAATTAAGTTCCTTCTCTATAATTCGATAGGTACAGCGATTATCACCCATTAACATTTTTCGTATGGCAGACACATTATCTGGGATCATGATGGTAGCCTTCCTGCGTGTTCTTCATCCTGAAGAAAATTTCGGCCTCTGCCAAATTCTTTAAACCATCTAAATACAGTAGCACGAGCTGGAAATTCATCACCAAATGCCAATTGCAACCGTTGAACTGTATTTTCTTTTCTGTTTAAAATTTAATCTACGATAAACAAGTTGAAATAAGTCAGTAAAAAATCGTCTACTGTGTTAAAATACTTTGTATTTTAAAATCAAACCATTTTTTTATTTTGTAAATTCTCATCTGCACGTATCTCAAAAATTTCAGAGTAACCCTCGTATTTAATCGAGAATACTTTTTTTAGTAATTCCCAATGGGGAGAGAATGAGATATACATTATCTACAAGGAGAATCAGGGCTTTTGATTACCTCATCAGTTCCACCGTTGCACCAGGTTCACCTTTAAGGACAAATCCACATAGCCCCCCCCCTGTTTTTGAGAGGAAGAGCTTACATTGGTGTTACAAGTAAAGAAAACTTGGGAAAAACTCATCCAGCTTTTGGATATATTCGGTCAGGAGTCGAATCTACAGTCCAAGCGAAATACTTCCTTCACTTAACCAACTGAATTATGATCGACCCTTCAGACGTGATCAAATTATGTTTTGATCAAAACGAAAGTAAATGCCAACGGCAAACAAAAAAAATTCTTGATGTTCTTAACTTATGTTTATGGTTGAGCTTTTAACACTGCTCTGGGAAATATAGAGCAGTTAATAATTTCTATGTATTTTCGTTATCGTTTATCACCGTTAAAATACGACGATATTACATACGATTATGGAAATGGAAAGATATTCCCCCCAACTTCATTGCTGACTGCATTGAAATACTTATTAAATGTCCTTTAAAAATGTTCTTGAAAGCATCTTTTCACTTTCGCTTTCTCCTAGAAATCGTGACACAATAAAATTCCACATTCATTGAAAGTCTTGGGATAAAATGTACATATTTTACTCCTATTTTTGCAATATGTACAGCATTACTTTACTTCATCTTGTCCATTTAGATGGTCATCGTATGTAAACATTGGTATATACGCTTCCCTTTGACTGCCTGAAACGCAGGGCTGTAACTAGGGCTTGGCAAAGGTGACTTTTGCCACGGGCACATTGGGGCGCCGCATTGTGAGGAAAATGAGTTTCGAACGCGGCCGATGCGCCTATAGTAAAAATAAGGAAAAGTTGAAAAAATAACTTTTTTTATTATAAAATCCAATGCGTTTAAAAATTATATTTTTATGAATTTTCATATTTTTAAAAAATGCTTTTACAGGCAAAAACTTGTTATAGATTCTTACAAAATGTTTACCAAACACTCCTGATATGCCTTAATACAAATCCAAGTATTCGTTTTAAATTTTGAATTTATTAAAATAATTAAAACTGCATCTAAATTTAGAAATTCGCCAATTTTTTTATGAAGGTTCAGCGTCTAAATTAAAAATATTCCCCTCCAAAAAACTATTCAGTTTATCAGCAAAATAATACCTCCAAAGTGTTAAAAAATATTTTTAAGTATTAATAAAGTAAAAATAGAAGAAAAATTAAAAATTAATGTACTAGGAACATTTTAAGAATTAGCAAAATATTTTGTGAGTCCATTCTGAATATATGTTAGAACAAAATCCTTTTAGAACATTTTCTCACTGTATTTGAAGATAGGGGCGCAGACCAGTTTTTATCACGGGTGTAAAGGACCTAGTTACAGCTCTGCTGAAACATAAAAGGTTATCAGCTATTTTAACAATCCCACCAATCTCAATGACTTCATTGTGTTTGATTTTTATGTCTTTATTAATAATTTTTGCAATGCCATTTATAATAACTTAAAATGTCAGTATAAGTATTAAAATTACCTTCTAAATGCGCTGTTTGTTTTGTTAGATTTATTTTTTAATATATTATTTAAGTTTAATATTCCATTTTGACATTTGCATCCTCCTTTCCAGTCATTCAAGTCTCACATCATACGCCTTCTTTATCTTATAGGATCATGATGAACAAATGATTTGTTTCTTTATAACCTAGAACAACTGTTCTAAAATCGGGTGTATGGTCTGACCCGGAATATGCCAGGGTTGCCACAGTAGAAATCCAATATAATAAAAAATTAATCCAAACCATTTAATTCATTGGCATTAAAGACAAATCAGTAAATTTGCCCTTTTTATTTCTTTACTTTCGTAAACTTCTTTAAGGTAGGGCTTGCTTTAGTGAAGTACAACACGGACATTTGTTCAGAGCGCGAAAATTAGGAAGTAACAATTTGACTACGAATGTGAGCGAAAAAAATTTATATGTTAAAAACCCCTTTAATGGATGTTATACTTATTGAATTTTCTTTTCGGTACAAATTTACAACTCGTATTTATGTAGTTTATGTTCAAAATCTTAAAATATTTACAATCTGTATTTCTAAAGAAAACAACCATAGAAAAATGGTATGTTTAATTAAGTAATCAAAATGCTAAAAGAATGACCATTTCTGCCATTCAGTATAAAACTTGCCCGTCAAATAAACTTTAAAAATGTGATAAAGAGGTTTACAGATCAAAAAGTAAGAAAAATATTTTAGATGATTTTTGAGTAGTTGGTGGTAATTTTGTGTAATAATACCTGTCTTTTTAACACATTGTGTGTGGGTACATTTCGCAGCGGAATTGTACCGGGAGCGGGCGTTTTGCGCATAAATTCAGTTATTCAGTTAAATCTCAACAGATCGAAAGTTATTTAATTTTTTAACTAACTTTTCGTATTTTATATTGAAATATATAAACAAATATATAAATAGAAATATATAAATAACAACCATAAGATTTTTGTAAACAAAAAATATATTTTTTAGCGGATAAATTTGTAATACTATCTTAAACTAGCAATAAAATCAAATATAAAATAGTATTACAGTCAGTAACTGCTATATGTCACTCGCTTGAAGTCACCAGCTTAATGGTCAGTTTTCTAAAGTTCCATCTAACTTAACCCATAAGCGGTTATCACGTACAATTCCGCCGGGTGTGACGTACAATTTTCGACCTCAAAACGTTCCAAATTGGATGCATTGTACATTTCTGCCAGTGCTTTCCCCCATGGATTTTTGAATAGGAAGGTCAGGTCGTTTGTTTAAGAACTGCACCCCTCTTTGACTGAAATTTTATTGAGGGATGCACTACTCCCTGAGGCACAAAGACGCTGATAGCTTCTCATGGCTTTGTAAATCTCCATTTGAAAGAATTTCGTTTGTGGTAACAGATGTATCTCTAATTGCATACTTAAATATCTTGGATGACTTTCGTAAAAAATATATAAATCATTCTCTTAAAGAATATTTTTATTTGTACTTTTAGAACCCATCATTTCTTATAGGAGGATCTTCTAAACTTGACGAGCTTTATGTGTATTAAAAATTAACAATCTATAATGTTTATTTATATATCTATAACCGGAAGTAAAGGGACAATAAACTTTAGGGTGGGTTTCCCGTATTCCAATCTAGTCGAAAAGGGCGAAGTACAAAAAATCATAGAATACTTTGGTCACTGACACAATAAAACGTATTTTTTTTTGGAGACTTTTTTCCTCTGTGTTCCACTCGGATTAATAAGGAACATGTGTTAAAGCGCACCGCTTATACAGTCATTTTCTTTTTCTTGTTACCGGTTATATGGTCAGTTTCATGTTTTCAAGGAGTTTCCATTTTTTTCTTTTCTTTTGTTGTTTTTTTATTCCTCCCTTTCGCCCTTTCATATTTGTGTACACTCATCGTCGGAGTTTTCCACCCCTCTCAATTCTCGCCCCCAGAAAAGAAGTGGACATCTGTCTTTTTATTGGTTGAAGTTATCACTCACTCATACTTGACTTCAGGTGTTATTTTACTAATTCTGAAGCAACAGATGAGCATTTAAAAGCTATTAGGGACTTAGAAAAAAAAAAGTTGTGTTAACAACCAACAAAAGGAAGCAAACTTGAATATCTGATTATTTTTAAATACATTGAACATGAATGTACGTATATACGTGTGTTATACTTTGATTAGTCAGGTAAGCTAATAAATTTCTCCCCCCAAAAAATATTGCAGATTTTTATTGTAGATTTTACTTCTCGAATTAATTTTTAAAATGTTCTTAAAAAAGTATAATTATTTGTTTATGAGTGCTACTATCTGACAGGTGAATATAATCTTGCAACAATTCAATAGTGTTGTATATATGGTCACTTCGCTTATGTGGTCTGATTTTTCTGGACCACTGAGCTGACCATATAACTGATACAGACTGTATATATTTTTAATCTTTTAGAATTATGTTATATATAAACATTTTTACATTATAAAAAATGAAAAGAGCAATCATAAAACTAATAATGTAAAAACTAGTTTTTATTTGTCTAAATTTTTCCAGAATCTATGTAGTAGACAAGAACATTCGGCTTCGTTTTCCTGTATATACCGTTATTTTTGTACCCACAAACAAACTATGTCGTTAAACTAACCCGTACTAGTACGTGTCCCGCGCTCAAGTATCAACCGTCAGAAAACGTACTTAGTACGTGTCCAGTATACAATAAGTTAATAGCATTGAAAATGTATAATTTGTATGCAGTTAGCAGTTTGTGGCTAGGTATAGATATATCTTAATTAATTTATACTGTTTTCCACTTTTTTATTATCAGTTTTGAGCTATGTTACTTGCTTCTCTTTAAGTATGTGTTTACTATTCTATATTTTTGGCTTCTTTCGTACGGATGTCACTGGCCACAAAAATATTTTATGTTTTTCTATCCCTAAACTCTCTACTCTCTAGTTTTGTGTTATGAACTCACGAATCCACCCTTCTATCTCTTTGCTCTTTTATGTGTTTATTTTTCGCTCGTTGTCATTTTTGTGCTTACTGACGGAAGTCTCTGGATTGAAGGGCCCGACCCATATGGTCCAGTTGCCACATTACCTTTAAAGCCTTTAAAGCATGTGTTTATTACAACTAAGAACGGTTTGTTTTTCATTTAAAAATAAAAAAATAGTATTATTTAAAATAATGTTTAAAGGCGGGCAGTTCACTTTTTCGTCCAGATCAACGAAACCGTCAGACGAGTACTGTTTAACAGTAAACTGTGAAATCCCCCCCTTTCATCGTCTTTGGTTTGACAAGGATGCAGACAAAAAAAAAAAAAAAAAAACAGTTTGAAATCCTCTAATCTAGAATTATATTTTATGAACAACAGTTCACAGAACGAATCTTTGTTTCGTATTTCATACAAGTCAGAGAGAGAGAGTAGTTATACTTCACTTATTATAGAACACTCTCGATTTCATGTATAATTTCAGCAAATAATGAAAACGTTATGTGCATATAAAAAAAGGATTTCTCTATTACATCAAAGCTTTCCCTTCATCGCGTATCTTTGTTCAGCAAAACACGCGAGGCAAATGATCTCTTAATTCGTTTCGTCCTCGGATGCCGAGTCATTACAAAAAAATTCCGTCCCGATGCCATTTCCGTTGTGCCTGAAGGAGAAAAAACAACGAAAAACTATCCCTGTCCTCAGGAAAACTGGCCCTCCGAGCGGCAGACCGGTGACTCATGAGGTGTGAGAAAAACCGGTGGTTTGATTTTTTGTTTGCGCTCCAGCTATTTCTTTAGGCGCCATTTCTTTTTCTTTCATCAAAGAACGTAAGGACAGCGTAAGGATTTTTATGAATGAAAGGTTGTGGGGAGTATGGAGTACTATTTCTGTTTGTGATAACAATTTGAGCAGTTTTTACAAGTGCTGTCATAAATAACGTTTAACATCTTTTCCATTGAATGAAAACCTCTTTTGATCAAGTATCGTTCCTAATGCTTCATTCTTGAACTTTTAATGTTTCGTGAGCTATTTTTATCGTTAGTTTTCTAATTAAAGCCATATCGATTGCACAAATCCTCTTTGTTCTTACAGAAGGGCGGAAACCGCTCTGTTTAAAGTGTTTTGATAATAATAATGACAGAAGTATTGGCGCCTTCAATGCTTGATGACGAATTTAATATGTTGTAATATAATATTATTCATGATCTAAAATTGTGAAAGGCATGTATTTAGAATTACGCATATGAAGCAATCATTTTCATCCCCTACAGTTATTTGTTTTTCATTAATCCTTAATTTGACAAGATGTTTTTTGAAATATTTTTGAATTTCTGTTATTTTTCCATGTCTGTATAGACATTAGGATCTCTGTAAAATGAACAAAAAATATATCATTTTTAGAGATAATTAATGTCCGCTGTTGCGTACACTGACAATTGTTATATTATGTTATATAGTAGTAGTAGTATTGTCACGAAGATTCGAATGAACACACCGTTTAACTTAACAAACGAATTTATTGAAGCTAAATAGCAACTCGCAACTTTACAAGATCGAGAAGTTGCCTACAACTAGTGGGTATCAGCTTTTATACCCGAACAGAATATTCGAGAAATGACTAATTTACATTTTAAAGAAAGACCTAGAATGTTCAAGAACATATGGAAGCAATAAATAACATTTTTAAATTAAAAATCCATACTTTGGACAAACCGCCATGGCAAGCATCGAACCCATAATCTTCAGGTCTGGATCGCGTGCTTTGACCATTCGGCCACTGAGCTCGTTGGATAAACTTCTTTATGCGGCAGTATATTAATTATGTTATATAATAGTTATAAATATACATGTCCGGTGTACCGGCCAGACTTAGCCAAATTATGGGAGCCGAACGCTGGGCGATTGGTTAGGGCGCTGATCGTCGGTACCGGAGTTCGTGGGTTCGAATCCCACTATGGCATGGATGTTCGTAGCCGTTCGGAATCGGCTTTAAGCAGTAGGTCGCGGTCTCATTAGCCCTCGAATGCAAAACAGTAGACCGCAGAGCTCCAAACCAAATTATGGGTTAATTAAATGTTTTTATATAAAGAAAATGTTAACTATATTTAATATTTGATAGTAATTTTCTTACAAACAATTTTTTTTTGCCTTTTTGTAATTTTCTTCTTTTTAATTCATAATTCTATAGTAAAAAATTATATTAAAGTATCCAGCTTGAATTTATTATTTACGAGGAATTAAAAATTTCTAACAGAAAGCACCAACAAATGAAGTAATTTGCTGTGGTTAACAATACATTTGTTAAAAACACAATGGTTTTAGCATTATTAATTGAGTGAATGAAGTGACAGTGTTTTTACAGAGCATTACTTATCCTATAATTCATTCGTGGGGTTTAAGGTACAAAATAATTGCATTGATGGCTATTAATGTAAGTTTACCTTCGGATGACAAAAGGTAAGCTTCAAATGTGAAAGGCCGTATAATGCGAATAAACGACTCCATTATTAACACATTGTGTGCTGGTACATTGTACCGGGAGCGGACGTTTTGCACGTAAATTTAGTTATTGAGTTAAATTTCAATAGATCGAAAATTATTTAATTTCTTAACCAACTTTTCGTATTTTATATTGAAATATATAAACAAATATATGAATAGCAATATATAAATAACAGCCAAAAGATTTTTGTAAACAAAAATTTTATTTTTTAGTGGATAAATTTGTAATAGTATCGTAAATATGAAAAATCAAATAGAAATAGTAGTATATAGTCGACTAATGTAAAAACTAGTTTTTATTTGTCTAAATGTTTCCAGAATCTATGTAGTAGACAAAAACATTCGACTTTGTTTTTCTGTATATACCGTTATTTTTGTACCCACAAACAAACTATGTTGTTACACTAACCGTACTAGTACTGACCCACTCTCAAGTATCAATCGCTAGAAAACGTACTAGTATGTGTCCAGCATACAATGTGTTAAATGAATGAAGTGGCAGTGTTTTAATTGAGCATCATGGGGTTTCAGGTACAAAATAATTGCATTTATGGCTATTAATGTAAGTTTACCTTCGGATAGCAAAAGGTAAGTTTCAAATGTGAAAGACCATGCAATGTCAATAAGCAACTCCATTATTAAAATCACATTTATTTACTATATCAAATAAAGCCAAAAATTTGACTTTTAAAATTATTTCATAATGTGTACAGAAGTCGAAGCCATAGAAAAAAAAGAATGCTATAAAGTTGTAACAAAATACATTAAAAACAAAATTATAAGTTTACATTAAGTTGATGACAAAATATTCTGTTCTGCTGTTCTATAATAAAAAAGATGCGTGCGCATCAGGTGGTACCGTAAGGAGTGGCATAAGTAGCCAAGTCAAAACACTTATAGGGGTGGCATTTCAAAGATTTTGTATGTGCTGAGAAAATTTACCGCATGGTCCAGTGTTCTGTTGAAATAAACCATTTTGTTTGTTGCATTCGGGATATATTATTGGGGTTATAATATTAACATGATTTTCCAAACAAATTCATAGCACTTACCAAATTTTTTATTTTACCAGGTGGGGCCACTTAGTAACCTTAAATCAATATATATTTTATTTTGCATTTAATTTTTTCTTGGGGAAGCGATAGTTTTCATAAGGTAAAACTCAGTCATAAAAATACTGAAAGCAGAATTTAAATATATATATATATATATATATATATATATATATATATATATATATATATATATATATATATTTGACAAAACTAGCATTGTGGTCATTTTATGATACCACTTGTCATCCGAGGTTAAATAATGGTAATGTGCACATGAGATTTCTGTTATACTAGTAAGTAATAATTTTAATCAAAACTTTAGAGCGACAAAATTGATTTTTTATATATATATGGACACTGGTAGGCCACCGTCCTACCAGGTTGCAGTTAACTATGACCTGTACTAGATGGCAGCACTATAAGTTCACATTTCAGCGTTCGATCGTAATTTTCCCAGCCTTTGAACTATTCGTGTTGTTTCGTGCAAGTTACAAGCTACTTAGATCTTTAAAACGATTTCTTAGCGAGATGTTTCCTTACTTCTTCAAAGGAATTTCTCCTAAAATGATCGATAGTTTGTATCTGGACTCTTCCTCATATTACAAACACTGAGAAAAAAGGCAAGAAAAAAAATTATCCTACCGATAGGAAGGGTTATTTTTTGATGTATCAAAAAATTACCCTTCGGAAAATTATTCTTCGGATAATTTCATTAATTCAAAGAAATTCCGAAGAAGGATTCAAACAAATTTTCTTCTCAAGTATGATTACCCTTCCGATATTTTCCCCTCCACGGGAAGGATGGCTCATACTTTTCCCTGACTTTGAACTATTCGTGTCGTTTCGTGCAAGTTACAGGTTACTGAGATCTCTTTTAAAATAATTTTTTATTGTGATATTTCTAACTTCTTCAAAGGAATTTCTCTTAAAATGATCAATAATAAAGAATAAGTTTATTTGACCATAAACATTCAACTGCAAGAATGAAGACAATAACACTTTAGGTTTACAGAATAAACAGATGAGATCATCAAGATTCTTCCAATTTTTATTTATTTTTAATTTTT
>CM063501.1:65428382-65465882 GCA_032207245.1 Pardosa pseudoannulata
CTTAATAAGCGAATTGACTGCAATATCAGCAAAACGCGAAAACATGTTCCGCCAACACCTGGGAAACTGCTGTATAGACAGAAAGTTTACAGTTTTATGACAGAAAGGAATGTTTGGTCTGGACCGCTACTGTCTACTTTTTGCAACACGAGACCGGGACCTACGTTGAGACTGGTAAAAAATATTTAGATGAATTAAAATGGAAGAGAGGAGTTTTTTGAAGAAATATTAAAGTTAAATAATTTTGATATATTACATATATATACCTGTAACCAGCCACCCACCCGAAGTCGGATATATACATATATATACATGGCCGTCCGGCAACAATGCGTTACGCAGGGTCCAAGTCAGCATTAAGTCAAGCAAGCAAGCCCATAATATTTAAAATAACAAAAGAATATATATATATATATATATATATATATATATATATATATATATATAAAGCCGATTCCGAACGGCTACGAACATCCATGCCATAGTAGGACTCGAACCCACGAACTCCGGTTCCGAAGGCCAGCACCCTAACCATTCGGCCATATATATATAAATTGTCAGTGTTCGGCACAGCGGACATTAATTATTTTAAAATAGGGAAAATGATATATTTTTTTGTCTATATAATTAAGGGTTAAGCCTCGAAATTCTGGTGTATACCAAATTTTTAATGAATCAAATTGGCTCGGTCCCAAAATCTAGTGTTAATACTTAAAAATATTTTCGAACACACAAGGATTATTATTTTTTTACTGATAATAGCTAAATAAAAATCTAGTTTTAAAAATTTTTATCTACATATTTAATTTTAATATTTCAAATTTAGTTTTAATAATTTTAATAAATTTTTTTAATTTTAAGTATTTTTTTTTACTAAATTTTATGTTTTTAAGCTAAAAAGTAATAAAATATTGGGGATGAAGATCCTTTAGTACAGCTTGAGCTCTTCTCCCCTCCCCCGAAACTACTAAATTCTGGCTACGGCCCTGAAAATGTAGGTCATTTTATGCTGCTTATTTATTTTTATGTTATATCGCATAATCGTTATAAAGCATATTTTTCAAATACTACTTCTTAAAAAAAAGAAAACAGAGATATTAAGAGTGTTTGGTAAACATTTTTTTTAAGAATCTCTAACAAGTTTAGTCTGTAGAAGCATTTTAAAAAATAAGAAAATTAATAAGACAGTAATTTTTAAACACATTGGATTTGTCTAAATCCTGTTTTATGAGGTCATGCTGTTTATTAATTTTCTTTGTCATATCTAAAGTTTTTATTAAAAAAAAAATATTTTTTCAACTTTTCCTAGAAATTGGTTTTCTAATATTATCTTTTCTTCTTCATTCAAAGCTAACTTTAATTGTCTAATAAATGTTTTATGCCTTCATGCCGTTTTGTTAACTTTCTTTGTCATATCTGAAGTTTTAATCAAATGGCAGATCTTAAAAAAGAAAATTGATTTTTATAATTGATTTCGAGAAAGGTATAGTTATCGGGTATCACAAATGTGGCCCATCTTTAAGGGACATATCTAGAGATCTGAAGTACCCAAAATCAACAGTGGCCTACGTGATTAAGAAGTTGAATGAGAGCGGTGATTGTCGAAGTGTGCCCCGAGTCGGTATGGTGCCAATGGAGTTCATCGAATGGACTGGACTGCCCCAGCCCAGACCTGAACCCTATCGAGAACCTGTGGGACGAATTGGATCGCCGAATTAAGGGGTGCACTATCAGTCCCAAATCGGTGAAGGAACTTGTATGTCTACTCCAAGCCGAGTGAAAGACAATACCGCTAGCTGTAATACAAAGACTTGTGGAAAGTATGCCCCGGAGGGTTCACAGTGTAATTTCCTCTCGTGGAGGCTCTACCAACTATTGATTTTGAATAAAGTTAGCTTTTCTTTTCTATCACAGGTATCCAAATACTTATTGGTAGACAGTGTATGAAGACCTTCATTAGCTGTAAAAATTAATTTAAACCCTATAACAGTCCTGAAATAACAACATATGATTTAATGATGTCGTTTCTGTACCAAACAGTACCAAACATCCCAAATATATTGTGATATGCATGGCTGACGAATGGGATAACTACTCCCACGTTCAATAAAATCATCAGTTTCTTTGATAAAAGGAGGATAAAAATGAATTGCATGATCTGTGAATACTGTTGATCTACCATAATTAATCTATAAACAGATCTGGATATATCAATTCGTATTATTTAACTTCCTTTCTTGTGTGTCTAGTATTTATGTAATCGACCCCAATGTAATTAAGTTAGCCTGCACGTTAATGTGAGTCGGGTATATGTTGCATGAACTCATCTTTCCAATGATTCTTGTCCACAGTTGGCTTCAAAATTGTTATCCCCGCTATTAATGCAAGCGCATTTATAGCAAGTTCATGCAGTCAAAGTTTCTGACATCTTGCAGTCCAAATCAGATATTTGTTTGAGATGAAGGAGAGGATCTTGAACAATCTACTACTTCAGCCTAATTGTGAAAAGTTTTAAAGTTTCTCTGATGCTTTAAACATTTTTCTTATTCTCGCTATTAATGTAAGAGCATTAATAGCAAATTCATGCAGTCACAGTTTCTGACATCTTGCCATCCAAACCAGATATTTGTTTGAGATGAAGGAGAGGCTCTTGAACAATCTACTACTTCAGCCTAATTGTGAAAAGTTTTAAAGTTTCTCTGATGCTTTAAAACTTTTTCTTATCCCCGCTCTTAATGTAAGCGCCTTAATGGCAAGTTCATGCAGTCACAGTTTCTGACATCTTGCCGTCTAAACCAGATATTTGTTTGAGATGAATGAGAGGCTCTTGAACATTCTACTACTTCAGCCTAATTGTGAAAAGTTTTAAAGTTTCTTTGATGTTTTAAAATTTTTTCTTATCCCCCGCTATTAATGTAAGAGCATCAATAGCAAGTTCATGCAGTTACAGTTTCTGAGATCTTGCAGTCCAAACCATATGTTTGTTTGAGATGAAGGAGAGGCTCTTGAACAATCTACGACTTCAGCCTAATTGTGAAAAGTTTTAAAGTTTCTCTGATGCTTTAAAACTTTTTACTACGATATATGATACTAGAGATTACAGAGAAATCCTACAGAGATGATTCTTGAAACTTCCATATTACAACATTCGTAACTTTTTTTTCTGAAGACTTATCACATAGCTGCCTTTGAGCTAAAGGTAATTTTTACTAGAACATATGACACTAACAGAATCTAAACTTAATTACTTTTGCGGAGCTGTAAATATTAATTAATACAAAATTATTTGTATTAATTAATACATTTGTACTAAAATTAATACAAAAGCTTAAATTTCATATAATTCTTTTTACTGCCAAAAAATACAAATGAATTATTTTATAAGCGGCAGTAAAATATTATCTTATAACTAATAACAAAAACTTCCACATATTCTAAATAAGACACAGTATTACACACAGTATTTTTAAATAAGACAACAGCTTTATAAAAGCTGGATATTTCGGTGCGAGTAACACACACACACAAAAAAAATATTTACAGAAAAAAGCGTTTTGTTAGAACTCTTATACTCGGAATTGGGGGCTAATAATGAGACATTTTAGCTACTTTTCAATGATAAAAAGTCTTTTAGTTTGTAAGTGGCTCTAAAACCACTTACTTTATCTCTGTGAAATGTCATGAAATGCGTATGCCCAAATGAAATAATTAAAGATAGAAAATGATATAGTATATTTTTCATATCTATAACTTCCTCATTTATGCGTTTATTCATTCCCTAGATTTATTATTTCCTCCGATGGAAAAGAGTGTCGGGTTTAGTTGCCGGAGAGGAAACTTTTGCTTGCTAACGCAACAGGATGCTCACCACTCACGTCATTTGAGGATTGACACCTTTTCAACATCAGATGCGTCGTCCATCATCAATGTAGCAGTAGATAAAAATGTCCCATATTGATTTTGTATTTATTTAAATGATTAAGAAAGTTGAAAAATAACCATAACTGTAGAACATTCAGTTTACAAATTATTGTAGCAGTTGTTTCCAAAAAACATTCTACTACTTCAACCTAATTAAGAGTTTTTAAGAGTTTATTTTGCAAGGCATTGCTGACTAAAGGTCTTGAGATTTAATTTCGTTGCCTAAATAATAAGATAAATGTTCAATAAAAAAGCATACAAAGGTTAACGTCGTTACTTAGTATGCACCATGCCTATTCAATCCAAAAGGCTTGGCGGGTGCCTTGAAATGTTTTTTATTCAGATGAACTATAGTGTGCATCTATTCCATACATACAGAGAGTCTAAATTGTTTAATTTGTTTTACAAAATTAGAGGACCTCGTATGGCTTTTGCTTTGTCGGGAAATTAGAGGGTTGTCAGTACCCATATAGGCGAGCAATAATTACTATTACCATGAAACATAATTCCATTCTGAGAGGTAGAAAATGTAAAGTCGGAAATGAACAAGCCATTGTCCCTATGTAATTTTGTGCCTGCTTACTTATCATATCGCCTAAACAAGATTATCAACTATTTAAAGTGAGCAAATTTACATGAGAAGAATCAGCATATTTGCTCTTAGTAAGTTACGTAGAAGTCAATCAGATCAATCGTTGTCCTTTAATAAATGGCACAACATTACTGCTTTAAATTAGTACCAGGAAAATAACGTTTCAGTAAGATAATGGTAAAGAAAATAGGAGTTGTTAGATATTCACCTGCTATGTGGAGAAAGAAAAGGAAATGAACTCGAAGCGCGAAGATTGGCCGAGCACCGGTTTCCAAATTTCTTATTCCAGGTAACCTTACTGTAATTGGCAGTGTTGATCGACCTGTGTCTTGGCCTCTTTATCACCGGTTTTTAATCCACTGAACTTTTTCTTCTGGATCACATGGAATCTTTAGAGTACGAAATGCCTATTGACTCGGCTGAATGTCTTGTAACAAAAATCGTTGTTGGTGAAGGCATAAATAACACCAGAAATCTTCGAGAGAATTCGCCATTCCTTCATTCGGTGTGAATTGTGCAACAACACGCATGGCCACCACTTTAACATTTGCTGTGATTTTTTATCTCAACAGTAAATGAAATTGTGCAACTTTTGATACGATACATTTGCTGCCTTAACGCTATAAATTCAGATTGTAATTCTAATTTTATTTTCTTTGGCCTCTCAGAGTATAAAACAACCCCATGTTTTGTGGTAATTGTTGCTTTTCTAGATGGATACAATTGCTCCACTTATTTTGTAAAAACAATTTAGACTCCTGAGATGCGTAGATAACTTTATGGTAAAATTTAAAACAATTTATTATTACATGTATCTATAAATTAGATCCACAAATTAACAAAAGTATTATAATTTTTTGCAATATTTCATTCATTTATAAATTTTGTGAATTCTACCACGAGAAGCGGTTTGCCCACTCTTGGTAAATACCACTATTAAAATTTTGTTTAACAGTAATACCAAAATGAATGCAGAATAAATATTAAAACTTGAAAATAGCTTGGTGTAGTGCATTTATAAACACACATTCATATCATAATTACAGATATAATTCATATGATTAAATTTTTGTCATATTTATACACTAATGTTACTGACTCTTGTTTATTGTGGGTAGTTTATTGCATTTCGATCCAGTCTGTCGTTTCGAAATTCAATTTCATATCTGGATCTTTGCAAGAGCTTAGAATCGGTTTTTACGCAGTAAGTCCCTACGTAATCAGTCTCCGTGTAGCAAACATTTGACCGTAGAGCTCAACTAAACAGAACCAGATATGATTTAATGTACACACGATGATTAAAATAACAGAGTTTACAACAGCATTTTTGTGGTTTTCTATACGCATGGAATAGTCAACTAAATTTCTAACAACTTTCTGTTCAATATCTTAGTGTCTACAGAAATGATCATAGCTTAAAAATAAGTTACTAAGTGGCTTTCCTTTGTCGTTAGTTTTTAATCCAAGTGATTCCTCCAAGTCCGTCTTCATATCAAGAAATCTAACTATCAGATCTGATGATTGCAGTAGAATACAAAGGAATCTCCATTACAATCCATTTATCTCGATATATAACCTGAAAAGGACCAAAGGACATATAAAAGAGCCAAGATATATTGGAGTCTTTTCCTGCCAGAAATCTTGTTACGTATTCTGATTCCACGTAAAAGATGACTCAATATACGACAAAGAAATAGACAGCAAGAACGTCCAGTGAGAATTTTAGTTCAGAGTTCAAGTATAGTGTTCGAATTTCCCAGTATGCAAATACCTACACTAATAAACAAAGAATTCATAGTAGACGCATAAGAAAGGGACTCAAACACGATTGTTGAAGACCTCCGTCATGTGTAAAACGGGATGTATTCCTGCATGAGATATGTACATTTAAAAAATTGTGAATATCACGCTACTTCAAAAACCCTTTTCAGAAGTCTGTGCGCTGTTCAAATTATCCAAGTTGCAGACCTTAAATAGTTCTGAAATAAAAAGTAAATGAAATGAGAACAGAGTTATTACTCTAATATCTTGTTTGCAGTATTTTTACACAAATGAACTTGGCTTGCTAAAACATACACACATGCAACTCCGGATCTGTTTCAATCAGTCGTACATTACATTTTCCTGTGATAGCGCAACTTCACCGGTTCTATCACCAAAGTTCTGCAAACGTTTTGAGCTTAGTTTGTCATTGAAACTTCTAAAAGCATTAGGATACACATGAAAAAGTAATGGTTAAGAGAGGGCATATTCCATACCTGTTTGCAAATCATTGCCATCACACAGACTAAAGAGGAAATATATGTCGCAATATAATCTAAAACTCCTTGATGTCCATCATATCTATTTGTTTAGAAGTTGAACTGGTAATCGTTTTAAATCAATTTAATTTATTAAAAATCTTTAATATATCAGGTAAACTGGAAAGTTCTATACGATACTGTTATTTTAAGCTTCAAGAATTATGCAGGTGTTCATCTGAGACATATATGACTATCTCTTTTTATCAGGGTGTTTCAATGTACATGCGACGTACAACATGCAATCGTAACACGGGACTGCTTATAGCTGTATCATCTAGCTATCTAAATATAGAATCTAGCTCAGAAATATTTAACTGCCACAAATAATTACTAAGGTTTTTTTTCTTTTTGGAATAAGATAATTTTTAATTATCTATTTACAAACTATACATGCCCTTTCTACACGTGTATGCATTGACTATAAATTGTTAGATATAATTACGTAAGTGGCAAATATACATAAACAAATTATGAGTTTCGACCCTATTCAATAAATATGGTGGTGATTTTATAGTCTAGAAGAATGTAAATTGAGCACTTCCTCGGCCAACACTTCTGGTGTTCAGGTACGGACGTTAAGAGTGGTGGGTCAAGTGTATTTGGAATTATCCAGCAAGGGCGCATTTCCAGGTTTTACGAGAACTCTGCAGCTGGAACACACGTTAGAAATAGCAAGCAGGGCGTCAGACGCGAGACTCCTCCAGGAATCGTGTTTTCCAGTTAGAAACTTTTTTCGTCCAGGTGTCTCTCAATTCCACTTCTTTCTCACTCTGTCTACTCTTTTTTTCCTTAAATCCCTCTTTCTTTCATTTTCTTTTGTCGTCCAATCTTTTCTTAGGTCCACTATAATTTAACAATCGTCAGAATTTTAAGGTGTAATTCTTTTTCTTATTGGATTATTAGGTACATTCTGGGTTCTCCTCCATACCTATAACAGATACCTATATTAATTTTCCATGCTAGTTGCAGGTGGTCACAGGTCCTGACCTTTTGACTTTAAGTGACCCCCGTGCACTGCATCTTAATTTGCCCCTTTTTAACTTGATTGATCAAATTGATGCTTTGCAATGTCTGTCGATTCAGCTTTTTCTTTTGCGTTCTTAATTTTCATTTAAAGTCACCACCTGATACAGACATATTTTCCTCACATGTTTTATCTAAATTATTTTTATGTTTTTTATATTTTTTCACGGTTAATTTGCTCTGATTAACTTACTGCACGCTGTTTTTATACACATATGCTCTTCTAAATTGACTGAAACAATAGTGTTTCATGCGATTTTTAAGTGATACGCAAATGTGTAAACACTGCTACAGGTCCATATAAGTAATTTGGTAATTTGGACCAATATCAACAAAGGGAAAATGTTATAGAAGTATGACTAAATGTAGTGAAAGTTTTGGTTGAAGTGGCAGTTTTGTATTGAACTTACAAATGGTACAAAAACTTTTAAGCAAGAAATTTCGACCTTAATTATAAGCCTCACTCTGGAAGGTCATCTTTGATCAGCGAAGATATTATGAAGACCATGATAGAGCAGGAAATTTATTTAGAACATCAGATATTGAAGAAAAGCTTAATTAAATTCAAAAAACCATTACGGACCCCATTCGGAAACTAGTAACGTTCAATAAATATACTGAATGAATCCTTCATGAGTTAAGTAAGAAAAACTTATATGATCATGTGCTTATATCTGAGAACTTCTGAGTTACTTCTAAGCAAAACCGAAGCCTTTTTGAACCCTAAATTAACTGATGGCTAAAAGTGAAGCAACTACCATACCCCCTAGGCCTAATACCCTCTGAGAGTCATTTGTATCTCCCCTTGCAAAATTCTTTGAAGGGAAAAAGTTCAAAAATGATGCAGATGTCAGTTAAGCATTACCAGAGTTCTTCGACTCTAATAAGAAGACATTTCTCGAAAATAAAATGGTATTTGAAACTTACCATCATGTTAGAAAAATTTTATTAGCAACGGTGAAGATTATTTTGTATAATAAATATTATTAAAATTATAATAATGTACCAATTTTTTCTTTTCCGAAACAGACAGAATTTTCCGGTAGGCGTAATATTTTTATCGATTTTTCAATTGCAACACTATTGAATGCATTTATTAATTAATGAGATATACATTTTTTAGATTAATTATTTTTCTAAATGGTTCGGCTACAGCGAGAAAAATCTTCTCTTTAACTAGTTCATTATAATGTATTTAATTGTATTTGCCCCTTTGATGAAGTTTAGGTACACGATCAATGATTAATACTTATATGTGTAATTGTAAAAAACTAGATTTTTTTTGTAGCCGTTCTAGCTTAAATTTGCTAGAAATAAACATTATTCTTAATTTTCTTAAATCCCTCTTTCTTTCATTTTCTTTTGTCTCCCAATCGTTTCTTAGGTACATCATAATTTAACAAATTTAAGCTGTAATCCTTTTTCTTATTTGATTATTATGAACATTCTGAGTTCTCCTCTATATCTATCACAGAATTCTATATTAATTTTTCATGTTAGTTGCAGGTGGCCACAGGTCCTGACCTTTTGACCTTACGTGACCCCAAATGCAATCATACCAAATACAATTTGTGTCAAATAAGGAACTTTTAAGAAAAAAAATCAAATTGTTAAAAATGACAGCAAAAAGGGATATTTTAAGCCTTAAAAACTAGGGCATTACAACTATTTTCATTTATTTCCGCCACATGCGAACGATGTTTGGGGAAAATGTAGGAAGTAAAAATATCGGATATCCGTAGGATAGAATTTAGACCGAGAATCTTCCTTTTGCGTCAAAGATTAACTTCTTTTACTTCCACGCCCCCATTTTCCATTTGTACCAAATATGTACCGTAATTTCATGTAGATAAGCCACATTGGCGTATTGATAATTGACTAAAATGAAAGTTCATGGGATCACCAGTCCTCCTGCTAGGCTTTTAATTCCCATTTTAGCAATTGCTTTTGTTTGAAGAGGAATTTCAACTTCTGATGTTGATAAGCTCTATCCTTCGTGCCTTAAGTCTATTCCTCTAAATTATCTTCCAAAACGCCTTTTCGACACATGAGGGTGTTTAAAAAAGAGGAACTAAAAATAATATAAGGCTCCTAGACAAAACAAACTGATAAAAAAATAAGCAGTTTAAGTTGAAAAAACAGTTAAACCGATCGCGAGCATACCTAAGAAAATGCAGTAATCCCATACACCATCGATTAAGTCGTCAGACAAATTTGCATAGGAATAGCACCAGGTGATAACAGTGCGGTCCGCTTCATGAGGTTGATAACAGTATAAAAAAAAATCCCGAATGAAACTTTTAATAGAAGCATGTAAAAAAAAGTTTTAGTTTAAAACAATATATTTTTGGACTGGTAACAGAAAAAGTAAAATTAATTTAAATACGTTGGAGGCATACAATTTCAACTTTTAACTTTTACTTTTGAATATTATTGCATATAAATGATGTCTTATCAACCTGAAATTACGGTAGTCTTTCTATTTTAGTCAGGTTTTAACAGAATGCACTGCTCGAAAATTTATTTCGAATGGAGGATTAAAAAAGAACTGTAAATAAGATTCAATAACAGAAATAACATATTAGCATTAAATAAATGAACGAAGAACAGTAAAAAAAGTCACGGAGAAATCTATAAATCAATGTTGTGTTTGGTTTGGTTTGGTTTGGAGTGCTACGGTCTACTTTTTGCAACACGAGGGTTAATGAGACTCGGACCTACTGTTTAAAGCCGATTACGAACGGCTACGAGCATCCATGCCACACTGGGATTTGAACCCATGAACTCCGAATGTTGTGTTTGACTTTCCAATAATTTTCCCATATATGCCACTAGTTCAGGCTCTAGGGCTGCAACTGAAATGAGTGTGTAGATAGCTCCTGGGCCAGTATCAACCCCTAAAAAGGGTTTGTGGTAGTCAAAGTATGGTACCATGATGACTAGGAAAATCTGAATTTACCATCGTGCTACATCACAGTCCACAAACTGGTAAGGTTAGAAGCCCCTGTATTCATTGAATCTAGAAAGAAGACAAACCCCTTTCACAAACTATTGTTTACATTGCAGAACGATAATCCTTTTTTTTTCATACATACATTAAATATGAATATTATTAGAGTTCATATGCATATAGACACATACGCATATATATATACATATATATATATATATATATATATATATATATATATATATATATATATATATATATATATATATATATATATATATATATATATATTCTACATCTCTTAACACATTTCGTTTCATGAACACTATCTACAGTTCTACATATACTATATTTACATATCTACACGTAATTTAAATACTTTATTATGTTTTTTTTTAACACAGTTGTTTTAATACATTACATCTACAAACAGTCCATTGATTGCCTTATGCTTAGTACACACACACACGCATAGATATATTACATAAATTACATTTTTAAACAATTAATACATAATAAACCTGTAAGTGACACGACGATAAAGTCGACGAAAGACAAGTGAGTGCTTTTGTGTGGATAATAGCACGTTATCCATCAACTTTGGAGACGAATGGAAAAGTCATCAATTTTCCGTTAATGATCTTGGCCAACATTCGAACTTTGGAGTGTTTCAACAATATGGCGTTATTCATCAACTTTCGGGCAAACGGAAGAGTCATTAGTTTTCCTGGTAATGATATCTTCGACATTAGGTTTTTAGAGTGGTTCGAACAATGCAATTGTGATGTAGGAATGCGAAAATTTCCAATGTTATTCCAAAAAATGTTTTAATTTTTGATTGAACGGCAGAACAGAAGATAAAAAAAATTAATGGTCAGAAATATCGCATTAAAGAAGCAAAAATAAGTATAAAATATTTACAAAAATTTAAAAAATATATTACGAACTTAACAGAAGGTAACCCTTTGTACATAAACAACTTCGAAATAAAAAACATTATCTCAAATGTAAAACAGGTTATTTCAACATCTAAAAATAATTTTAAGAATTTAAAACATACAAGATTATAAGAAAAAAAGCACATTTTCTAAAAACAAAAAATACATGTTTTTTAAAAATTATAAACTATTTTTCACAATTTTTTAAAAAAGATTTTTAAAAGAACTTCATGTGTTATTCAATTCCGGCTTTTCCACATAAATTTTTAATTTAACAAATCTATAGATTATTATAGCAATTACAATGTGCATCTAATCAAAGATGAAGGAAACTCTGATAGAAAAATAAAACTTAGTATCACCATTTGATACGGATTTTAAGAACCGATTGTGTTAATTGCAATGTTGGAAAGGATAGAAAGAAAAAGATTAACCATTCTCTAAAGCTTACTGTAAAATAAAATCAATTTTTCTGGTATTTTATGGATCTGCAACATGGTAATACGAAAGTTAAAGATTAGGTGCGAGAACAATCTATGGAATAAATATGATTGTAAAGCGGGCAAATCTATATTCATATTTATTTTTTTTTAAAGCATAATCGTCCAAACACACTTCGATAATTTTTTTGAGCTGTCACATCACTGCATGCTCGCACGCCTGGATGATATATAGACTTGTTTGAATCGACAAACCAATTGCTCATCAAAAGATAGCCGATGTGTGACTACTCTAACAAATTATTTGGTTTTATTTGAGGTTTTTTTTAGTAAATTATGAGAATATTTAAGTTTTTATAGATTTTTAAATTCGTAAAAGTGTCGGTCTGAGATAAAACGAGTAGACTCTCCGGACAATTGCTATTTACTGTCATACATAGATAAAATTAAAGTCATGGATGCAGGGCCCAACTTGCAGAAATGGGGGGCCAGGGCAAGCCCATTCACCGGGGGCCCCCTCATTCTGCTGCACACAGGTGGTGGCTACGGGGTGATTATTATATGTGGTCATGCTTAAACTATGGCCCGCAGAACCTTTAAAGTTGACTCACCAATGTAGTTAGTAAAATAAGATTAGTTTAAAATAAAATGAAAATAATAAACTTATAAAAAAGTTACAAAAAAATTCCTGGAAGGTAAAGCGTATATTAGAATTTTGTAAGTCCTTACCCGAAGAATTTTCCTGCCTAAAAGAGGAATTTTCCTGTTCTACATTTTTTGCCAGCACTTACATTTGTGAACAAGCTCTCTAATGATACTGAATAAGTCAACAACTAAAAGAAGAAACTGTCGATAATTTAAAGTAAATTTTAGACATACGCATCACATTTTTAACTTGAAATGGCAGTTAATTTGGAGGTCCCGGTGCTTGCCCCATTTGCCCTGTCGGAAATCAGGCCCTGCATGGATGTAGAATTTAAGAATATCATCCGATTTTCTGTGAAGATCATTGGGGATCAAAGCGCAAATGAGGATTAGGTTTAAAAAGAAAAACGAAAATTCAAAATACTTCTTCAGGTTCAGTAGTAGCTATAGTGATATATCCATTCTCAGTTGTTATGTTTTTATATATTCTACTAGAGAGTCTATAAATAAAACTTATTTCTTAAAAAAAGTTAACAGATAGTATTAAAATTATCGTAGGATCAAAGTACAACATGTCCAAAGCACATCAGTTTCCTCTACTGTTAAACATTTTAAAATTAAATGTGTTTGATGACCGTGAACCAAGTATGTACTCTTATGTATTGATGAGATGTGGATGAGTGATCAGTTGAGCAAATGAGCGATCATTCCGATTTTTTTATATAAATAGTCTGGAGAGATTAAAAATCATATACATTTCAGAGAAAAACAGTACCAGTCCTAAAGAGTATCTCAAATAGAGCTTCCTGCGAGTTCCTCCTATTCCACGGAGTGCCCCAAAGTTCCTACCTCAGGACTTCCTAATACAATCTTTGCCTCCTGGGAAGAATTTCGGATGAAACGGAGCTCCCTGGTAACGTTGTGCTATATAGGGATTTCGGATCATGCAAATTTAAAGTTGGCGTGTTGACCTTTCGCATAAAATAAAGTAGAATGGAATGGAGCAGGCATAAATCTCATTCTATGAAGGCTATCTGCAACGTCAATTGTCACAAAATATTTCATTCTTCAAAACGTGTTCTCTGAAATCGTTCTTTTAAGTTTGGTTTGGTTTGGTTTGGAGTGCTACGGTCTACTTTTTGCAACACGAGGGCTAATGAGACCGGGACCTACAGATTAAAGCCGATTCCGAACGGCTACGAACATCCATGCCACTGTGGGATTCGAACCCACGAACTCTGGTACCGAAGGCCAGCACCCTTAACCAATCGGCCATCGTTCGGCTGAAATCGTTCTATATTGGGATTTAATTGTTAAACTATCATTATCAGCTGATTATAAAAATAATTTTTTATTATAGAATTCCATCATTCATATCACTTATTACCGTGTAAAAGATTATTTAAAGGAAAGAATTTAACTTAAGGCAGTTTTTTTTCTTTAAAAAAAAAAGTCGGCCAAATAAAATCAATTTTTTAATGTAAAAAAACACAATTTAGAACGTTGTCTGGCCAAAAAAAAATTAAAAAATACAAAAATAATCAAAATTTGAGTACATTGGATATTTATACAATTAGTATGATTTCTAATTTTTAGAATATTATTATTATTGTTGAAAGAGTATATTGTTCAATTGGTTGGCAATCTAACAATTGACAGTATGATGCGTCATCCTATGATGCGTCGGTATCAAATATGAAACCTTCATGTTTCATATCTCAAGAATAAAGTATATAAAGTGACGCCTCGAGTCAAGGATGTCTTTACAAGCATAGTAATAAAATAGTAACAATTATATTTTATTTTGCATTATATTTTAGTAAAATATATATTGATAAATGAGCGAATCAGAATCTGAATCTGAATAATCTGTCGGAAAACAGCTCACAAGGAAGAGATAAGTAGTAAGTGATAAGTAGAAAAAATATATATACTTTATACTTGAATAGAATAAGTAAGTGTTATACCTTATAATCCCATGTAAATTATAAATATCCATAAGACGATTTTTTTTCTTTCATTATCGTTATTTTCAATTTTCGATTGCATTCGAGTGTGAAAAATTATAGCAACATAAAATACAACGCCGCTCGATTTATCTCGAGTGCTCACAGTTTGGCCAGTTTAGAGCGTTCGAGTTAACTCGAGCGTGCTCGTTAAAGAGTTAATAAAATAACAAAATTTAACCCTTTAACTCTTTCTAAAGTCGTGGTAACTGCAATACGGGGTATACTTTCACCAAATTCGCAATTTTTTAATATCTCTAATAAGATGTTTTATCCCCTCTAATTAGATCTACAATATAGTAATACCTTTATAAACACCGAACAAAATAAAAAACTTAATAAAAACTTAATAAAAGTCTTGGCCTTATAACAGGGCTTTAACATTAAAAGTTAGCTGAAAAAGTGAAGACAACATTAGTAAGTCAATTTTTTTCTGTACATAATCTTTCTTTCATTTGATTTACTTTCTTCATTTTATATAATTCCTTGCTTAGATTTTACTATATTATAAAATTTACTTTATAAATATTATGCAGCTTGGCATAAATAGTAACAAGAAACCTTAAATATTCTAGCTTTCAATAGAATCCATTGGCGACATACTTTTTACCGAAAAAAAAAGAGTTAATTTAATCTAATAATCAAAATTAAATATTTATTTTTCAAAACCCATCTCTATTCAAAAAGTAGTTTAATATACCATAGCTAAAAAATGATCCTTTAAAGGGTTAAAGTACATTTCGTACTTTTACAAGAGATAGTTAAAGATGATTAACGCAGTTCCTATTTGTGTTCTATTCGTAGACAAATCGAATTTTCTTTCGAATGAGCAAACTCGAGTATAATTTCTCTGCTGGTTTCACTTCCATTATAACCCTTCCAGCATTACAAACGATTCGTACGAAAATTTCTGAAAAGTTACGAGAGCTTTCTGCAATTGCTTATTGAGTTTATTTGACCATCCGTTTGCTATTCAAAATATCAGATCGTCACGGGGGGAAAAGAATGTACCGGCGATATCGTAAAGCATTATCACGGCAGTAAACATTATTTATTATTATTTTTTTTTTACTCCACAGCCCGCAGGATTTCCTTCTATTCTTCAGATTGCGTAATCTTCCAACACGTGTCAGTCGATAGGTAAGGAGGGACGGAAGCAAAACAAAGGAACGGAGAAGAAAGAACTCTATTTGCAGGTAGCAGCGCTTTGGGGAATTTCTCGGAATGATTTAGAGAGCTGACTCAATCCGGGGTAGAACTCATCCGTATTTCCCGCTTTCAAGAGCGTGGTGAATCTCTGTTAGCGTTTCGTCGAATCAGATTTAAATGGAGAGAGGAAGTAACAAATGTATTTATCTACATATGAAATCGAGCTCCGCTTCGTTAAACAAGAAATTAAAGAAAGACAGCGGCTCCATTTATGCATTATTTTTGTGGGCTCCGTCTCGGTAAATTGTACAGCAGATAAAAGAAGAGACAATAAAGTTTTTTTTTGGACCAATATCATATGGCTTCTACATGTATTTTCCTCCTTGTTTTCTCTAGTTCCACGAATATTCCAACAGATGCAACAGTTTCTCTTTACTTCTTGTAAAGCATAAATTCTGATAAAATAATTTTGTGACAATTCCGCTGAATTATTTACTGTAACGCTCGTTGTAAACCTGTTAACACATTTCCTTCCATCTAATATCATGGTTGACTAATTGAGTTTACTTGCCACGATATACTCTTTATCGATCGCTTTACTTAACTCATCAAGTACGAGTATTTACAAAGTAAATGCATTGTTTAATTGATTGGCGTACCTGAAGGGACTAGATGACGCAAGCTAGGCTCAAATATTAATACGGGCCATGAATGAAGGCCGAAGTTTACGAGGGTCACAAAAAGCAAAAATTTCAATTTTTATAAAATTGTAAATTTTTTTCCGATTGGTACAGTGTTTCCATAAACATAATTAAAATTTAAAAATTTAAGTTATATAAGAACGAAAGAATACGACAAAGTAACATTTCATCCCAAAAATTGGCATCTCTTATGTGCCATCACCGTTCCAACCTAAGGTAAACTGTTGTCCACTGTTAATTTTCTCAATACTTGCGTGTGGAGCAATGGCGTTAGTTGCCTTGACCACCAGCTGCAAAATATCTTCGGTGATTTCTGACTTGGAGGAAAAAAAATGAAAACCTAACTGCATGGAAGAGAGGAAATGTCGTATATTAGAGTAAATAATACTCGATTATTTCTACATTAGTGAATTTCCCCTTATAGTGTTTGTGAAAACATGTGTGCTTACTTTGTGAGAGTATGGGGGAAATGCATCAAACCTAGAAAATTTAAAAAGAACGAAGATGACAAACAGGCGTTGCTAGAAATTTAAAATTCAGTTATGATATTAATATTAATTCTTTAGCTATATATCCTTATTAATTGGGTAGCAAAAATATCTATGGCACCCTTGAAGTAGATAGTACACAAACCGAACTGAAATGGATGATTTGTTTCTCAAAGTATTGATATAACTAAATATTTAGAAAACAAAAGCGTCTATCCACAATATAGAGGTTATAAATAAGTAACGCGCGAAATTTTAAACAAACCTATAAAGATGCTGTTAATGATAATATGAAATGGAAATATTACATTTTTATTACTCTTCGACATAAGTACCATTCAAGTTCAACATTTTTACCAACTCTAAATCAGTTTAAAAATTCTGGTCTAACAGATCTTCCTCGGTTGTAAATAGAATCACTGTCGCACGACCAGTTTGAAATTTACCAGATTTTTAACCATTTTACCCCATCTTTCCACAGTCAGCACAGTCTACTCTGTAAGAATCCACTATTTTCGATTGCTTTTTCCTTTTTCTTAAAGAAATTTTACTATTGCTCATTGCTGCTCAAAAATGGACGATGTGATAGGAAATGCCAAGAGTAAAGTCCAGCGTCAGTTTTGGTTGTCATCTGTGTTGTCTCTGTATAGGGAGAAAAGTTGGCCTTCCTATAAGATGTTCCCCCAATAAAATGGTCATCAAATACATGCGGCGTTGTAAAAAGGGGAATGCGAATAATAAAAGCAAATGCTCCCGTACTGAAAAAAATAGGAAACACCAGTGGTAACCTTTTGGTGCGTAGTGTGGCAGCTCACCACAGAGATACCGTAGAAGAGAAGGTCATTATCAGGACTTAAACACGTGTGGATTGATTCCCAGTCAAGAAGCAGCGATTTAATCAAGAAGAGTAGATGCCTCAAAAAGTATGCGTCGGAACCTCTCAAGATACAGCTATTAGCGAAATACTAGCTTCAATTCTTGGGACGGTCAATATGCGGATCTTAGATCCTCTTAAATCCTTTATCTACCTCCCTCGTGTGAAGTTTTTAAAGAAGAGGGACAGTGAGAGAGTATTGTCGGGAGAAGAGAAGAAGCATATTACTCTCTCTCTCTCTTTCAGTCCGGTTAACTTTTGTGTATGTAAATATTGTATATAATAATTTATAATAAAGTCTAGCACTTTAACATTCACTTGTTTACCTAGCTAAATTCCCAACTAACGTAGAAGTGTGTGCAGGTTGCGTTGTCACAGACTCACGGGAATTGCAGTATATATGCAGGCAGTTTTGTCCTCTATTTTGATTATTTGTATTTACAATTATTTACTACTACAAAGAAAATTTACATATGTATTAATTATTGATATGCCTTAGCATCTAGTACTTTATAGTAACTGTAGGTTTAAAAATTTTAAAAGTAGAATCTTCTGGAAGGGGCTTGAGCCTTCTTAACACCTCTTCTAACTCCACTATTCTGTAATACGTTTGTAGTTGCAAAACGGTTGTCTGTTTTCATTCGTTCTCTATAGTACCTTACGACGACTTTACATCTTTTCCCAATACTTCCGCATTATAAAATATTTTAACTTGTCGAGTACAAAGTAGCATATAGTACACAGTAATAAATATTGAAGTAAAATATTTAATTTTAGAACATTTAAGCTTGAAAAGTAAGATATAAAATAGTAAATACTTATGAAATATTAAGAACAGATTTGACATCATAATTTTTCTTTTGGTTTAAGGTGAAGCTTTACTTTCAGTTTGTTGTAAAATGAGTGCTAATAATTCTGGGACCTACAGCTTGAAGTCAATTCCGAACCACTACGGATATACATGCCAGCATAGGTATTCTGAGAGTTAACTCCGGTACCAAAATATAGCTTACTACTATTCGACCATCTTACAGCCTTAGCAATTTTATCATCTATTATTTATTTTAACAATCTCATTTTTAAACTATAGATATTATATATGCTTAAAAATATATATTAAAAAAAGACTATTTTTTTGAAAACAGGAATACATAAGCAAAGTAAAATAATTTCAGCAATATACATATTTTCTATTTGAATCTCCTTCTGTTTGAACAGTTTGTAGATTAAATAATGTTGATGTTTACACATTTTATTATTCATTTCTTTGCGCACGTGCGTATCAGTGTATAAATAAATAAAAATAGAAAAATCAGCAGAAAAAAGGAAAATTAAGTTCCTAACTCCTCTTTCATTGCAATTCTTTATTTTGGTGACGTTGACCTAACAAAAAAAGTACGCTCCATTTATCTGGTCATCGTCCTTTTAAACGAAACCTTTTTTTATTTGACGTTTCAGTTTTTCTTTTATTTTCGACAAAAAGAGCTGTGATTGTGACTAATTGCAGAAATATTTCTATTACTGTCCATCCAGTTTTAGTATTGGTTTATAATAATACCTCATTAAAATAAAAAAATTAAAAATTAAAGCTCCCACTTTCTTAAAATTATCAGAAATACATAAATTGTATTTTTATATTTTTATTTCTGTCATTGTTACCTTTGGATTTCATGTTTCTTTTTTAATATCATATGCACCTTTTTATTTCTGCTTTCATTCTTTTTGAGTCCAAAATCACAAAAGTCTTGGTCATTTGGTGTATCTCGAAAACGACAAATATTTAATAGTTTGAGGGGGTATATTGTAAGCTATTAGTCTTTTCTATAACATTTTTGGGAACCCTCTTTTTCACCGGAACCTTACACTAGACCCCTAAATTTATTCATAAAAAATTAATAGTTTTATTAAACTTTTTATCCTTAGCGATAAATTATTTCTGTATGGACCTCATAATGTTGCTTTAAACTTAATTGATTTCTTGATAAATTGGAAGCACGAGATTAAAAAGTTGATGTTCTATATATTTGTGTTATTGTCCATCTGGGAGGGACGTCTAGCTATGGTAGACCATCCGAATGAATACCAAATCTCCAAAAAGTAACTGAGTAAAACTGGTTTTTGTCAATCGTCTTCTTTAGTAAAATCCAAGAATGAAGTAAAGATATGCATGTCCAATTTTACGCCTATGACAATCCGGAAAGAATTTAACATCGGTCAACTTGGTGGTCCAGTCAATTCTCTTACTTTTCATCTTTGAGGGGGAGGGGGGAGTAAGTGTAAAGCACCGCTTTCTGGGGAGTTATGCTAGCGTGTGACCTGCCAACCTACTTAACTGGGACATGTATGTTTGGCCATCTATGGGAAGCATAACCAAATAAATCCCCCAAAGCTTAAACGAACAACACAAATTTATTAACAAGATTGATAAAAATTAAAGCAGAACAAAATAACATATTCTGAGTCTCGGAGCCTGATGTGACCAGAACAGATAGACAAGCGATTCATATCAAAATAAAAATGATTCTGCGTTCCCTGACTCCAAACAGAGAGAAGCTCCAGGTAGCAGGCTCTATCTCGACTCCCCGAACTCAACTGAACTCCCCTCAGATATTCTCTCCCTTCCTCGGGGGGTCAGCATCTGGAAACTTCTTCGATGGCCGGCTCCTATTTCCCCTAAGGAACGCAGGGTGGAAGGGGTCAATAGGACGATTTTGCAGACATAGTGAAGGGTGCACATCTGCGAAACACAGGTCGTGGGTCCAAATTCCTTACAGTAAGAGCATTTATTTGTCCACCAATAGATCCGGATAGAGTCATTTGCTGTATTCAATAAGCTTACTCTTGTACTGAAGAGACCCATCAGGGCTTCTACCAAAGTATTCTGCATATTTTAGTAGAGCTTTCCTAAATATATTTATTTTCATTTTTTAATTATGGAGATTTTAGAGAAATTTGGTGTTTTTTCTCCATGCATGATTTCAACAGAAGTGGTTTTGTCCAAGGAATCAGCAATCTCATTGCCCTGCATCCGGACGTGGGACGAAATCCATTAAAAATGGAGAGAAGGTTGCAAGGATAGCTTAGAGACAAGATCGAAAATATCCAAGTTTTTCCAGACCCCCACTCTTGTCCAATTAGAAAAGTATTGTATAGAGGTATGATTGTCTGTTAAAATTAAAATACCTTTCAAATCCAGTTCACCAGTAGTGCTAACATAGTGAAGAACTTCGTACATTTTAATAAGCTCATCTAAATATAGAGAAGTTGACAGCCTTTCTGTTATAATACTGACACCGCCAACGGAAGTTTAAATACTTAGATCACTGCTAAAAACACGTCCATCGTCCTTGTTTCCATCGATATACATATTAAGAGCAGATTTGAGGATGCGATGAATGGTTTCTAGAGGGATTGTTCTCTAGAGAATAGGCTCAGGTTTGTTGAAGAGGGGAATACAAGAATAAAACATTTACTTCTGTTTAATTTTCTTCTATTTAATAATAATGATTTTACCACCCATAACAATGTAAGATGTTAATATAAAATTCCCTTTAATAAAATATAATATTTTTAGCTAATACCGAAAATACTGCTATTTTACCTTGGTAAATACCGGTTTCGCAAAATTGCAAAATTGTACGGACTACCGGTGTACCAGTATTTCAGTTGCGTTTGAGAAACTGTAGCTGACTAAACTGTAGCTGATTTCAGCAGTTTTGCTAACCCGGAGAAGAATGTAAAATGCCACTACTTTTAATGGCATTAATTTTTAATGGAGATAAATTGTTGATAGCTGCAACGATATGAAACTTGAATAGTTCTTATTAAAAACAAAAATAAAGACAAAAGAATTTACCCTCTAATCCTCCATGTTTCTCGAATCTTTAACTATTTTGAAACCAATCCCCCTAAACAGTTGATGAAATTTCTCAATCTCCCGTTAAGCGTATATGTAACTTAGATATAGTCTTTTTGTTTATTTAATAAAAAATACTGGTTTTAATCAATAAAAATTTTTATTATTCCTATTTTAACGGAAGTATCCATTTTTACCATGCTTGAACTAATTGTGAGTTATTTCAGCATTATAACTGCTGCATGTGTACAAGGAAACTTTAAATATCGATTTTGAATATCACTGAATACATTTAGACTAGTTTCTACCTGGCTTCTGTACGTGCTTACGTACTATCTCACATAACTCAAAAATGATTAATTGTAGGATGTTGAAATTTGTATATGTTAGTGTTGTAGAATATATTCGGCGCCTCTCTTTTTGAAGATTGTTACCTTTAAAATTAAGGATTGTAAATATTTTTCAGCTTTAAACTTAAGCAGTGTAAATACGAGCTGTAAGTTATTAAAGAAGAAAAGTAAAATCGATAGTATAAATTTCAGTTATTTGTCATATCAATATTTTCTCCTCACACTCAACCAAAATATTGTTCTGAATGTTGATGTTCTGGATTATGTCAGCTCTTAGAGTTGGTTCTGACGAGTAGTTACATTTAAGCATCCAGTCGAGTGAAAATGTATTCATTGGCAGATTTTCTGTCAGTCCCTTCTAGATACGAAAAGTTACCGAGTTCCATTTCACTTGACTGATCATTGTTAATTTATACTGTTGTGGTGTAGTACATTGCATTGTTATTTCAAAGTCATTGATAACCCAAAGTTGCTTTATATTGCTTTTAATTATAGTATAATACCACTGATCTATATTACAATGTTCAAAATTAGAACAAACGACAAGAAAATATGCAAAAAATATATATATAAATTTAAAAAGTAAAATAAGCACTCCACGTGCTACGCCTCAAAATAAAAAAATTGCCAAAGTCCCAGAGAACTCTACATTCTTTTTCTTCCTTCTTTCTCTCAGTCAACCTTATATTTTTCATTATCCTGTGCTGATGTGTTCGTTGTTCCATTGTCCTTTTTACAATGCGTCCTTTCCCGGCTCTGCCCAGAAGGACCGGGACTCCAAGGATGGTCCTGAATCTCCTCCTGGAGACCAATCACAATTCTCCAAAACTTGGTGAAGTTTAAGAGCAATTATTTTCACTGGCCACACCACACGCTTCCTGGAGTCGTGAAAAAATCTTGGGCATTCAACGTGTGAGTGCGGCGAGCAAATCAGTTTCGCAAACCTTATGTCAAACATAGCTGCACTCTCACATATATAAACCTCCAAATGGAGAAAACAGACAAGATGAAAGCAGTTGTTTATTTTTTTGCAAAATCAACAGAGCGTGTTGAAATCTTATAGGAGTTATTTCTTTAAACCTTTTGCGGAAAAAATATCGATTGTTCTCAGAACATTGATATGCAACAGCTTAAAAAAATGTGAAGTTTATGTAGTTGTTTAAATCTTAACCTATGGGGAAATATTTCTACGGCTTATACTTAAAGATTTCTATAGACAAACTTGATCCTATGACAGAACGGAAATGCTCCATGATTGTATCTTCATTTTTTTAAAGTTATTTTGGTTAAATGCTTATATGCACATTCCGAAAAGAGTATACTATATTTTTGAAAAATAATTTAAAATTAAGCGCAAATTTCTTGACTTAATAAGAGTTGAGACATAAATTATCCTAGGAAACTTTTACACTGGTTTTTCTATGCGATGAGAAAGTTTGCGGTATGGTGACATTCATCTCAGAATTATTTCTACTGGATTATGTAAGGATCATTAACATAAATTGATATAGTATTTTTACTACAAAATAAGAGAATTTGGTACCTGTCCCTCATGACAGTTCCGTTACTGAACTTGAACATTTTCTGTATATATCCACTGGGTAATTCTAGGAGATTGTCGAATAGGGAGAGTCTATTAGTTCGAATCTCCCTTCTAACATAGATGATTGTTATTTCGGAATTGTCTTTATCATACCCAGTGGCATTAACATGGCGTCATTACGAAGCCGGTCGTTGTTTACCTGTGACATCAACATTGGTTTTATTCAATAACATCGATAAATCAAATTTATTTGTAAATATCCTTTATCATAAAGCAGTTAAGCTTGTTACGTTGTTACAAATTTTGTGTTTTATATTTTTTTTCTTTTAAATGAACATTATTTCGGTCACAGTGAAGGAATTTTTTGTAAACTGCACGGACGCAAGTACGAGACGCATCCAGAAAGTAAGTTTCCCTATGTTTTCTCCTTTAAAGTAAACGTAATTAGCCTTGCCAATTGAGCATGCGTAACAGATCTATGACGTATGAATCATATGCCAGCTGGACAGGTCCCGTCTCGTGCCAGTCACGTGGTAGCAGTGGTCCAAAATGGAAGATGTAATTCCTTCTCCCGGTGCCTGCAAGGGAAGGGCAATCTGTTCATTGACTTCTTTCCACGTGCTGAAACAGTAAACGCTAACCGTTACTGTGTGTACTGCGGAAATTGCGAAATGCCATTCAAAACCAGAATGCCAAACAAGAAACCAAAACAAGAAGCCTGGAATGATTACTGCAAGTGTTGTGATCCTCCATGATAATGGTCGTCCACATACGGCTTGAAGCACAGCAGCTGTTTTGACGAAATTTGGCTGGGAGTTGTTTGATCATTCACCCTATATGCCTGATCTTGCTCCCAGCGATTTGCCCGTTTTCTTGCACCTCAAGAAATTCCTGTTTTCCGGTGAGCGTTTTGGCAACGATGAAGAGCTGAAGACATCTGTAACATGCTGGTTCCATTCACAGGCGGCAGAGTTCTACGACAGAGGGATACAAAAGTTGATCCCACAATATGACAAGTGTCTCAATTCTGGTGTTGGCTGTGTTGAAAAATAGCTAAAACACTGCTGTACTTGTTGCCAATAAATATGTTCCTAAAAGTGTGAGTTCTTTTTTTTCTTTCAAATAGGAAACTTACTTTCTGGATGCACCTCGTTTTAAGCAATATGTTCCGACCTAAATGGTCAAATATAGTCAGTGTGTATGAAAATTGGTCTTATCAGCCCCAACAAACGATTTCCTGTCCACTAATTAACTTGCCAAATTTTTAATCCTTCAGCAGAAAACTTCTAATGCTATCTAATACCTCTAGTTCTCTCAATTCATGCAGCTACCAATGTCGTGCATACTCGAATTATTATAAAGATTTTATAACTGAATTTAACTTTTCACAACAAAGATATTAAATTATGCCGATCTTAACCTTTATAAAAGGGATTTTTAACTTGTGAGGGCTCTATGGCCACTTAGTAAACCTTCTGCAGGATTGCAAACCGCACTTTCATAATTGGTAAATTTTCATTAAATTCTGCAGGTAAGATAGGGGTACGAGTGTGGAATAATATGCTTAGTGTAATCGAAACAAAGGTTTAGTCATTTTGGTTACTTAAAACATTTGGAAAACTCAATGTAATAAAATGCCTTTCTGAAGGCTCATCACTATGTGTATTCCTTAACATATGGATAAGGACAGTCAAATAAGAAAATGAAAGATAAATACACGAATAAATAAGGTATTTCAGTGTTAAATAGAGACAGCAAACAACATTAAATTGCTTTTAATGTTATACACAATAACCCAAATTATGTTTCGATCTCCGTGAAGACGAAGTAGCTCAGTTAAAATATTGTGCATTGTCGACCATCTGCTTCCGATTGTCTTTTTTCCATTCAAGGTACCGCGACAATGAGATGAGTCATGAAGTCTTCACCCACTGAACCGTCACGCTTCCTTACTCTAACAGCATCACACTCTAGGTGATTACCATCGTCTGACGTCATTTTACGCTGTGTAAATCGCTTCAGCTACCATTCTACATGAATCTTAAAACAGAAACTGTAACCGAACGGAAGCGCACTGTTCTCGAGCCCGATGAATCACAGATAATCAATCGTGATACTGAGGATTTAATGCCCAATTTCAAGCATTCGAGAGATCTTGTAAAATGCAATTTAGCAGCCTTCTTGCAACCTTGGTCCTGCATCTATCATTATAGGATTATAGTCTGACTCATTTATTTAATTTGAACACTCTACATGAATTCTTCCTGGTCGTAGTAATTCTTATTAATATTCATTTACTTAACCCTTCAGCGCACACATCCATAAATGCTATGTTAGAACACGCGTCAGGTGAATTTTAAAAATGAATTCCTCGTTATTATATCACACCTTTATAGAAATAAAAAAATGATATCAGACTTTTTATTTGTATTATTTTACATCTAAAAAAATTTAAAGTATCATTTGAAATATCGAAAGGGATTATGAACTTGCCTTTCATTTTCTACCACCTTTTTTACTATCCATTCTTATTCACGCTTTTCCTACATTAACATTTTCATGCCAAAATAATCATGCATCAAATCTATGCACAAAATGTTACGATAACAAATAAATGGATATTTACTGCTGGTATTTATGTTTGACAATTTGGAGCAAAGGAAACTTAAACATCCACTATTAAAAATGCATTTAATTTCCAAAATGTTTCATATTTCACTGACATATTAAATAAAAACACTTTATCATTAGGTACTTTCCTTGTTTTCAATGTTTTTGGTAAGATATTCTGCTTCGCTATCCATGAGTATCCTCACAATAATCTCTCTGCTACATTTCTGGATCATACTTCGACATAATTTGCAATGTAAAACAATTCTACAACGTAGAACACAAAGTGGGTCATTTTGATCTGAACACCATTAAAATAATACCTTTTGTTTTTTTTTTCACGCGTCTTATCTTATATTTCACTACCACATGGTCATCCAGAAAGGTACAGAGAGTATAAAAGCTAACAAATGTTCGAAAAAGAAAAGTCGAGTCAAAATGACCCCCTGCGGGCACTAACGGCATAAAAAGGAAGAAAAAATGAACATTGAATCTCCACACGATATCAAAAAGCAATTTCTGTGCATCCAAAAATTAAAAAAAGTTAAAAATTATATGCTTTTTCTTGAATAAAAGAAACAAATGTTTGGCCTGAAGATTATGTATTGGAAAACTAGAAAATCCCTGCAAAACGTTTGCGCTTTATTTTCTTTTTACTCCAATGGGCATGAAATCCTTAGATGCATATTGTTATTAGTTGACTATCAGGACTTCTGTGTGTGCACTTGTTTTGTGTATAAGATAGCAAAATAATCTTGATATTAATCCTGGTAATCTTGCTATTTTTGGAATAATCATTCAAAAGAGATGCTTCCAGTAGTAGGTAAATTTCTTTCTGTGCAGTCCTCACCCGTTAGTGAAAATGAATACCTGATAGATTTTTATACCATACAACCACATGAGAATATACTTTTCTTCAAAAATAGCTACCATCAAGCAAAAGTCTTTTATACAGACAAGAGATACCTTGTTAAAAATCTTTTTATTAGGCCAAAATTGTATACAGCAAGCAATTCATTCTTACTTAAAGTATACTTAGAACCGAGATATTATGATATTATGTAATATAAAGTAACAATCATAAAGTTTCCAGGATTTCGTTTTAACTCTTTATTACCTCAGTATAGGTACATATTTGCTTAATAGACTTCAAACTAGGCTCTTTCAGAACATGCACTTTTACTCCACCGCATCTTCCATTGTTGAAAACAACGAAAGTCTTGTTTTGGTATCTTTCGAAGTTCAGCGGTCACGTTAGTTTTTATGTTTGTCTTCTACTCTGTCAAAATGGTTACATTTGAGGCTCATTTTGATCTTGAGGAAGAGTCAAGAATCCGATTGCACTAAATCTGTTACGGAGTGAGACTGGTGGAGGAATGGAATGTTCTTTTCTGCGATGCATGTTATCTCACAACAGGGGACTGGGAGGGATGAAGTAACCTTTCCTCCTTGACTTTCGCAGGATATTTTCTTGGATTGCCTCATTCTTTTCCAAACTTGCATACAAAAATGGGTGTTAACAGTTTGTTAGCTGGTACAAATTCGTGGTGCCCCAAAACCTTGTTGTCGGAAAACGCAATGAGCATGACTTCTATTTTGGATTTGAAATGAAGTGGTTTCTTTGGTCGAGGAGAGGACGTTGTGTGCTATTTTGCTGACATCTTTGTCTCCAGATAGTGATTGTAAAGGGTCTCACCACCAGTAACGATAAAAAATAAATGAATGTTATTAAGGTAATAAAAAATTAACTTACAACGAAATTCCGGCATTGATTTCCTCCCATCCTAAATATGTGTCAATCACCATATATCATTGGTGATCTTTGGGTAGGCTGTGTTTAAATTTAGTCTTCAAAATACATCTATAGTCTTTAGCATAACGGAAATTCCGCTTTATTTTAAAAGCCACACAAAAAGAAAATCAAAACAGCTGTATCACAGCACTGCACGAAAAGTTGGTTTTCTTTTCCGACGTCACATAGTGATAAAAGCAAAACGTCTGTATTTCGCAGTATTAAACACTCATGCAATGTTGGTTTCATTTTCCGACGTTACAGATAAAACCAAAACGCTCTTATATCACAGTATTATGATTTATCGACAAGTGGAATACTTTTCGTTGCAACATTATGGCTTTCGTTCCAACGTCGCTCAGAGATAACAAAACGTCTGTACATCACAATGTTCAGCGGTAGCTTGAGGCATCCATATTAGTTTTAAGGGATTTCAGCGATACACTTTTGAGTCAAACGAAATGTATAGGCTGCCTTTGAACGCATACATCTTCACTGTTCCCTCCCATTAGCTCTTCTTTATTTACTACTATTATGTACAATTCATAATAAAATAAATATTTCAACAAAAAATTAAATACCTTCTATCAGTTTTATACGAGAAAAGAAATTATAAATGTCGAATTGGTGATGTAATATATTTACATAGATATATCACTCTTCAAATTATCTACCGTGCGTCATAGATTATCTAGGACAAACTTAATTCTAAAAAAAAAGTGTATTGTATCTTTAAAGTTGTTCCTTTCAACTTTATCATGCGTCTAGACACATGTTCTACAGATGAGCGGAGAATTCTCTGATCTCTTATCGTCATTTACCTTACGTTTAAGTTATCACAGATAACACTTTTATACTTGAACAAGATCCGACTTGAATAATAATAAAAAAAAAACAGTTGATCAATATGAACGAATCGAACAAATATGAATGATTCAGTTTGAAAGAGTGTATAAGTTAAAAATTCGTTGTTAAATAGTTCCATATTCAGGGAAACCTCGATCCATCATTTTACAAGGGAACGGAAATAAAAAAAGGATGAATGCCGGAAATGGATACAGAATTTCAGTAAAATGAGCGATGATGAATAAGGTATTTACAACACTAATTGGAGGTATTTAACCTTTTATACAATTTAACTTATACTTACATTGAAACCGGGGATCTTAAAGAAACTTCCCCTATATATGAGTGCCTAGTGGCACAGCCGTTCAACCAATAGAAATGAAAGTTTAGATATAGTTATTTTAATGCATGGGCTCCACATTGTGAGTATTTAAAACAATAAACTTCTCACAGTTACGGTTATAGTGACAAAATTTGGAAATTTTCTAATGCCATCTTCTTCTTCCGAAACGAGACGGATTAGCACGAACATGAAATAACAATCTTTCCGTACTGCTTATATCACAAGCAGTGCTTTACAAGAGTATTCTGTGATTGGTGATTCTACTGCTTATCCCAGAGAATTATGCAAAGTACATCAACACACCTTCCCTTTTTTTGGGATTGGTTCTTTACAATGCTCTTCTTTGCAAATGTTTTACGCCACTAATTTGCTTCATACGCGTCTCGTTCCAACGCCATTTAAGGTTTTCCCTGCTCTGATCAATTTGCAAACAGCAAACAGTGAGTGTTGCCATTCGAAAATGTCGAAATTTTGTCCCTGTAACCGTAATTGTGAGAAGTTCATTGTTTTAAATCATCAAATTTGAACCTCATACATTCAAATAACTATATTCAAACTTTCATTTTGATTGGTCGTACGGTTCGGTTACTAGGGACTCATATATAGGGGAAGTTTCTTTCACACGACCCGGTGCTTAACATTTTAAACATATTTTCTAACTGATGCCTACTTTTCACAAGAGGATTGCCTGATTACGAAGAACGACATTTTCATCGACTTCAATCTGCAGGTACGCTATTATTACTCCCCTATTAAATATTAGTAGGTAGTTAGGAGCTCCTTAACCAGATGACCTTATTCCTGATCTTAAATGTAAAAAGTTATTAAGGTGGAATCTTTAAGTAGGAATTAAGTTTAAATTTTTTTAAAAGTAGTAATTTTGAAAATGTCGGTCATAAAAAGCAGGTAAGGGTAAGAAATTTGTGAGGACTGGGTAAAGTTTTTGTGATGTGTAAATGTGCAAAAGAACTTGATTAGTACCCTGAAAGAGAAAAAAAAAGGAGTGCTATATACAATGCAAAACACCATCTTACTTATTTTCTTAGTGCATGGTGCATACTACAACATAAAAAGAGTTTTTTAATACACTATTAATGCTCTGAATGTACTTTACAAAAACTTCCTGTCCTTCAGAAAATCTAGGTGTTTATTCTAATACGTTTACGTCTTCCTCCTCCACTATACACTGATCTGTTTATAAGTCCTCCCTTATTACGACCCCACTTGTAGTTAGGTCACTAACCCTTAGCGGTCTAGGAAAATTCTCGATAAGCTAGAAATATTTTTGCTGTTCACATTTTCTTGACTTTTTTCGCCTATTTTCCTAAATTCCTAAAGAACGGATACTGCCAAGTAGAAAAGCTGACGAAATTGAAACTTTTGACGATAAATGAGGGAAACGAGTAATCCAGGAAAATAAATCGATGTTCCACTGTGATAAATTGTTTGTTCTGATATAGTTTTTAAGATCAACTTTGTGTTGGAAATTAAATATTTGTATACACAGATGACACTATATAAAAATTTTGTAAACATGATGTTGACTCTAGTATTATCCCGTATATAATAGCCTAAGTTGTCTGTCCGTCTCTCCTAGAATTTATGAAGCGGTTGGACCTGGAATGGATAGAGACATCCATATTGGATTCTTGATGAGTTAGGGTTAGCAGAATTCAAAGCGATTTCGAAAACGTGCGAAATCCACTCCTTCCCTCTTGTCGAGCGTTTAATGTCATTATTTCAAGCCCTATTTTTCCCGGTTAAGAGAAGGCAATTAAATTTATCAATTTATCACATACTAAATAGGTAAAAATAACATTTTTTTTTCTAGAATTATGACTCATTCTTTTTACTATCACAGTTAATCATCTTTTATTTTAAACTATTTAAATGTCTGCATTTTTTTCATACGTTTTATCACTGAACTTAGATATTACGTAAATAATTTTCTTTTATATGGGGCTTAAACAATAAATAAGGTATATATGTGATAATTTTAAATTTAATCATCGATTTTTTTTATTGCAGCAAAAATTTTATCACCGGTATTAAAGCGACAACAAATTCTTTTCATAAAAGTCTAGGAGTCTATTTCACGGACTAATAAATCTCTGGCGTTTAAGTTATATGTCTTTGAAAATTAAGAAGTTTTTGTTTGTTTGTTTGTTTGTTTTTTAATACATAACCACACGGTTTGCAATCGATTGGCTAAATGTTGGACATCATTCAGATATATCCCCCAAATAATCACTGTCAATATTAAAACCTCTGCTGTCCATCCTATCACGTAATATGACAAGATGAATTAAATTTGGCCACCAACATACGGTCAGTAAGGTTTTTTACTGATCCCGTCATATAACGGGCTATATGCTAATGTGTATATATTGTTGAATAGAATATATGTGTTGTGTACAAAAAATATAGCATGTTAAGAAACCTACTGAGGTTGTGTTGATTTATTTGCAAAATGTTATTTCACACAGTCGCTGAAGCTGGTACGGTACGTGTGTTCACACAAGCTGATAAAAAGTGAAATAAAATATTATTGCTGGTATGTGAATAAACACCAGCATTTTGCTTAGAAAGATGTTGTAAGGTAGTTACCCGTTCTGGTCCAAGATGATTTTATTTAATCATACTCATTAAAATTTTAAAAAAATGATTCATCAAACAATATTCTATATAAATGTTCCCAGTGCATTGCCTGTTATAAATGACTAAATTTTTTTAAAAATTTATTTTGGAGTTGGTTCTCCATTTTACTTACTTTAAACAAACTTTATGTAAAGCAGTTATTTAAATGTTTAACAATTTTTATTAATGTCTAACAAGTTTTTTCGTAGCTTCACAATGCATCATACTCTGTAGCTAAACAGAGTTTCTAAATGCTTCTAAAATACATACTAATTTTTTTAAGACGAAAACTTTAATGAACATTAAGAAAAAAATTGAGAAAAAAATAATGCACCTGTAACATTTTTAAACACACTCAAGAAGTACCAAAATGATCAAATTTGGAAAGATAATTTTTAAGCTTATAAAGAGAAACTACAAGTGACAAAACAAGTTTTAATAAAATTAAAATAATCGAGTGATAAAAACATTTGGCTAAATATAAAAGTGTTGGAAGCTCATATTGACTTTTTTCGTAGAAAACAAAACAAAAAATATCGTATTTTTCATCAAAGTTAGCCATATTGAATGTTTAGTGCACCTCTAACAACAGAAGTTTTCCTATCAAAAAATACCTAGCCCTGTATCTCTACTTGAATCTTCATAAAGGTGTATAACCTGGAAAGAATTTTTTAATTTTAGAAAAATGCTGGTCTGTTTTCGAGTGACTGAAAGACCCTGCTTTACTTGCGCCGAAAACAAAACAAAAACCACACCCTTGGTCATTTCCTTTGACCCCAGTTAGATAAACTATCTCGTATCATTACAGCATACCTACCATACTTTGTGGTCTGGGAATCTGAACCAAGCCAACACTGTCTGAGGTTACAGGTGTGTGGATAGCAGAGTAATTTAAAGTTCTGTGCTTCCGACTTTCGGCAAATGACAGGATCAATCATATCCTTTTATGGGTTGTAATGGTATTTTTTTTATCGTAAATCCTTTTACTTTCTCACGGTGCAGTAATAACTGTATATATCTCATGCAGTTATCGCGACTAGAGATGTTAATGTTCTAAATCTATCGATGTCTGATCTCATCTTAGGTTAGGAGGTTATCTAAAATTCATTTAACACTCTTGTTTCATGTTCTCTTTTATTTAAAAAAGATTTTATTTAAAGGCGATTAAGATTTTTTTGGCAAAAACAATCCATCTACACAAAATAGACAAAACAAAATAGGCAAAAACAATCCATCATTGATTCTTAATTTCGTTTTTGTGTATTTATTGAAGTTCACTGGCACCGAAGACAAATGCTTATCAGCTTTGAGCTTCCGATGATTGAAAAAAAATTGCCAATACCTGATGAAATTCTTTTTCTTGAGAAGTCATCTTAAGAATATGAGGAAACGTTGTGCAACATTTATTCTTTTTTACAACTCGCAGACTGAAGTATTTAGGGCTTCACTTTATCAGCATATTTACTAGCGATGTTCTGTACTGTCATTCAGAAAATTTTACAGCACACGCGTCTTCAGATAAAGAATTAAAGGAAACACGTGGAACGTTATGAAACTTGAGATTTTTATGTTAAGGATAAGATAAAATAACCCTTTGGAAGATTTTATCTACATTTTTTACACCTAACGTCAGAGGAAAAGACAATTTTGCATCCGAGATGGACACGTAAGCTAAATATTACGTGCGTAAGAGTGGTATCAAAGGGGCTTATTTGTTTCGTTATGCAGATTCATTTGAAAAAAGAAATAAAACTGTCTTTAAAATATATGATTGTTCTGAAACAATTTCAAGTTTCACCACATTGACGCTGAGATTTCTGAAAGGAATGTCTCTACTAGAAGAAATACTCAAACCCCAAGCCATATCTATTGCATTACTAACCTATATTTGTGTAACATCGAGAACAGGAATTAGCATGGAGGTAGATGGTAACACTAGTAAAACGGTTCTTGTACATACATTTTATACACTTATCCTTCTTCATTATAAGGAGAAAAAGAATGAGAGGAATCCTTCTTTCAGCAGATTTCTCTTCCTTAATAATTCCCTAAATAAGGTATAACCCGTCTTCTTGACAAGTACGAGTTGTGAGTAACCCTTATTTCGGGAGATTTTTCTTCGTTCTTAATTCTGTAAATAAGGTTTAACCCATGATCTTGAATGTTGGAAGATATCTCCCTTAATAATTATCTAAATAAGTTTCAAACCCTTCTAAGTCAACTTTCTTCAAAATTAACGAAAAGAAAATTGTTTTACAACTGAAAATTAACATATGTTCCACTATGAATTCGAAAGTGCAAACTATTTTTGTTAGTATTCAGTGTTTTGCTTGGTCTGGGGATAATATGCGAGATCTTTTTTATCAATATACAATTTTCTCTGCAATGAACTTAAGTATTAAGTAAAAACGCTCGAAGGCACTATATTTATAAAACCTACAGCTTTGAAGTATTTAAAATAATTTTTTACGTAATTACTGAAAACAGGTAAAAAATGTTTTAAACAGGTAAAAAGCTATTTCTATAAACGTTTTGTAATGAATTTTACCATCATAATTTTATTAATTATAAACGAATTATATCAAATTGAAGCTAAATTATTTTTTGCTCAAAAATTTTAAGATTTTAAAAAAAATTAAAAACTCAGAAATCAAAAAGTTTTCAAATTCAGAGTTCATCATTATAAAACTTTAAATAAAAGAAATACTTCTCCTTTTAATGTATTTGATATTCATATAATATAAAATTAGTCTGCGACTGTCATAAAACACAATTCTTTTACACGCGTACCCACTGTAAAAAATTATTTATAAAAGCATTTTGTAATGAATTTTACAATCATAATTTTATTAATTATAAACGAATTATAAAATTGAACCTAAATGTATTTTTTGCTCTAAAATTTTAAAATTTCAAAAGATTAAAATCTCAGAAATTGAAAAGTTTTAAAATTTAGAGTTTATTGTGATAAAACTTTTAAAAGAAATAATGCTCCTAGTATTTGATATTCGTATAATATAAAAGTAGTCAGTGACTGTCATAAAACACAATTATTATACAAGCGTACTCACTGTAAAAAAATATTTATATAAGCATTTTGTAATGAATTTTACCATCATAATTTTATTAATTATAAATGAATTATATCAAATTGAAGCCTAAATGTATTTTTTGCTCTAAAATTTAAGTTTTAAAAAAATTAAAACCTCAGAAATTAAAAAGTTTTAAAATTCAGAGTTTATTATGATAAAACTTTTAAAAGAAATAGTGCTCCTAGTAAGGTATTTGATATTCATATAATATAAAATTAGTCTACAACTGTCATAAAACACAATTATTATACAAGCGTACTCACTGTAAAAAAAATTATTTATATAAGCGTTTTGTAATGAATTTTACCATCATAATTTTATTAATTATAAATGAATTATATCAAATTGAAGCTAAATGTATTTTTTGCTATAAAATTTTAAGATTTAAAAAAATTAAAAACTCAGAAATTAAAAAGATTTAAAATTTAGAGTGTAGTATGATAAAACTTTTAAAAGAAATAGTACTCCTAGTAATGTATTTGATATTCATATAATATAAAAGTAGTTTGAGAACTGTCATAAAAAACAATTATTATACATGCATAATCACTGTAAAAAACTATTTCTATAAACGTTTTGTAATGAATTTTACCATCATAATTTTATTAAATATAAATGAATTATATCAAACTGAAGCTAAATGTATTTTTTGCTCTAAAATTCTAAGATTTAAAAAAATTAAAAACCCAGAAATTAAAAAGTTTTAAAATTCAGAGTTTATTATAATAAAACTTTTAAAATAAATAGCGCTCCTAGTATTGTATTTGATATTCATATAATATAAAATTAGTCTGCGACTGTCATAAAACACAATTATTATACAAACGTACTCACTGTAAAAAAAAAATTATTTATATAAGCGTTTTGTAATGAATTTTACCATCATAATTTTATTAATTATAAATGAATTATATCAAATTGAAGCTAAATATATGCTTTGGTCTAAAATTTTAAGATTTAAAAAAATTAAAAAGTTTTAAAATTTAGAGTTTATTATGATAAAACTTTTAAAAGAAATAGTGCTCCTAGTTATGTATTTGATATTCATATAATATAAAAGTAGTCGGCGACTGTCATAAAACACAATTATTATATAAGTGTACTCACTGAAAAAAATTATTTATAGAAGCGTTTTGTAATGAATTTTACCATCATAATTTTATTAATTATAAAGGAATTGTATGGAATTGAGGCTAAATGCATTTTTTGCTCCAAAATTTTAAGATTTAAAAAATTTTAAAAAATTTAAAATTCAGAGTTTATCCTGATAAAACTTTTAAAAGAAATTGTGTTCCTAGTTATGCATTTGATATTCATATAATATAAAAGTAGTCAGCGACTGTCATAAAACACAATTATTAGACACGCGTACTCACTGTAAAAATAAAGAAAGTTTTTATTTATATAAGCGTTTAATAATGAATTTTGTCCTTGTATAAATATTCCAGTAAAGATCAAAATCTGTTTCGGAGTAAGTGGTAGTGATTCCAACTCATTCATTGTCTAAATTTTCTATGTCATCTGATAAACACTTTGCTTCTACGATTTACGTCAAACTAGCGGCCTATTATTATTTGAGACAATCGACTTTCTTCTCTTCATTGCATATCACATGGCCTTTTGTTCGGAGCATGAATGAAAAATCCGCATTGCTGTCCACTACCGGATCCTCCTGCATGAACATTTAATAAAGCATGACGTCACGTAAGCTGGACATGTGCCATTCACTGTTTTCCACAAATAACACTGCTCAAAGGATAACGTTTCAAGTCAGTCAAACGGCATTACGATCTCGTTGAAAGTTTACACCTGTCGGATTGTTTTGATTAGGCGTATGATTTCTTCTAAATATTTCGCTTTTTATTTTTCATATGCAATTTTTAGAATAAGGAGGGTGTCAAGTTTTTACATGAAGAGTTCACGTTTTAAGTTCTGAGAATGTTTTAAATTTGTAAAAAATAACTGAATTGAACCAAATTTTTTCTGTAAAAAGAATGCAAAATTTTAATGTTACATAAAACAAAAATCTTAAAGAAAGAATTAACGTATATGCAAATGTTCAGAGATTAGCCGTCTGAGAACATGTGTATCATGTATGCAAAGCTATTCTAATTGCGGGAGAGGACTGTTGTAGAATGTATGCTATTTTATTTAGAACGTTTGATTAGAATTGCTTACTAACAATATATTTACCCATATCTCTGTTATAGAGGAATTTGTTGTATAAAAACAAACGAGAAAATGTAAAAAAAAGATGCGATAGTGTTTCGCTCAACCACAAAGATTAACACATTAAAGTTTAGTGTTCTTTTTGAGGACAACAATATATGATTTTCAAAGTTTTCTTTAAATCTGAGATTAGTCGTCACTTATTGGCTGGTTATTCACAACACTCACTAGA
>CM063501.1:65473382-65498382 GCA_032207245.1 Pardosa pseudoannulata
TTTCAGGCGTAGCACGTGGAGTGCTTCTTTTAATTTTTAATTTTTTAAAAATATTTTTTTAGCATATTTCCTTGTCTTTTGTTCAATATTTGAATGTTGTAATATAGATCAGTGGCATTTTACTATAATTAAAGACGATATAAAGTAAACTTGGGTTATAAAATGCTTTGAAATAACAACAGCAATGTACTACACCACAGCAGTTACACTAGTTTTTTTTTTATCTGAAATTTAGAGTTTCATATGACGTTCAGTTATCAGAGGGGGTGGGGTAAAAAAAAATAAAATTGTAATTAGTGTTAGCTGAAATCAAAATGTCATAAGCACTGACTTTCTATCGTCAAACTGGTAATCTTAAATTCTTCCGTAATCTTCCTGCATATTTTCTGCACGTGCCTTGAATTATTAATTTCTGAGAAGAAAAAGCAATATCACCCTTTACCTCCCTTTGCGATGTCATTCCATCGCCCTAAAACGAGGGCAAAAGAGAAATAAAGATTGCTATCAAACAAGAGCAAATTTAATGGCTGTTAAGACTAACCGCAAACATGTGAAATAAAAAAAATATTTATTTCAAGGACGTTAGAACATGCTAATCGTAGAGGACATTGGCACTGGGACCGATGCCAAACTCACAGTGCTTTAAATTCGAGCGAAGAACGAAAATTAAGGTATCACAAATCACAGCGGGAAAGAAATTACGGAAATTAGAAGAGCGAAAAAAATAGCCGGACTTCTACTTAAGGAAGTCGTTAACACCTCCTAAAAGATTCGTTATATGCAAAATTAATTAAATAGATTTACATTTTAATGTGTATGAATCAGATTTTAAACTCATAAACACTAAATATTATCACCACACTTTTATATAAAATGCTTTCTTGCAGTGCAGATTTATGAAAATTCTGTCATGTAGAAATCTAGTATTAATTTTTAGTATCATTATCTAGTATTATATATTATTATTTTCTTCGAAGCATAAAAACTATTTTATTAATTGCGTTTTACATTGTTTTCTACATTTACTGAACATTAAAAAAATACTACTACATATTTTTTATTTATTTAAAAACAAGGTTACTCTACATTTTACCTACCTCTATTTTAGCTTTTCTAAAAAACTCGATACTTCCTATATTTTATCATGTATGAATCAAATTTTAAACTCATTAACACTAAGTATTATTATTTCACTTTTATATAAAAGGTATTGCAGGGCAGATTTATGAAAATTCTCTCGTGTAGAAATCTAGTATTAAATTTTAGTATCTTTATCTAGTATTATATATTATTCTTTTCCTTCAAAGCATAAAAACCATTTTATTAATTGCGTTTTACATACATTGTATTCTAAATTTACTGAGCATTAAAAAAATACAACTACATATTTTTTATTTATTTAAAAACAAGGTTACTATACATTTTCCCTGCCTCTTTTTTAATTTTTCTAAGAAACTCGATACTTTCTACATTTTATCGTGTATGAATCAGATTTTAAACTCGTAAACACTAAATATTATTATCACACTTTTATATAAAAGGTATTGCAGTGCAGATTTATGAAAATTCTCTCTTGTAGAAATCTAGTATTAAATTTTAGTATCGTTCTCTACTATTATATAATATTTTTTTTATTCGAAGCATAAAAGCCATTTTATTAATTGCGTTTTACATAAATTGTATTCTAAATTTACTGCACATTAAAAAAATACTACTAGATATTTTTTATTTATTTAAAAACAAGGTTACTATACATTTTCCCTGACTCTATTTTAGTTTTTCTAAGAAACTCGATACTTCCTATATTTTCCTATATATGAATCAGATTTTAAACTCCTTAACACTAAATATTATATTATCACACTTTTATATAAAGGCTTTCTTGCAGTGCAGATTTATGAAAATTCTCTCATATAGAAATCTACTATTAAATTTTAGTATCTTTCTCTAGTATTATTATATATCATTCTTTTCCTTCGAAGTATAAAAGCCATTTTATTAATTGCATTTTACATAAATTGTATTGTAAATTGACTGAACATTTCAAAAATACTACTATATATTTTTTATTTATTTAAAAACAAGGTTACTAAACATTTTCCCTGCCTCTTTTTTATTTTTTCTAATTAACTCGATACTTTATTTTGTGAAACATCCACCAACCTTAGCCCTTTGTGTCTCAACGTCTCCAATTTTTAAAATATTTACTCAGGTGATAGAATACGTAATTTCAAACATAGTTTCAAGAAATAATTTAACAGATTTGAAATATAAAAATGAAAATTTACTGCCAAAAAAAGTGTATTTTCCACAAACAAGCAAAGTATATTTAATATAAACACTGCACGTTATTTGGATTACCTTTTAAATAAAAATTTCAAACTATCTTTGTGATAAATCCACTTCTGGCGTCAACTCATTTAAAAAATTAGGTTTTAATTAATACTTATTTCAATACTATTCATGTGCATCCAACGAAACAAGGAATGAAACTTAGATGGGAAAATTAATCTTAGTAAAGCCATTTGAATGGAGTACGAGCAATTTGTGTTGTAGTCTTTTATGCCTCATGGACAAGCCAAAGACGTCAGCCATAAGCTACTTGAACTACGGTAAGGAGTGTGCCTTTCTTTTTTATGAAGACCAGCGCTAGACTGAAAGTTTGGCTTTGCTCCAAGTTAATTCTCACAATTTGGAAGCAGATAACTAGCAGAAGACACCCAGGATTGGTCTGCCTCCTACGATGTACTGTTTGAGAACTTTGTGACTACGAACACAATTTACTTGCCCCAGTCACCTTAACGAGCAAGAAGAATTTTAGGAAAGCTTGAGCCCCGAGCCTGATACCTTTCAGTTACGAGATGACTGTCTTAGCCAACTGAGCTACTGCAGACACCTTGATTGACTGTCTTGTTTGAACCTGTTTGTTGCAGGATATCTACAATGAAACAAAGCCTTCATAACATTTAAAGGTTTAATTTCTCAATAAATACGTTATAGAATTACGTTTTGATTTTATTTGGATTAAAAAGAGGAATACACTGAGTAAATATACTTTGTTCTTGTGTCCTCCACAAAATATTCCTAGAAAGAAACGTGGTGTAAGTGCAACAGTAATTAAGCTTATAAACAATTGATTTTGACTTCAGAATACGGAGAGAGGATTAACATTAATTTACGTTCAATTTCATTCACACCAAAATAATTGGTTAATATCACCGAAAAGGACGAGTTAAAAGGATAATTCGCTCTCGTTAAGAAGTCATTATAATGTGATGTTTCGAGTTTCTTAGTACTCGTTTGGGCTGTTTAGTTGGTGTGACATAAATTTAAATTCTCCTTTGTATATTTATAAGTCGACATACTTTCATTGAACAAGTTTGGTAAGCACATATTATATTTAATGGTTATATTAAGATAAATTTAGTAAGTTATTTTCTTCTTTGTAGAGAGATGGATAATAAACAACAAATGATATAAATACATAATGTATGTAAATTGTGAAGCGTATAAGAATTCAACTGCGAGAATTCTCTTCTCTAGATTCGGAAGTTCCTGACCGAACATAAAAAGAAATATGTTTAATCTGGTCGAATGGAATGCAAGGCGATTATGAAACGTTCTGAATATTTTTGGAAGACATCTAAATTATCCCTCATGATTCTGACAATCATTTTTAACTTTCTAGATTTCAATTCATATAGTACAAGACTCAAATATTAAGAAGTAGCTGAAATAACAGGAGTTGCTTGGCTAAAGATGAAGTTTTTTATTATATTTTGATTGTAAGTTAATGATATGGAATTTTACGAGTGCATAAAAAAACTGTAATTTTTTAACGTATTTTTTAACAAACATTATTTTTAACGTATACCTTGAGTATACACAATATTTTACGCTTGGCTCCCCTGGGAGTAAAGAAAAAAATATCTGACTTGCAGAGTCTTGAGCAAGGCTATTATTTATAAGTATATATTAGTTTACTTATATTATATTACTTATATTCAATTATATGAACCAATTTACCAATTAAATAATTAGGAAGTGAAAAGTGAAATGCCATTCTTTTCAATTTCAGGTTATCGTTGGAAAGAGGGCTAAAATATATTTTTCTCGATAAATCAGGAACTATTGAACTAGTGGGAATTTACAGATATTTAAACCTTTTAACTAAACCAGAAAATATTGTAAAACCTATAAGTTTTTGAGAAAATTTTTCAAAACTGAAAAGTAAAGATGTTTATTGTATACACCGTTGGGAAAAAAAAAATCGTGTCGATTAATAAAAATTTAGAAAATTATTAAATGTTTATGTCAAATTTTGGAGTTTTTTTAAATCTTGTAAAATAATCTAATGATATAATATATATTATTTTAATATTTATATATATATTAACGCAGCTCTAAAGCGGAAATTCCGGACATTTCAACGATGCAAGAATGTACCGAATAGAAGAATTACGAAAGTGTACACAATTTCCAAAATAGGCTTCGTAAAAAAATCTAATTTTCAAAAAATAATAATAATAATAATCGTAAAATTTATAAAAAATAGTTTGTTTAAGTTAAGTTGTGTGACGGAGGAATAATTTTTACTGTTCAGTCTGCATTTTTAGAGCTGCATTTACAGCACTGCTTCTAGAACGAACATTTATTTTTTTAAAGTCTGAAATTCTTAATAACATCATGCCGTACGCCAGCTTTGTTAGAAGTACTTCAGAGTAAAGAAATCAGCACTCTGAAAATTTTAATTATATCGAGTTAAAGTAAAGAAATTTTTATATAAAAATAAAAAAAACTGTAAATAAGCATTACAAAACAAACAATCTTCTTTTTTATGCATATAAATTTCTGTCTTTTTAGAATTTTACGAATGTACTGTTTTTTTAGGATTTTAATACACAGCAGAATACACCTTCGTGTATATATTCCATACACCAGTACCAGAGTCTGTACTACTTTTCTTAACTAACTTGTGTTTAGAATACTGTAACATCGCCTTCTGTTATCCTCTATGAGTTTTTACATTAAAACCGTTATGTTTTCAATTTATGTCCATAAGATATCTTATCGGCTACATAAACATAGTGTATCGTTGTTATGAAATAGCGTATTTTTCTGTGTAAAAGATGTAGTCGTTCGATTCAACATACTAAATTAGATAGTAATTGATATTAGCTCCAGTTTATATCTTTTCCAGGTGAAAACTTTTTTTATATTTAATTTAATAAATATGATTTAACATTATTTTTTAAATAATTCTTAAATTTAGAGTTTATAATATCACAGTAGGAACTATAATTTACAATAATCTCTCCTTCTCTCCATTTCTAACATACTCACTGATATATATATGTACAAGTGTGTGTATATATGGCCATAATTAAACTGACAGTGCTCACAGTGTTCTGTAGCATGATCTATTTGCGAGAATGACATTTTTGTAGGAAGATTAAACAAGAAGAAGGATTCAAAAAAACAATTATTCCAAAAGTCACAGCTATAATATTTGGAGCTGTGTAATAGAAATAATCGTTAACAAATGCAAGTCAATTACGGAAATTAATTTCTTAATTGTGCCATCGGATGTAACGTGAAATTTGAATAAAGAACTTGTTCTTCTGTAATACGTGATATTGCAGATCACGAGACTTTATCGGTGTTTATGTATTTTTACGCTTTTTTAAAAGTGTTGCCATATTGTACTTGAACTAAATCGGAATGTGCATAATAAAAAATAATTTATTCCGTATTAATTTGCATTTGTTAACACTTTATTTCTACAACAATTATTCCCCTAGCGGTAACTTTTGGAATAATTTGTTTTTTCGAATCCTTCGGTCTTGTTTAATCTTCCTACAAAATGTGGTGTCATTTATCGCAATAGATCGCGCTACAAAACACTGTGAGCACTGTCAGTTTAAATTATGGCATATATATATATATATTTATTATATATATATATATATAATATATATATATATTATATATTTTATATTATTTATATTTATGTATATATATATGTATATATATATGTATATATATTTAAATAATATTATATGTATATCTATATGTATATATATATGTATATATATATGTATATATTATATATATGTATATAATATATGTATATATATATGTAATATATATGTATATATATATGTATATATATTTGTATATATATATATATATATATATATATATATATATTTATATATATATTATATATATATATTTTATATATATATCTGTGTGTGTGCGTGCATGTGTGTTTGCGTAATATATCAAAATTATTACACTTTATCTCTTTAAAATTCTTTCTCATTCTTATTCCTTTTAATCTATTTTCTCCGAACAAAAGTTCTGAGACTTCATTCTTCCCATTTCCCAAAGCTTTCTCTGAATAAATGCAAATTTTCTGCCACTCTACATTTTCCAGCACCTCCCGGTTTATTGTATAATGATCTAAGTTCCTTTTTCTTGTTAATAATGTTGACTAAGTTGCTTTTACTTAAGAAAAATTGTCCGCAAAAGCCTTTATTAAAACGATGGAAGAAGCCTGAAAAGTTGTTTTTCTGGCAAGGTTCTCAGAGATCACTTCTTTTGCTTGCGTGTTTACATTTTCTCTGCATAACCTTTCCTTCTTGTACCTATATTCTTTAAATAATATACTTATCTCTACCTCCTTCCGTTCTCTCGCCTTTTCGATTTTTCTAGATATGTGCGTTTTTTTTCTGTCATTAAAACTTGAGACATCCTGCAAAACAAAATAATTTACAAAACATAACTACAGTTGTGTTTGTTCATCTTTTGTAAAACAGATTGGGGAAACAGCTTATTAATTCACAATTATCTTAACTGTATCTTAGGTACCTGAGGAAAACTTTACCACATGCTGGCCTTGAATATTGTTTTTTTATTTTCTGAATCTTCCAGTCCGTTATTATTAATAATATTTTCCGTGAATTTGTTTAACGGTCTATTGTCGCTCGTTTATGGGATGCATTCGTAATATGTTTCAGACTATTCTCAAGGTTATGTCGTTGCTTCAAATGAGTACATCTGTGCATGTATTGGCTATTCCGGACAGTGGGAGGAGGACTTGTGTTATCTTTAATTTCTTATCTAATACTTATCTCCTTGTTAGACCACCTAGTTAAAGGATAGTCTCACACTATTCAAACACGGTAGAGGAATCTGCTATCTTTTAAACCCATCCAAATAACCGGAAACTGATCAATTGGCTGATAAATCGGAATTACCCTTCTCCAAACAGCAACACCCCCTTCTCCTGGTGGAAGATAAAGAGATGGTAATTACGGTTTCGGTTCTGAAGGCCTGTGAATCTGTTCCTTCTCTAAAATAGAACACCGGATTCCAGACGGGTACTAAATACTGATCCGTTGATTTCAGACTCTAGAACACTCTATTACAATCAAATGTAGTTTTAAAAATTTCACATAAAAGCCGAATAATTTAAAGTACTAATAAATACTTCAGACTGTAAATTGTAATCCTCGATTTCATTTAACCTTTAGCTAATAGCACTTAATACTCAAACAAAACACGCATGGTGTATTTTGTAAATCACGATAAAAGTAAACAAAATAAGAGAAATATTGTAGCCTAGATGAGGTGAACGTGGTAAACGAAAACTCTCAAGACCAACTCAAGATTTTGTTATTTTCGCAACTGAAGAATCCCTGCTTATATACAGTTTTTGGCCTTCAAGACTTTGAAGGCCCGCAGCAAAGGAGGAACTAAAATTAACATAAATTTGCATGATCAAACTAAATTAACATAAAGTAAATTAAATTAAAATCATTTTTTAATCAACTTGCCTTGCTTTCGAACCCAACCACCCGACCTCGAGTCCGCAGCTTATTTGAGCCACAACGCTCTTGCTAGAAAGAAATGATTTTCGCAATACTTATGACATTGGGTTTAACAATCAAAACTATATTATATAAACTTTCTTAAACACTTCAGTGACTAGTTAGATACATGAACCATGGTGAGGAGGCAAAGTCGAATTAAATTATGTTTACTGTTAATGACATATTTTACACACCAGAGCATGTAGTTAAAGATTAAGGTTTGTTTTACCATATACCTTAATCTTAGGCCGGGGCAGAGATTGACCACTCATACCATATACCTTAAATTAATTTACTGAAAATGAAGCTAAATAATTATAAGAATAGATAAATGCCCTCTTATTTAGAATCTTTGTTAAAATATAAGTACTTTGTAACGCAATAACAATTCGTTTGAGCGTTGCTTCAGCGCTCTCAGTAACAAAAATTACATTTGTAACTCTAATGAAGTAAATTAAACATTTTGCCTCTTATAATTGTGTATTTTTCCTAACCTACACTTTGAATTACGGAATTTTTACAAAGGATGTCATAGAACACATTTCGCTTCCACAGTCATATAGCACATTTAGGGGAACGGTATCTTAGAAAAGTTAATAATCACTGAATTAGAATGCGCGCTACTTAGAAACACCATTTTAAGTAAAATGCATTCAAGTTTTTATAGTTTCCTTAAAAGTTATGATATTAAACCCCCACAAAGAAAGAAAAAAATCTTAAAATCTTAAAAATGGATGTTACATCCACAAAAATACTTCCCTAACCCGTCTCCCCCTTTCTATCTTAAAGTAATTATCAATCTTAAATTTTTTTTAAACTTTCATTTTCTATCTTATTATTTTATTTGCTATAAAGGCCCTTAATTATTATCCTTAATTAAATTGAACAGTTTATTTTAAAATTACTGTAACTTTATATAATCTCATCCTGATGCACACCTTGAAAGAATCTTTAACTCTCAAGACTGGGATTCGGCTCTGAGCTGAGATGCGCCGATGAATCTACTTGAAGGCGTTGATATTAAAAGCTAAAACTGCAAAGTTTTAGAGTTTCTAATTCGAATATTTCAATGTCGTTTACTTTAAAAGGTTATGAAATTCCAAAGATTTTTAAAATGTAAAAATCAGAAAATTGAATTTTTGAGGGTTTAAAGATTTCAATTTATAGTATTAATTTATTATTTTAATATTATTAAAAAGCAATTTATTGATAAAAAAATAAATCTCTTATCACAAAATATTATTATTATCATTATTAGATTATTATTTTCCAAGTGGCATGGTATGATGTTTAAAATTATGGTCCATCACCCATGAAAAAAAAAGTTTTATTATTCAGAGATGCTTATATTTCATATACTTTTTAGACTCAGTATACTTAATAACTTAAATTTAAGATGTTTATTAACACATTGTATGCCGGACACGTACTAGTAAGTTTTCTGATGATTAATACTTGAGCGCGGTTCACGTACTAATAAGAGTTAGTGTAATAACATGGTTTGTTTGTGGGTACAAAAATAACGGTATATACAGAATAACGAAGCCGAATGTTCTTGTCTACTACATAGAGTCTGGAAAAATTTAGACAAATAAAAAACTAGTTTTTACGTCAGTCGATAACCACAGAGAAAAGGTTGAATATATATATATATATAGATTTAAAAATTGACTTTTTATTTATCTTGCAAAAAGATATATATTTATATATATTTATATATATATATATATTTATATATATTTTTTTGTATGTATGTATGTATATTTATATATTATTTATATTTATTTCTATTTATATATTTGTTTATATATTTTAATATAAAATACAAAAAGTTGGTTAAAAAATTAAATAATTTTCGATATATTAAGATGTAACTGAATAACTAATTTACACTCAAAACGCCCGCTCCTGGTACAATTCCGCTGCGAAACGTACCCGCACACAATGTGTTAATATATATTTAACATAAATGATCTGAGACGTGGTAGGTTAATCTTCTTTTATCTTCCTCATAAATTTATAGCAATAATTACTAGAGTACTAATATAGATAACAGACAAACAGTGGAAATATGTTGAATCGTAACTAAAGAAAAAGGTTTTCGTGATTTCCTGTCCTGCGTCATTAGGTAAAACACCATTAAAGTTATTTTCTATATCCCAGGTGAAATATTGCTTCGTATTCTTCCGAACGAAGTTGAATAGTAATGTCTAAAACCTTTTCTTTTGAAACCGAATCATTTATCGAGGCGTGACAGCATGCGCCTATCTCAGTTATTTAATTTAGGTGTTTCCCCATCCAACCAAAGCGCAGCTATTTTGTTTCTGGGTTTTTTTGGGGGAAGTGTTACTAAATGTCTTCGAATTAATCGACACTGTGGCTGACTGCATTTAAAATTGTCTACGAGGTCAAAGTTGCATCTTAGCTCATTTAACTTTGGCGTCGTTGGTAATGACGACTTTGTCTGATGCTTTTGTTATAAAAACCAATTTGTGCACTGCAAAACACCTGGTTGAGACGAATATCTTTATTGATGTTTCCCAGGAAATTACAGGAATTAAAGGCGGTGGTAGAGTTGGATTCTTTTCTGGTGTTTCATTGCCGTCATTCAACAGCATGAAAATATTGAAGATTTTCACAGCAATGAGCTTGTATTCTTAGAGCCTCAGTACATTACTGGAAGTTTTTTTAAATTTATATATATATATATATATATATATATATATATATATATATATATATATATATCTATGTGTGTATATATATATGTATGTATGTATGTATGTATATATATATATATATATATCTATGTATGTATGTATATATATATGTATGTATATATGTATGTATGTATGTTTATTATATATATTTATATATATATATGCATATATATGTATATATGTATATAATATATGTGTATTTATATGTATATATATGCATATATATTATATATATATGTATATATAAGATATGTGATATATATGTATATATATATATATATATATATTATATATATATATATATATATACATATAATATATATATATATATGTATGTATGTATATTATATATATATATATATATATATATATATATTATACATATTAATATATGTATGTATGTATGTATGTATATATATATGTATGTTTATATATGTATGTATATATATATTTTATGTATGTATGTATGTATATATGTATATGTATGTATATATTGTATATATATAATATATATATAAATTATATATTTATACATTTTATATTTTGTATGTTTGTATATATGTATATTATGTATATAAATATATATATATATATAAATATATATATGTATGTATGTATATGTATATATGTATATATATGTATATATTTATAATATATATATGTATATATACATATTCTTTATATATATATATATATATATATATATATATATATTATTTTATATATATATATATATTTATTATATATATATATATATATATATATATATATATATATATATATATATATATATATTATATATATATATATATAGTAGAACGCCGATTAACGACGGAGTTGTAGAAACGGAATTCGGTTGTAAAAGGAGTAGCACCTGTCCGTAAAAGAGATGCTCAAGGAACATTTTCAATAATTTTCCTTGTGTACCAGTTAACATTTGTGCTGATGATGGCCGAATGGACTGAGCACTGCTCTTAGATAGCGGAGTTCGTAGGTTCGAATATGGTTTCAGGCATAGATGTTCGTTGCCATTTGGAATTGGTTTTAAGCAGTAGGTCCTTATCTCTTTAGCCCATGTATTAAATAAGAGACTGTCACAATCCAAACCAAACCAAATAATAATTAATGATTTTTTAAATTCAGTTTTTACCTTCATATTGTAAATTTTTTCGCTTAAATATATTGTTTGTAACATTAAACTTTCAAGCAAATTGCTCAAAAACAAAATAAATTTATTTTAAAAGCCCATTGTTCCTATAAACTATTCAAGTTTTTAGTGTCACTTTGAAGAATGTTAAACAATAGTTTGTAGAATTTTTGATTTTTGGAATAACTATTCTTTTTTTTTTTTTTTTTTTTTAAAGTAGGTGGCAATCACATAAATAAAATCTCAAATTTTCAAGTATCTGCTGCCATTTTCGTTTGATTCGAAGTTTTGTAAATTTCAGGTCCTCGTACAAGTTTGGTTTGGAGAGTTATGGTCTACTGTTTCGCACCACTTCAGCTAATGAGACCAGGACCTACTGCTTAAACCTGATTTCTAACGACTACGAGCATCCACGTGTGCAGCGGGATTTCAACCACGAACTCCGATTCCGTAGAACAGCATCCTCTCATTCGGCCATCGTTCGGCGATCTTTGTACAGAAATTTACTGTTTACTAAAAGTACATCGACTGAGATAAGGACAAATAGTTATCTCTCATAAAACTTCCCTTTATAGTACTGATTTTACACATGGTATCAAATAAGTTTCTATCAAGCAATTTTTTTTTAAGTTTTAACATTTTTAATAATTGACCTCATGCAATGCTTAAAGTTACAGTTCGTTACTAACGAAAACGGGTTGCAATATTCAAAATTGTCTTAATTTTATATTTGTTTTACTCTCGGAAGTCAATAACAAATTAGATTTAAGATAATTTTTAATATACAGCTACTAACTGGCCTTTTTTACAAACCGGTGCTTACAACGGTATATAATTAATGGCAGAATATCTTAAAGAAAAATAACGAATAAGTGACATATTTTAAAGAATGACGTAATAGTGGTAAACACATTAAAATAATGTTGAAGATACGGAGATACTGTGCATCTCTATCATTTTTAATTTTGAAAACACTTTTACTGGCTATTTTATTCAAGATAAATTACGACAAATTTATTGCTGTTGATGGTTAAAACAATGTTTGAAATTAACCCCTTAATGCACAGTTTTTTTTAAAGGCCGGCCAAAATAATCAATTTTTTATGTAAAAAGCACAATTTAAAATGTTGTCTTAATGCGTCTTATATACATAGGTGTCAGTTATGAAACCCTTATGTTTCATTTCTCAATAAAGTATATAAAGTGACGCCTCTAGTCAAGGATGTCTTTACAGCCAGAGCTTACAAGTCAAATAGTTAACAATTACATTTTATTTTGCATTATATTTTAGTAAAATATGTGTAGAAAAATGAGCGAATCAGAATCTGATTATGAATACGCTGTCGGAAAGAGGCTCACAAGGAAGAGATAAGTCGTATGTGATAAGTAGAAAAAAAAAATATATATATATATATATATATATATATATAATATATATTTTGTACTTGAATAAGTAAGTGTTATAGCTTACAATCCTATGTAAATGATAATTATCATTTACGTAGTTATAATTATCATTTACGTCAAAAAACCAATTGTTTTATTGATTATTATAATAATCAATAAAACGATTGGTTTTTTTTTCTTTTTTTTTTTTAGCTTTAACATTGTTATTTTCAATTATCGATTGCATTCGAGAATTATTTTGTATATTTTCTGAGCATCATGTTGTTGAATCTTTGTATTGCTGTTAACCATACAGAATGGCCATTATCAAGGTTACAGTCTAATTATCCCCTAATTATACAACGCGTTGGTTACTCATAATATTTTATGAGAACGTCCTTACCTCCTCGCTTCCTTGTGAGCTGGAGTGTATTAAATTTTTGTTTGGATCACTTTTTGCCTAGACGCCTAAATTGATGTTTTGATCAGCTTACGTTCGAAGGTTAAAGTGAAGACCTTACACTTTGCTAGGTACTCCGTTAAACCCAATTACCATGACCTTGACCTTGATTGCATTCGAGAAAAATTATAACAACATAAAGTACGACGCCGCTCGAATTATCTCGAGTGTGCACAGTTTGGTCAGTTTATCACGCTCGAGTTAACTCGAGCTTGCACGTTAAGGGATTAAAAGAATCTTTTTTTTCCTAACGCAACTGGCCATAAAATAACTATATGCCTATACAAGGTTGCGAAACTGTTACCCATTTAGCACCACCCGAAGAGCACCTGTAGCTTAAGTTATGCTACGGACGCGGGTAACATTACCCCAGCTGCGTCATCGTAATTTAGAAGCATTGACCAAACAGAAGACCCCCCCCCCCTAGGCTTCGCTGGCCATCCCTAGAGGTATCGTTTGAGAACTTGGAGGACGTTTTGACCACGAACATATTTTACATGTAACAGTCACCTTTATAGAACACGGCGGTTCTTAGGCCGGTTCGAGTACCGAACCCACAATCTTTCAGTGACGAGATCACTGCCTTTGTGACTGAACTACCGAGGCTCAAGAAAAAAGTCATTAGAAATGGTTTAAAAATAAAATAAATAAAAGACTAATTCGAATTAAAAAAAATAGCTTCGAGAAATTTTTACGGTGTCACGAAGAATACCTGTACCCATTTTCTTGCATGTAGCTCTCACTTATTAAGTGAAATAGTGTCCACGCACACACACACACACATACAAGGAAGCACAAATACGCCTCTTTATTAATTAAAATTAAAGATATTTCAAAGATTTTGAAATGAAACAACGAAGAATATCCGCAGAATCCTGCATTATTAAAACGTTACTAAATAACGGTTAAGTGTCACGATTAAGTGCTATCTATGCCTATCATACCTCATATCAATCGGTTGTTCTCGAACTTTTCGGCAACTCAACGCCTCAGAAGAGTGAAAATAGATCCATTCTTTTGAACAGGATATGGGAAAAGAAACAAAGAAAAATCCCAAAGCAGGAAAACCTAAATCACTGACAGGTTTGGGATTTATCAGTGTGCTCTTTTTAATTATTGGGTTAATGACAGCAAAATGAAAGTAAAGGAGAATAAAGTAAATGGAATAAAAGATTGACTAAACAAAAACGTGTGATTGTACTTTAGAACAGGAATAAGATATTACGAATTTGAAAATATGGACCAAATTTCATGACCATTTCATCAATTCAGAGAAAGGAGTTGATGCCGTTTAGATGGCTGTGTGTTTGGTGCATCTAAATGACAATACTATGCTTATTTTTTGAAATTGCTTTTTTTTTCATATTCGTGTATAATTCATTTTATTATATTATAAAACAACTATCTCTATTATCTTAAATTATAATAATTAGCAAATTACAATTTTGGAATAGACTTGGTTTTGATATAAAACCACGATTTGGACCTGAACTTCTTATTTCGATTATTTACATTTCGCCTGTACAAATGCTGCTAAGCAAACTTTATTGGTGAAAAACAATCATTATTATTGTTTGTTTCCAGTAGTATTATTACGTATCAAGAAAAAGACGTGACAGTTAAGAAATGGTCCCGATTTGTTTTAAAAATGTGGCGGTAAAAGATTACCAGCTGGGATATTACGTTTGGCGTTTCTCTATTATCGTATGTTTATAGGGACTATGTTTTCTCCATTGCTTTCAAGTCGTTGATTCGCTGTGGCTGCTAGACTATTTCAATTTAGAAACTTGGTAGAGACGTTCATGTGATAGCGCACGATTGGCCATTTGGTGAGAACTCACATCACGCGATATCACGTGATTGGTAATGAACGTTTTAAGGAGTACGATACCATCTAATTATGCCTTGTGTTGTCTCCAAGTAAAGATGAATAACATAGTGGCAACAAATTTGGGATGAAATATATCTTCCTTCAGAAATAATTTCCCAAAACAATATTATTACAAGCCTTTATCTTTCCTTCCATACTGTTTCGGGTGTACACTGTTTAATACTTCTAACCACCCGACATATAATTAGCAATAAGCAAAAGCAAAGTAAGACACTACTATAAAGGGGGCTATTTTTTTCTCCCAACAGGTATCTAAATGCCGGCATTAGGATTTCCCCAAACACTTGAAAGTGAATACTTACCCTTTTTAGGTAATTATGGTTATCCAATAAGGTTTCACCAGAAAACGCCGTGTCGAAGAAACCAAAAGGTTTTCGGAAGAACAAAGCATATATACCGCAAAAGGTTTGTGGCTCGACATTGAAGGAGGGCGCAACGCGGTAGGTGGATATGTATGCACACCCCTACAGCTGCCCTTCGTTTTTAAAAATGGTCTTTTTTTTTCATTTCACCAATTAATAGATTCTATCTTTTTCGGTTTCCGTTTGCACCACCCATGGACAAAACATTTCCACAGATCTACCCGCAAGTATACAGTTTTTGATTACCACACTTTACCGGTCGTTAGCGGTTTGTTTGATGTCTGGTTGGCAACAAGAGCATGCAGTTATGGACACCAATAAATTATGAAAATTGGTTCGGTACTTTTAATGTTTGTTATAATTTTTATTTATTTTGGTGATTAATCACAATCTTTAAAGGAACTTTTTGTGTTGCATAGTTCAATTTGCCTCTTTTCTAAAAGGTACATTTTTTTCGATTTTTTTATGCTTGTAATAACGTTATTATTGAAATGGTGTAATAACAAGAAGACCACCCTTTTAGAAATTATTAACGTTTTTCTCTATATTCCAAGAAAACTGAAGAAAATTGGGATTTCATATGGATTGCATGAGCCAAATTCATCATTTGAACATTAGAATGTCACTTTGAACATGAAACACAAGATGAATCCCAGATAGCATGCATACTTGCAGCAAGTTTGTTTTTATCTGGATAATATCCTGTCGTAACAAATTTGACATGACAAACTTGCAACAAATCTCCTGCAAGATCGACGAAACTTAAAGCGACCCCTCTCTTGCAAGGCTATTTTACTGAAAAATTGTGGCAACTTTGTTATGACAACCTTGAAGCAAGCGAAAATTCTTAGACTTGCTGCAGTCTTGTTTCAAACTTGCAGACTTGTCCTGCTGAACTGCTGCTCAAAGCTTCTGCAAGTTTGTTGCAAACTAAATTTGTTATCTGGGAATCGTGACCAAAGGGATAAAGCTGAGTCTACCAATAAGGTTTAGTCTCGATTTGGTGCTTTAACAACAATTTTTACAACACTAGGACTAATTATATTTAACCTCCTATTTAATGTCAATTTCAAGCATCTTTGATTTCAGCATACTACTTTAGGATTCGAAAGCATGGAGCAAGGGCAGTTTCTTGGCAATTTAAGTATAATTTTACTTCTGTCAATTAAAACAATTGTTCAATAACTACTTTTATCGTCAGATGAATAAATCGTACGAGATGCATGGTGAGATTTTTAATTATCTGCGTGCAACACAAATTTAAATTCAATATAATCCTCAGAAACTTTCCAAGGAGAATACCCTTCTTCCTAATGGTACATGGTAGACTCTCGACATTTTTAATGTATAGGCCCCATGTTTTGATACAATTTTCCTCTGTGAAGTTTGTGAAAGGTATATTGCTCTATACTTTACGATAATTACATTAAGCCCTAAATAGCTGTAACTTAATTATGACGCATTAGTAAGTGCGGCTCTATGCTGCATCCTACAAGGGACATGTCTCACCATTTGAAGCTCTAGAAACATAAAAAGCATTTGGTACAAACATTTTGACAGTAGGGAAACTGCTGAAATTTGTATTAGAAAATTACATTCAATGATTATAAGAAATATACTTTCTATTAGGAATAATTAGTATATTTTTTATTATCATTGAATGTAATAAAAAAAAAATTTGCTTTCTATTAGGAATTCAGATATTTTCACAATAAAAAATATTTACAAAATTCTAAAGTCTGAAAAAATGTCTTAAAAATATTTAAGGAATTAAAAAAATAAAATCAATTTTTTTAGTACAATAAAAACTGTAATGATTCTTTCGCACTAAGCTCGACTGGTATCTATGATGTCTCTTAGATTTCGGATTAAACAGAAGTCGTCTTCTTTACCACATACTTGTCAATCACGTGGATGTACAAATATCTGCCCAAAATGCGATTTAGGGGGTATAATCCGTAATAACAATAGATAATGTTTTTTTTTATTTCAGTATCTATTGTGGTAAGATATTTGTGTATTACTTTACACTAAAACTGCTTAAGTTGTCTTTAGCCCGGAAAAGAAAAGTATGAACAGATTGTGTTATTTACTACTTCTATTTATAGTTTAGTCTTCACAAATTTATTAAAATGATTAAAAAAACATTACAGCATAACTGAAATACAGAATTATTGATAACAAATATGGTGTAGGCATAATAATCACACTACATTGTTTAGTATACATAATATCTATGGAAACAGGATTTTTTAATCATGGCAAAAAATTAGAAAGCACAGATGTCCATAGGACTATGGATTTATAAGTTTTCAATGTTATAACAATTGCACATTATGTAGTAAGTTATAGAGTGAAAGGCTTTGTTTCCTCCAATTAAAATTCTGAGATACAGTAGAACCTCGATTATCCGAAGTAATTAGGACCAAACCTACTTCGGATAATCGGGAATTCATCATTAATCATGTAGTTTAATATGCAGTACCATCATTGGTGCAATAACATTCGATTGTTCTGGGACTCGACAGTATGACCTTCCAAATTTCGAAATAGGATGTGTTTTTGTTTAGAACAGGGATGTTTAAAAGTTTGGAATAGTACACTCATACCGAGAATTGTACTTGCAGGAAGGAATTCTAAAAATGGGAATTCCAAAATATTTATCTGCAGTCTTAGTTTACAAAGGACGAAAAGGAATGTGGAATTAAAGAAAACTTTAAAAAGGCATGAATTTTGGAATGAGAATATTTTGGGTGATAGTAGAAAGTGAAAAAAAAATGAAGAAGAAACCGACTTCGCTGACGGAGAGTTTCGGTTAATCGAGGTTCAGATAATCGAGGTTCTACTGTATTACCAAACAATCTGATCGATAGCCAAATGTGTAGGTCACTGCTCTTTCATACTGGAATTCGTAGATTCGAATTCTAATTTCGAATTTTATTTCCAAATTACATACCAGTCATTCACATAGTATTTCTCAGACATTTTAAATTTGTATTTTAATTTCTTACATACCTTAATAGTCTTATTAAAAATCGATTTTCGATATAAGATTATTTATCGGAAGTTAAATGTGAAAATTTTAAGATATTTCCATATTATATCGTACTTAAATCTAATCATCTTCATTTCAGTCCTTGATTCTAAAGATACTTAATTATGCGAATCATGTCAAGATAAATATACAAATAAAATACCCCACTTAATTTACGATAACATTTATCATTCACATATAATTTATTCTACATTTATGTGAACACGTAGTAGAATATTATAACAACTATTTCGAACAATTAATATGCAGTGTAGTTCAAGGCTATCTTTCGCAGAAGGAAAAAAAATTGTTCAAGAATTATTCGACTTACACTTATTAAATTTTGTTCACGAGTTGAATTATCATATTTTTAACAGGAGAAAAGTAGTGAATATATTTTCCTTTCAAAGAGCAGAGAGATACGTAGAATTGCGTATAAATATAATGAAATGGTTTAGCATCTTAAATGAAAAAGTTATAAATTTATGAATATATCCATTTATTGAGCCTTCTGTCATATATAGTGAGTATAAAGAAATGTGAGAATAAAGAATAAGAAATAGACGATTACTTTTTCTTTCCATTTTGTTTGAATAGCACGCAATAAATTTTGTCTCGTAATTAACTCATATAAAGTCACATAGATACATCGCAACCTTTTGAACTTCTTTATAAATATTAAATCATTCCAGATTCATTTCTTGAACACCTGTCTATGGGCGATAAACACATCTATAGATACATACTCGTGCATATATTTGGAGTGCAAGCACTTACTTTATCCCATGCTACATCCAGCTCCTAAAGAAGGGTAAAAATTCCAAGGTGGGATGAAAAATACTCTTCCACTATCTAGTCTATTATTTCCAGTCTATCTAGTTTATATGTATATATATATATATATATATATATATATATATATATATATATATATATATATATATATATATATATATATACATATATATATATATATATATATATATATATATATACATATATATATATATATATACATATATATATATATATATATATATATATATATATATATATATATATATATATATATATATATATATATATATATATATATATATATATATATGTATATATATATGTATATATATATGTATATATATATATATATGTATATATATATGTATATATATATATATATATATATATATATGTATATATATATATATATATGTATATATAATATATATATATATGTATATATATATATGTATATATATATGTATATATATATATATATATATATGTATATATATATGTATATATATATATATATATATATATGTATATATATATATATATATGTATATATATATGTATATATATATGTATATATGTATATATATATATATATATATATATGTATATATATATACATATATATATACATATATATACATACATATATATATATATATATATATATATATATATATTATATATATATATATATATATATATATATGCAATGATAGTTTTGTCACTTTCGGTTTAAGGTTCTTTTTTCCCGATACTTCTTCTCGTGGAACCCTAACGAATATTGTGGGTAATGTTCGATAGTAGAAATCATTCCGGTTCCATCCTAAAAATAATCCCCTAGTAAATCCCCGAGTTTTAACTTGATTACATCACCCACGTGACTTCAAGTAATAGCTGATTTTTCAGCACAAATGACTATTTAAGCAAATGTCTAGCGTTTCATCAAAATTTTTGATGGAGTTTTCGTATAGGTTTAGTTTGGTATAAGGTTTAGTAGGATGCTTTGATATGTCAATGAATAAACGCGAAGTCAGATTGAATTTTCGATTATCTTGATTGCATTCTCATCGCAAGGTTGCACTATTGCAGGGCTGTGAAAACCGAGTAAAACCTCACTCCGTAATTAAGCAAAAAGCCTTACACACACACACACACACACACACACACACACATATATGTCAGGTTTGAAAATATAAAATTAATAATTAAGGGGTTTAAAGGCAGAAAACGGAGCCCACTCTTTAATGCAAGCGCATGAATCACTCCATATAAAAGCGCTTGACGCGTAATAATTGAGAGAGAGTGTGTTTAGAAAGGGTTGCTGTATGAACCTTGGCCAAATTTAGCTTCTTTGTTAGAGTGTGGATACTAGCCACACACGGCCATGTTTGATGGTTGACTCTTAACCTGTGCAATAGTCATGAATAAACTTATTATCAAAACATCATTGGCTCTTTGAATTGTCTTAGTCATGTCATATATATACGACTTATCATTCCACTCGTATGCTAAGATAATCATTTCAATCTAAGAAACTTTGGTTTCATTAACCTATTTTTCAGTTGTACCAAAAGTGTGGGTTGGGCATACCGAAAAGCGTATTAATCCGGAATTAGAATCCCAATTCTCCATAGGTATTAGAAAACATAGTAGTTATTCCATTTCTTTTAACTGTTATTTGATATCTGGTTCATTTTTATTTTGAAGTTTTCATTTCTGATTTTAATTTTCTTATTTCTATGCCTTTAAATATATAAACATGGTAGAGAGAAAAAGAGATGGGAGGGGGTAAATGTCTTTTTAAAATATTTAATTATCATTAGTTGAAAAAATTATAATGTGTTTTAAAACCTCTGTACTTATATGCAAAATGTAAAACAGAAAATTCTTACGTGCAATATATCAGAAAATGTTTCATATAAACAATACAAATTCTGTCACAAATATCTACAATCGTAACATACAATACAGATTCTGTCACAAATATCTACAATCGTAACATACAATACAAATTCTGTCACAAATATCTGCATTCGTAAAATACAATACAAATTCTGCCAGAAATATCTGCATTCGTAACATATAATACAATCTCTGTCATAAATATCTGCCTTCGTAACACATAATTCAAAGCCCACACATACATTACTTATACATTAAGAATTAAAAAATTTAATAATACTCTAAATTTTTATTAATAAAAATAAAATTTGGAAAGTATAGTGAAAATAATTCAATTATTTTATGGTTGAGTTACAATATATATGATCTTACATTAACCCCTTAAAGTGAACGTTCGAGTTAACTCGAGCGCGCTAGACTGTCCAAACTGTGCACACTCGAGATAGTTCGAGCGGAGTTGTACTTTTGTAGATATTGCTTTGTGTGTTGCGCTAAAAGAGATAGCAAAGGAAAAAGGAAAAGAAAAGAGAGACGTTGCATGTGTAATAGTTGCAATGTTAGGCTATGTGCTGTACCTTGTATCGGAATATATTACACAAAAGAAAGTTTTGATTAATTTTATAAATAATAGTATTGTTATGATTTATGTTTTAAAAGTATAAATAAGTATTTTTACTGATAATAATGTTTATTCTGAAATGGGAAATCGAAAAGAAGATAAAAAAAAAATCGATGTGCGTGTAATATTACAATATTCGACTATTTTCTACAATGTTTTCAAAATCTAAAATTGTAATAAAAATTTTGATTATTTTCGTATTTTTGTAATTTTAATGGCAATACAACGGTCTAAATTGTGATTTTTACATTAAAAAAGATTGATTTTTTGACGGACTTTTTTGAAAAAACTGTGCATTAAGAGGTTAATTCAAGAAATGTCAGGGAGCTAATAGAAACAACTTCTAAGATATCATGAACACAATTCCTACAATTCTATCTATTTTTGTATTTTTGTAATTTTCTTGGCAAGACAACGTTATAAAAAATATTAAAAAATATTGATTTTTTCCGGCCTCTTTAAAAAAAACTGTGCATTAAGGGGTTAATTTAAGAAATGTAGGGAGCTAATAGAAATAACTTCTAAGATATTATGAACACAATTCCTACAATTCTATCTATTTTTGTATTTTTGAATTTTCTTGGCAAGACAACGTTATAAATTTTGTTTTTTACATTAAAAAAGATTGATTTTTTCCAGCCTTTTTTAAAAAAACTGTGCATTAAGGAGTTAATTCAAGAAATGCCAGAGAGCTAATAGAAACAACTTCTAAGATATCATGAACACAATTTCTACAATTCTATCTATTTTTGTATTTTTGTAATTTTTTTGGCAAGACAACGTTACAAATTGTGTTTTTCGCATTAAAATTTTTTTCCTGCCTTTTAAAAAAAACTGTGCATTAAGGGGTTAATTCAAGAAATGTAGGTAGCTAATAGAAACAATTTCTAAGATACCATGAACACAATTCCTACACTTCTATCTATTTTTTAAGTGTTTCTTAAAATCGTTTTTTAAGCGATTAAGTTAATGTAAATGAGTTAGATAATTTGAAACGTCCTGCTGACTTATTACTGATAATTCCACACCATGCAAGCATTATATTTAACTGGCGCAAATGATGTGCTACCAGATGATTAATAAATAAGCTTCCTGACATCACGCCTAAAATGGTTTTGCGGCTTTCGGGGAAATGATTCGTCTAAAAGGTCATTTATGAGACGAAAGCCAACCTTAAATCGTAACTAGTCAATCGAAGTAAAATAATTTCACTGCTAAAAATCGATGTCAGGGGATAAAATTTACCTTTTGTCATAAAACGTTTAATATATTACAAGTGAAAATTAATACAAATAATTTCTTTCATTTTTTTCGTTTCTTACATTTCAAATTAGGTGTATCATCTTCAATATTTGTGAAATGTAAGACATAACATGATTTGATGGGATGAAATTTTCAAATTTAAGGAAATGACTGTTATTATTAACCCAGTAATACATACATACATATATATATATATATATATATATATATATATATATATATATATATATATATATATATATATATATGTATGTATAAACCTGAAATACATATGAAATACATATACATATGTATTTCAGGTTTAAAAATGGCGTTTAAGAAATAAGCGAGTTATAATTAAAAATAGTTAGAACTCACTAACGATAACGTAATAGGAGAAAAACACGCCCTCGAGCGGAACTATATAGAATAAAAAGCCGACACGGAAGTAGAATAGGAATTTTGCTTAGGTAGCAACGCCAAAAAAAGACACTTCTAAGCGGGAACTCGAGCTAATAACATCCTCCACGCTTGTCGTGGCAAATGAGAACTAAGGATATCTAAATGGAAGAGTTATGGACAGAAGGATTACAATAAAGAAGTTATATATGAAATGAAATGTGTCTTCCAAGCCTTAACCACTCGTCCATGTTATATATATATATATATATATATATATATATATATATATATATGTGTGTGTGTGTGTGTGTGTGTGTGTGTGTGTGTGTGTGTAAATACACACACATACATATAAACACAATTTCATTTGTTCAAAATATCATAGAATGCGCCTCCGTATATTTATTCTAGTGTAAAAGATTAGATCAGAATTATTTTATTACTACCAGAACACAAGTAGTTCAATACAATGTCGGTGATTTAGAACTTTCCTTCAGACAATCATTTATAAATTAAAAATTTCTAAAATTTATTCGAATACAGAAAAAAATGTATATTAATGAATTATATTGGCTGTCACCAAGAGATGCTAGCCTGCATATTTGGGGAAGCTGTTAATCATCTTTGATGTCCTATATACCTTGAGACGAGATGCAGAAGAAAACCGCATGAAATGGTATCTACCATCAAGAAAAAGTACCATCAAGGAATTGTTTAAATTGTTGGCCGAACGATGTCTGAATGGTTAGAGAGAGCTGATCTTCGGTACAGGAGATCGTGGGTTCGAATCCCACTGCTAGCTTGAATGTCCATAGCCTAAGCAATAGGTCCTGGTCTCATCATCCCTCGTGTTGAAAAGCAATAGAGCTTAGAGCTACAAACCAAACCTTTAAATAGTTGTGAAGCCTTGTGAAGAGTCCATTCCCTGAAATGAAAACGTCATTGAAAAGTATGCTGAAGTATATTATTTCGATTGGGTACATGATTGCCAATTGCAGATCCAACTGATTCACCAGCCAACTATTTGTTCGTCATTGTGGACAATTAATTGGCAGATTTTTTTAAAATTAAAGCAAAAATTTTCCGAGAGTTGCTTGAATTTTCATGTATCTCGTTTGCACATATTTGCACCACTGGTGTAAGTTTTATGTAACAGCACT
>CM063501.1:65503382-65508382 GCA_032207245.1 Pardosa pseudoannulata
GTTAGAGTTAATTGATTTTTAGCACGAAATTTCTACTGAAGTGTTATAGGAAATATATACGTTTATCACGCAATATATCTCTAGCTTATCACAATATAGTTATCAGTAATTTATAAAATGGTGACGCAAATAGACGTATTAAGTGACGGAAAAAATTTTTTTTTACTCACTTGTGCACTTGAATTTCATATGAGGCTTCTACTTTAAGTAATAAAAAAATTTAAAATTTTTTTCAACAAATTTTTACTTTCAGTGAAACTTTTTATACACATCAAGGCCTCATGTGTGACCTCAAATTTATTTTACTTCAAGATAATAGTACATGATTGAAAATATGAGATCTCCGATTTGTCGAAGAAATGAATACAGAAACAAACTATCTTATTTGTGTTTGATTTCTTTTCTTTTTACTGATATGTTTTAAAACATTATTTATAAAAATGTAAAATATTAATGTATGTATCAAATTTATTATCTAAATGCACCGTCTGTTTTTTTATACAAGCATAAATTTCTATCTTTTCCCCAACATTGCAATCCACTTTCGACATTTTTTGAATTTATCTTAATTTGATCATGCTGAACATGTAATTTCTTTCTACATAATCTAAGATAAGGGTTTCCAGCTGGTAACTAGCGATCCGCTTGTGGTCAGTGAGGCCAATTTGCAGCCTGCAAAATCTTTTTGGTAAACCAAAAAATATTTCATAAATCCAAAGTTTTTTTTCTATAAAACTCATTAAAAATCAACTCTACCTGCAAATTCGTTCTTGCTTTATCTGCGTTTAGCATTAAGAAAGCAGGTAGTGGACATCCGTTTATTGGTTGAATCAGGTAATCATATACAATACTTTCTCTCAATTATTATTTTTTTCATTTCATTTTGGTTGAATTATTCTTTTTTATTCGTTTTAAGACGATTTTTTCTCTTTTTGTCATTTTTCAGTATTAGATTATTTTTACACTAACACTGTTGAGTTCCAACAAGTTTTCAACAAACGGTTGTTCAGAGCACAATAGATTTGGATTATTTTTAATTTCCTTATTTTTTTCACAAAGTAGTTAGTGTTATGAGAACTTTATTTATTTTGCTTAAACTAAATAAAAGCTATTTTTCGATTTTGATTTCCTACTTCCTTATGTTTAATCTTGGATTTAAAATATACAAGTAGACCTGAGTCCCAAAATTGTATTTTATACCACAGGGGAGACTCTTCCACTACTTTAGTCAACTAAAATGAATAGACCTTCGTTTTTATCTAAACTACATATTATCTCATATTTATACTTCTGTCTTTCTTGTTGAGTTTTACAAAAAAATTGGATAATTTTGACAATGCGCAATCAAAAGTAAGGTTTCTATTGTGGCCTTGACCCTTGTAACTCGGAAGACTTGATGTAGGATACCATTTTAAGTATAACAGTTCAAGCGTTATTTATTATTATAAATGCTGTTTAAAAAATTACTGGTAAAACAGAGACAAAAATTAAATTCAATGTATTTTCTTTTATATATCCAATTTAAAAAATTTGAGACATCAACTTGTCAATCTTGTGTTAGCAACTATTGTCAGAAATTATATAGAGTTTGAGAGATATAGAATTATATGAAATTACATAAGAGGTTTAGATGTGTTGCTTAAAATAAAAGTGTGTCGAAAAATTATTTAAACATTTTTATTACTTAAATTAGAGCTTCATATCAGAAGAGCCTTCTTAAGGCAGGACAAACCGGAAGCATAATAGCATATTTTAAGGACGGAATTTTGGCTTGAATTTGTAGAATACTTTGTTATCAGGAAGATAATTATATCAAAATAGTCTATAAAATATAATTTTTTGTAAAAGCCTAAAACATAATTATTTTTTTCATTAAATTTAATTAAAATGCCATTTAGTACAAGTAAAAATTTTAATATATGGGTATATTTTTTGTGAAGAAATATTGCACTGCGATTGTTATAACAAATATATATCCGACGGTGCCAGATCATAGGTAGGTATACTTATTTTGACAGGAAAAAAATTTAAGATTTAATATATCTTCTAATTTGTTTTGATAAAATTCAAAACAAATCATTCATTGTTTTTAGTTTATTTTACGGTTTTTAATAAGTATGTTTTTTCTATATATTTATATTTGCTTCTAAGAATTATTTTAGAATTTTATACGTTTAAGTATGTTTTTTTAACTTATTTTTATCATAGTGGAAAGAGGAGACACTTTAATTTTATTTTTGTCTGAGACGAAAAAACTACTAAACCCAGCCCAGTTCAGGTGAGTGAGGTAGGTAAAGCCGACCTCTAAACCGTCCACTATTCACATCAGTAGCTGGATTAGAGGTCTCAAACTGTTGTACCAAATTCCAACACCTTATTTATTAAATCATCATCAGTCTATCCCTCCAGGTTCACAGTCCTATGGTTTAATATACACACGTGACCTTAATGACTTTACACTGTATTGATGGATGGGCTCATTATAGCAACAATGTGGCATTCTTGACAACTTCTGGTCCATTTTTGTATTTAATTCATAACTCCTCTCATTTGATAATTTGAATGCAGTATCCCCTATATAATAATAGCCTATGTTATTTGTCCGTTTGATCTCGGATTTATGAATTGGTTGGACCTGGAATGGATAGAAGCATCCATATTGGATTCTTGATGAGTAAGGATTAACAAAATTCAAAGTGAGTCTTTAAAACGTTCGAAATTCACCCCTTCCCTCCTTTTAGAGCATTTAATGCCATTATATCAAACCCCATTTTTTCGGGTTAAGCGCAGGCGATTAAGTGTATCTTCTCCTACCGATCCGATTCTAAAATAAATTGGATTAAATATGCTTCATATCACATAGAAAAATACTGCTGTCTTTAAAACTTTCGAAATCCACCCCTTCCCCCTTTTCGAGCTTTTAATGCCATTGTTTCAAGCCCTATTTTCCCCGGTTAAGAGTAGGCAATTAAATTTATCAATTTATCACATAATAAATAGGTAAAAATAACAATTTTTTTCTTGCATTATGACGTCATTCCTCTAACCATCTCATTTAATCATTTCTTATTTTAAATTTTTTAAATATCGTCTGCATTAATTTCATATGTTTCATCACTGAACTTAGATATTACTTAAATAATTTTCTTTAATATTTGACTTAAATAATAGATCAGGTATATATGTGATAATTTTATTTTAATCATGGATTATATTTTGTTGCAATGAAAATTTAGTCACCGGTATTAACAACAAATTTTTTTTATAAAAGTCTATGAGTCTATTTCACAGAGAAATAAATATCTAGAGTTTACGCTATATATCTTTGAAAATTAAGAAGTTTGTTCGTTTGTGTGTTTGTTTTTTATACATAACCACACGGTTTGACTAAATGAATTCAGCGTGATTCTAAACTGATAGCATCGGGAGACTTTAGAGGAGTATGAATATAAACAAATTAATGAGCGTGTACCAGATAATTCTCAGCCAAAAATTAAACCATTTTTAGGGTACTTTACAATCATGGAAAATTAAAAGTTTTTACTAATCCCGTCATATGACTGGCTATATGCTAGCTTATGTATGTTTGCAACGCTTTTTATAATTATTTAATCAGTGAAATTTTTCATGATGATTCAGGTAAACCCTGGGAAGGATTTAGGAAGATCAAATTGATTTAAGGTCAAGGTCAAGGTCATGGGGGAATATAGTGGTATTTTTTACCTTCCATGGGGCCTGTGATCATATAGTAATGGTGACGGAATAAAACTGTATTATGTTGCAGTGTTACAACACGCCAATTATTCATTTTATGGATTTCTCTTATAATATTGACAGCCGAATAACACCGTGTATTAAGGCTAAATAAATAATGTAATACAAAAAAAAAATACAGTTCAAAGATTTTACCCTCTTATCGTCATTTGGAATTAATCAGATAAAGTATTCAAAAGTGGGAAACAGAAAGTGCGGCCGAGATGATTGATACCAAGAGAGGAAAAAGAAATAGTAATATCCTGAGCAGAAATTTCTATTTGAAGTAGTCTGTCTTCGCCTCCGATTGTGATGCTCTTCACCTTTATTCGTAGTGGAAACAATCTGATAACTGGAAAGACATGTGTGCGTCAAAGCAAAGCCGGACGCCTGATAATGTACTTTCAATGAAGGGTGCCGATTCCACTTCAGTGGCGAAGGACGGAAATGAAAATCCAATCACAGAGGACACACGGGAAGATATTGTAGAGGGTAATTGAGAGTAGTTCGGAAGTGAAACAAGTAGCCTGAGAGCTCTTGACTCAAGTGAGGATATTAAGAGCTTTTTAAGTGCAAAAAGGGTTTAGAGAAGCAGTCAAAGTTTGTCGGACAACTGATGACGTTAATCAACGAAGTCAAAAGATTATATTTAGAAGAGTGTTTGTCTTCCACTTTCTCTTTTATTCGATTTATTTTTAAAAACATTCTGATTCGTTTTTCTGTCTTGAACTTTTCGATATGAGGGTTGTTACATTATCTTGGGCTATTTTTAGAGTATATCACTCAATTTTTGCATAAAAGTAAAAGCTTAAAGAAACCTTTTTCCTAGTATGTAATTTTTAGATCAATTTCTCATTCGAATGATATTCAAGAAATTGTGTTCTATATATAGTAAAGTATTAAAATGGTTTAAGCTAAGCCTTAACCAAAAAATGGAAACAAGTTCTTATTTCCTTTAGAGCACTGGTGGGGAACCTTTTAACCATTGTATGCATCTTATAAATTTGGCTGGTATAAAGGATGCCGCATAAGTTTATATATATATATATATATATATATATATATATATATATATATATATATATATATATCTGTAATGAGACTGACTTCTCGATGGGGCGTTGCAGTCATGGCCATAAAAATGATACCGTTTCAGCTAAAGACCTTTATTAAGATAACTTTGAAGGACGGGTTCCCACTGCATCAAAGGGACAAATTGAAGGGTCAGCTAGCATGAAGTTCTATGT
>CM063501.1:65513382-65515882 GCA_032207245.1 Pardosa pseudoannulata
CTCTAAATTCACACTTTACGAATATAATTGATAACACAAGCCCTACTATACAAGCCTTGCTAAAAATGCACTTGTATCATTACGCAAAAAATATTAAACTATTGAGATAAGTTTTTACGATATCATATGCACAAATTAATATGATATACGATAAAAACTGTTACAATTAAAAGACTTATCACTGAATGAGTTGAAGAAACAACAGAATGAATTTACAATTCCTTTTCCCAAGAACGAATGCACAAAAAATTAAACAGATTTAAAAGTGGACAGATATTAGATTTTTCAGCAACTGAGAAAAAAAATTTAAAACCTTTTCAACTTGTATTTCTGCCATTAACATATTGAGATATCTAGTTTGTGTATAGTGGTTATACATAATGGTTACTGTTTCAATATTGTAATAATTTTCCTTACCCTCTGTATTATAAAGCAGAAATTAGACTTTTTGAGTGGCAGATTTTATAATGTGCATACTCTAAAAGAAAATATTTAACTCCAAATTCACAGTTTACGAATGTAATTGATAACACAAGCCTTGCTATAAAAGTCTTGTAAAAATGCACTTGTATCATTACGCAAAAAATATTAAACTATTCAGATAAGTTTGTACTATACCATATGCACAAATTAATATGATATATGATAAAATCTGTTATATTAAAAAGACTTATCACTACACGCGTTGAAAAACAACAGAATGAATTTACGATTCCATTTCCAAAAGAAGAATGAACAGAAAATTGAACAGAAATTAGATTTTTCATCAATTAGAAAAAAATTAAAAAGACTTTTCAACTTGTATTTCTGCCATTAACATATTGAGATATCTAGCTTGCGTATAGTGGTTATATATAATGGTTACTATTTCAATATTATAATAAATTTTTTTATCTTCTGTATTTTAAATCAGAAATTAAAGACGTGTTGGGTGCAGGATTTTATAATGTTTATACTCAACCAGAAGATATTTAACTTCAAATTCGCATTTTAAATTGATAACACAAGCCCTGCTATACAAGCCATCCTAAAAATGCACTTGTAACATTACACAAAAAATATTAAACTATTCGGAAAAGTTTTTACTATATCAATAATATAATGGTTAAATATTTCAATTTAATAATAATTTTTTTACCCACTGTATTATAAAGCAGAAATTACAGACCTGTTGTGTGCAAGATTTTATAATATTTATATTCTACAAAAAATATTTAACTCTAAATTCACATTTTACGAATGTAATTGATAACACAAGCCCTGATATACAAGCCTTGCTAAGAATGCACTTGTATCAGTTCGCAGAAAATATTAAACTATTTGGATACGTTTGTACGATATCATATGTAGAATTTAATATAATTTACAAAAAAAAACTTTTATATTTAAAAGATTAATCACTACACATGTTGAAAAAAACAACACAATGAATTTACGATTTCTTTTACTAAGAAAGAATACACAGAAAATTGAACAGATTTAAAATTGAACAGAAATTAGGCTTTTCGGCAATTGAAAAACATTTTAAAATCTTTTCAACTTCTTTTTCTGCCATTAAAATATTGAGATATCTAGTTTGCGTATAATGGTTATGTTATAATATAATGATTACTATTTCAATATTATAATGTTATTTTACGCTCTGTATTATAAAGCAGAAATTAAAGAGGTGTTGAGTGCAAGATTTTATAATGTTTATACTCTACAAGAAAATATTTAACTCTTAAATTCACATTTTATGAATGTAATTGATAACAGAAGCCCTGTTATAAAAGCCTTGCTAAAAATGCACTTGTATCATCACGCAAAAAATATTAAACTATTTGGATACGTTTTAAGATATCATTAATATAATGGTTAACTATTTCAATGTTATAAAATAATTTTGTTTACCTTCTGTATTATAAAGCAGCAGAAATTAAAGAGGTGTTGAGTGCAAGATTTTATAATGTTTATACTCTACAAGAAAATATTTAACTCTAAATTCACATTTTACGAATGTAATTGATAACACAAGCCCTGCTATACAAGCCTTGCTAAAATACACTTGTATCATTACGCAAAAAAACTATTGTACTATGAGTTTGTACGATATCAGATACACAAATTAATAAGATAAACGATAAAATATGTTATATTTAAAAGACTTATCACTGCACGCTCTGAAAAAACAACAGAAAGAATTAACGATTTCTTTTCCCAAAGAAGAATGAGCGTATTTCACATGCGATATTTTTAAACCATTACCCTTAATGAAAACCTTATACAATGTAAACCTGAACCAAAATAAACCGGTTGAAAATATTTTACTATCCCATGAGAAGACCGCGCGTTCTTCATCAATCCACATTCCTTCATCATTCCACATTCGTATGGAATGTGGCTCTCTGTTGCGTAGGCACTCCTGAGATGTATACTGTACTACCGTAACAGTAAAACTCCATAAATTTAAATGTAAGAACATCTGTCTATAGTATTTAGGCAAGCCACTCGTCTGTGG
>CM063501.1:65523382-65550882 GCA_032207245.1 Pardosa pseudoannulata
TTACTTCTAGTTTATTCTAGAAGATATAGTACCTCTACAATGAGAGGGAAAAATAAATCAACGGGGTTGCGATTCTAAATTCAAGGTGCCATGAAATGAGTGTTAGCAGCCATTTTTATGAAAGATGTTCTTTAGAATTTGTCGATAGGGAATCTAGATTTTCAGTGAAAAGCAGAAAACATTTAAGTTAGGATTTTACCTTAATAGAATTTTATTGTTACACACTCACACACACACACACACACACACACACATATATATATATATATATATATGTGTGTGTGTGTGTGTGTGTGTGTGTGTGTGTGTATGTGTGTATGTGTGTGTATATATATATATATATATATATATATATTATATATATATATATATATATATATATATATATATATATATATATACACCAAAAATGTTCGCTTAAAAAAAACAGTAAACGCACGAACTGAATCTGTCCCGAAATATCCGCTCACCTTTTATTTATTTATTTACCTAAATTGGGACCTTTTCGTCACACTCTTTACCTAAAGCCGCAGAACGTCCGCCGAAGGTCTGCTTTCATTCGTCAGAAAGCCGTAAACTTGACATGTATCTTGTCCCTGAAAGTTCATCCGTTTCAGTTACGTATCATAATTCAGGCCTGGTTATATTATATAAACATTATCTTACTCTTACCTTGTAGAAGAATAATATGAATTTTAATGAAAAATTAGAAATGCTTGAATATTTGTATTCAATGACGAAAACTTGCTCTTTATCTTGTTAGAACAGGGATGACCACGTCATTTTTCAAAAGGGCTAAAAAACAAAAGAAAAATATTTAGCAGAACAATACAATTTATTCTAAAGTTTTGATAACTATAAAAATATATCATTTTTAAGAACACGACACTCTAAATTGGAAGATTCCCAATCAATTCTGATACACCGCCTCATATAGCAGAAAAAAAAAATATTCGTCTTCCATGCTAGTTGTGCATATTTTTTCGATCAGGTGGTTCAGTAGTATTTTCGTCTGGGTCTTGTGGTTGTTTTTACCTTAATTACTCAATGAAATCCAACGGATTCGCTTTGCTGTTTTTATTTACACTCATATACATGCTTTGCTACAGGAGGAGAGCCTATCGCCAAAGCCGTCTTAAGGGGGTCTTAAGACGGCTTTGCTATCGCCCATCCTTTTCACTTCGAAGCTTACATTCGATCTCTCCGTTCAAGTGGAGTTACAAATATTCTCAGTAGCGCCATCTAGTGGAGTACTAGTGAGCTGTGAATTTCCTACACTAGTTAACAATGCCACGTGTTAAAATATTGTAGCACATTATTTGTATTTATTTTATCTGCCTATTTGTCAATTATTAACTATCACGAAATAGACATAAATTAAAAAGGTCATCAAATGTACAAATAAAAACCTGGTTATCAAAATATTAAATATATGCTTAAAATCAATAAGAAATTTATAAAAAAAATTATTGGGATTGTTGAATTTTCACAGGTTGTTAATGTCGGATTCAAATTTCGTTAACATCTTTCGTAAATCACTATGTTCAATGATGTTCTCACGCCTTTTATAATGTTTTCCATTTTGAAATGGAACCAATACAGTCACACGACATGTTTTGGATTTTTCATATTTTTTATATACTTTTGGAATATAAATGATCAGATATGACTATCAATTGTTATTTTGTTTACAAATTACTTATCCTACAAGTATGTTATTTAATAAAAATAATATTTTTAAAGATATAAATGTTAACTTTTAAAATTTATTTTGTAACAACTCCTTTCACGTTGATTACTCTCTCATTTATCAGTTAATGCTATCAATACAGCTTAAAGCATTTTTAAGCTTAGTATAATGATTGCAGTTAAATATTATTTAAGTAACTTTTATTGGTACGTTTTATACTTAGATATTTCTCTTTTCGGTAACCCCCAATAACCTCAATCCGATTGAGATCTGTGGCATTACCCAGTCATTATTTGTCCAATGCAGCTGGCAATACAGGCACATATATCTTTATGTCAATACATGGCTGTGAAGATGTTACCCATTTAGCACCACTCATTTAGCTTATGGAATGCTACGGACACCCAGTCATTGTACAAGAGGTAATTCGTTGTCTGAGAAAAATTGTCTTGATTTGGCAGTGTGATATGATATCCTGCCTTATGTTGAGTTGAAATTCTCGCAGTTGAGATTGAACTTTTCTTTCAGCATCGTCACTTACAGCTCTTCACGCTTTATACCTCATTTAGAAGTCACTCATTTAGAAGTCTCCTCAGCCGTCTGCCACAGATAGCCGATCCGATCATGACTATAGTAGGACGTTTAACTGTTTGAATCACCACACTTCAGGACGAATTTCTCCTCTGGTTTTCGTATCGCATTCTCAGTTTTGGGAAACAGAATCTCAAATGTACTCTCGTCACTGAAACAAAGGTGATAAACGGGAAAGATAATGTGTAATTTTCCACAGTAATTATAAAATTTTATTTAGGAATAAACTAAATTTGTGTTCAACCATTCTCAAGCCCTACAAGATAAAGTTTCTATATTTAGTTTCCAATGGAAAACTTTCTCTGTTTTGTCAATGAAGAATTTTTAGCAAAATGGTGGCTGTTAGAATTGAACTTTTTAAAAAGTATGCACTTTTTTGCTCCTTAAAGCAATATCACCGAACACACGATTGGTATTGCCGTAGAAATAATAAAAAATGTTGCGAAGTTTTCACAAAAGATTTACCCCTGCTGAAAATAGTTTAAACCTTAATTATCTTAAAAAAGTGAGAAAAGCAAAAAACTGAAATTTTGTACCTGGTGATATCAACATGGTCAGGGATAATATACAATATACCACAGTAGAAAATTTTAGAGCAAGACGTGAAATGTAGATAAAAAATTTTAGTTACTGTAATTTATTATATTAAATAAATATCATGAATTGCTTATAATTTGATACGGGCCTAGTAGATACCTAAGGTGGGTCATGACTAGACCATTGGCCGTAGTTTGCTCACTCTTACTTAGAATAATCCATTGCCCTCTCTGGCTTCTACTAAGGCAATTTTGCCCATCCCTGCCCCCTTTTCGACCATGGAAGTATGATGGTATGTGAGTGGTGGGCGGAACACATATCATATAGAAGTTTTCAGGGTAAGAGGGTGAAATTTGTTTAGTTCATTATGCAAAGTAAAAAAAAAAAAAATATTGTAATCTTGAAAAAATTCATCGTTCCGATTTTAACAAAAATACGCAATTTGACCATTCTTGAACCAATTGGTACATGTTTTCTGTTTTAAGCTTTACGTTCGTACAAGGAAACTTTAATTCTGAAGCATTAAAAATTCATTTTGAACATACCTTAGCTCATTTTGACTGTTTTTGTCTTGAAATCTGTACGTACGTATCATGCATCAACAATAAGTATTAGTTATAGGGTGTTTAAACATTGTATTTAGGACTGTTATAACATAATAGTTGTGTACCTTTTCTTTTGATGACTATCCCCATGCTATATAACGATATACTTCAATATAATGCAATTTCACGTTACCAAACAGCACTCAAAAACGATTTGTTGTAAATGTTCAAATTTTATAACATATATTAATGCTATTGACCTCCACAAGGTGGCAGTACTTATCGCTGAATTAATGTGTACATTACTCAATGTTGAAATAATAGGGTATAAATTTTGTTATTAAAAGTTAATATTTTAGCAGTTCTCTAACTGTCACCTTTATTAAAAACTCGAAAGATTATATCTCCCATTCAAATAAAATAAGAAAAAAAGATTAGGAGCAAGAAAAAAAATCTGTAAAATTTAATAAGCGAATAAAGATGACTTTTCCTCATAAAGTTATTTTCATATAAAACTATTTTCAAAGCATGGCCAGATTAAATATTTACCCCATAATAGTCTATCAAATCAAATCAGGTTACAATGTATTAAGTTTTCTTACTGTACATGGCAATTTTAAGACATTTCTACATAACATAAGCAAACTAACTTTTCCTCTTTGACGAAATAATAATTAAAAAGTCCCTTACTCAGTCTTAGCCTCCTATTTTTGTCAAGGAGACAAACTAACTTTTCTCTTTGTCAATGTAGCGCCACCAGTGATCCAATAAATTATCTAACATGCAAAATTATAATAAAACCATATTATAATTCCATTCATAATCTTCTCAAAAGACTTAATATCTATTACAGATATCAATTTAAACTTTCTCTCTTAACAAAAATCTGATGAGGGCACACATGACTTCTTTGTACGTCTATTAAACAGCACACATTTTGCTATTTGGTATGGTGAGACATCGGAATTATTATTTGCCATTTCTCTTCAAGATTCAAAGTCAGTTTCGAAACAAAACTCTTCTGTTTCATTTTAACAAAGAGTAGAGAAGACATTTATTTTAACAAAGAGTAGTAGAGTTCAATTACTGCCATCTGACGGCGACCTGTAGAGTTAATTTTTGTTATAATGAAATTTTTCGTTATATAGATATTTCATTCTAAGCCAAAGTTTTTAGCAATTATAACAGGTCATCTACTCCGTACTAGAAATCAATAAACAATGAAAAATAAAATTTATTTCTTGTAAATAATAAATTTTTCGTTTTATTCCCTAAATATGGACTTCAAAAGCATTGATTTTACTGCTTAAAAAGCATTTTACATCTGCATTGAATGCATTTGTTTTACATTGTTGTAGGTTGGTAGCACAAATGTTCTTTATACGGGGATATAGAGTGCTAATTACAATCCAAACAGGAAATGTTATAAAAGATAAATAACAGTCCTAAATGCAAAATTTGATCCTTCTACAGCAAAAGGATTTTTTAGTTACATCCGGCAACGTTAATACTCGTTAAATTGAATTCTATAGCTTCATAGAGTGGTTATTGCAATGACAAAAAAGGATGTTCAAATAGATGTATAACAGTCCTAAATACAATATTTGAGCTTTCTATAGCTAATCGTTTTTTAGTTATGTTCATCAGCGTAAACATTCGTAATATTGAAATATCTCATTTTTAAAGTGCTTGTTGCATTTAATAGTGAAATTGCATAAGTAAATGTTATAATTTTTCTAAATACAAAATTTAAATCTCCTACGGCTAATTGTTTTTGAGGTATTCGAGATACATTCGTACATGCTTACGAAAATTTTTTTGAAATTGATTCAGGCATGTTCAAAATGAGTATTTCTTTTGAAATCTGAGCACTGTAGTTTTTTTCACGAATACAATACTTTTATTACTTTGTACAAAAAAGTAAAAATATAAGACTGAAACCAAATAGGAAGGGTACCGTCGTTTGAAGGTTTGAAACTTTCTCTGTTACAGATATACGTAATCGTTCGAAATTGGTTTCAGGCAGAAGTCTAAATTCGCCCTGATAATTAGGCTTCAGGTTACGAAAATATTGACCAATGCTCTCCTACTAAGACAAACCAATACAATCCAGCTTTCATGTTTTATATCTAGATTTTATATTGTCATAATCTAAAATCACATCATATATTTAAACCCGCAAAAACAACCTTGGTTTTCAGCATTTCCGTGCTGCATAGAGCTCACGTTCATTTTATAGTTGTTTTGATGATTCCTTTTCGTTCTAGCAATCTCTCCTCACGTCCTTGAAAACCGTTTGTCTTGTGTAAGATTCGGACGTAAAGTACAAATGTAAACACCTTCACTGATATTACTCACGGTTTCAATTTCCCTCTAAATTTAGAAACCAGAAATTCTGTAAAAGAAAAAAATACTAAATTGAAACTAATCTATTTTAAGACAAAAAAACTTGTATTCTAGCATCCCCAAAAATATTTTTTTATTTTTTTTAAATCTTGTTCTCAAGTATCCCCTATTTAGTAATACCCTAAGTTATCTGTCCGTTTGTCCTAGAATTTATGAAATGGTTGGACCTGGAATGGATACGGGCATCCATATTTGATTCCTGATGAGTTAACAAAATTCAAACCGAGTCTTTAAAACGTTTGAAATCCAACCTTTCCCCTTTTTCAACTCCTCTTCTTAGCCCACTCTCCTGTTTCTAATCATGGATCTTGTTGATGCTTCAACCACATTTGGCGAAATTGGCGTGCTTGCAGCGTGGCGCTTGAAATCTGGCGAGGGGATCGTAACTCAACAATTTGATTCTTAATCAAAAACAACAATTTGAGGAAACAATTTTCAAAAATTGATTATTTTAAATACTTTTAATAATAAATTTTTAATAAATTAAATTAAATAAAATAAAATTAAATAATAAATTTTTAGATACTTGGTAAATTCTTTTTCCAATTTTTAAGTAAATCGACCGATCTTTGCAGAACACGTTAGATACTTATTTTTTATTTCAATTTTTCAAGTAAATCGACCGATCTTTGCAGAACACGTATTTTGAGTGGAGGTTGAAGAGGAGTTGTAAAATTGAAAATTTTTTTTCAAATCTTTTATTCGAGCGTTTAATGCAACTATTTCAAGTCATATTTTCCCCGGTTAAGAGCAGACCGATTAAGCCGATTCCGGACGGCTACGTACATCCATTCCGTAGTGGGATTCGAATCCACGAACTCCGGTTCAGAGGGCCAACAATCTAGCCATTCGGCCATTGTTCGGCAACGAGTATGTTGAATCGAGACATAAGGAAAACAAAAAAACATGGCTAACACAAAGCCCTGGTATGCGTTAGGGAAGTAATTTTCGCACATTTTTGTTATAATTTTAGTATTTACCATTGTACTTTCTTATGGATAGGAGAGCCTTATTTTTAGTGGCCTAAGGAAGCTGAATATCTTAACACGGTCCTACATCCATGTATAATGTAAAGTAAGCATTGCGTTCAAGGCCAGACAGCTTCGAACTTCGAACCGATCTGTGAAATAATAAAGAATAGGGAATAACGCCCCTTCGACTTTTTCGTATACTCATAGAAAGTTAACTATTTTTGATAGTCATGTTTTTATTCTTACATTCCAAACACTGTCGCATAAATATCTCTATAACCCCGTTTATATGAGTCATTATATGTGTTAATTTTAACAGGTAAAAGAGATTTACTTGGAGGGTCAGAAAAACCCGTTCACATAAGCAATAATTTTATTTCTCCTCTTTGCTGGGGCCGAACGATGGCCGAATGGTTCGGGTTCTGCCCTTCTGGAACTGGAGTTAGTGGGTTCGAATCCCACTGTAGCATGGATGTTCGCAGCCGTTCGGAATCGACTTTAAGCAGTAGTCTCATTAGCTCTTGTGTTGCAAAAAGTAGACCGTAGTTCTCCAAACCAAACCCAATCCTTTTTAATGGAATTGAGAAACAGGAGGTAATCCACAAGTTGAATAAAGACTGACATAAAAAAAGCAAGAAAAGAAAAATAAGAACTTGAGATTTTGCTATAATATATGTATTTAAAATTTGGTTTCTCGAAGTCACAATTCGAGTTATCGTGTTCACACAGATATAGTTTCAAAAATGGTATTTCCGGACTCAAATCCAAATCGGGAACGTCAATCAAAATCTTGAGATCTAACAGGATGTGAATCTATTGCAAACCACACATAATTGAAGACCTCGTAGGTAAAAAGTTATAACCCACGTTATTATAGTTTAGAGATAAACAAATTTATATTTTGATAAAATATTTATTATTACATTTTCAGAATTGAAAAACTTATTTCTAAACAATCTTTGTGTATAATACCCTGAGTGTAAGAATAGCGTAAGAATTTAAAGTGTATGTATAGTAATAAAGTAAAGAAATCCATAAGTTCAATGTTATATTATAGCGTTATTTACATAATTTAATGTGGATTGTGTTTTTTTAACCCCCGAGAACGTAAAATTTACCGAGAGTTCTCCATGGTTATTCTTCTACGGTATTCAAAGTTATTAATATGCCCAGGGCTGTAACTAGGGCGTAGCAAGGGTAGCATTTGCCATGGGCGTATCAGTCTTGGGCGCCGCACCGGGAAAAAAATAGGGTTCGAAAGAGGACGATTCCCCCCTTTCTTCCAAAAGAGGGGAATCGTCCTATTTCGGAAAAGGAAAAAAGAAAAAGTTTTCAAAAAAGGAAAAGTTGAAAAATAATTTTTTCCGTTATAAAATCCAATGTGTTTAAAAATTATTATTTTTTTATGAATTTTCTTATTTTTTAAAATCTAGCTAGAAACTAAACTTGTTATAGATTCTTACAAAATGTTCACCAAACCCCCCTGATATACTATAATATAAATTCGGGTATTCGTTTTAAACTTTTAATATTTTTAATACATTAAAGTTAATAAAACTAAATTTAAATTTAGAATTTTTTTTATGAAAATTCAACTTTCAAATAAAAAATATTCCCCTAAAGCAAACTATTCAGTTTATCAGCAAAATAATATCGCCAAATGTTCAAAAATATTTTTAAGTAGTAATAAGGTAAAAATAGAGGAAAAAAATGAAAATTAATATACTAGGAACAATTTAAGTATTAACAAAATATTTTGAGTTTATTCTAAACTAGCATATAGCCCGTCATATGACGGGATCAGTAAAATTTTTAATTTTCCAGCATTGTAAAGTACCCTATGAAGCAGGTAATAAAATGGTTTGTGTTTTGGCTGAGAATTATCTAGTACACGCTCAATAATGTGTTTATCTTCATACTCTACTAAAGTCTCCCTAAATAAGGCAATTTGTCGCAACGACACGAACTACTATAATGACCTTCCCATTCATTTTCATGTTTACAACAGCCAATAGACAAACAATAAACTGCCCTTCCGTTTGAAACTAAAGCCAGAATTGTCATAATTTGAGAATTTGCCTTACTGCGTAAATGCAGTTTAGAATCACACTGAATTCATTTAGTCAAACAGTGTGGTTATGTATAAAAAACAAACGCACAAACGAACAGACTTCTTAATTTTCAAAGATATATAACTTAAACGCTAGATGTTTATTAGTCTGTGAAATAGACTCCTAGACTTTTAGGAAAAAAAATTGTTGTTAATACCGGTCGTAAACTTTTCATTGCAATAAAAAATAATCGATGATTAAATTTAAAATTATCACTTATATTCTTAATCTATTATTTAATACAAATATAAAAGAAAATTATTTGCTTAATATGTAAGTTCAGTGATAAAACGTATGAAAATAATGCACGCGATATTTAAATCATTTAAAATAAGAAATGATTATATGAGACGGTCAAAGGAATGACGTCATAATGCTAGAAAAGATTGTAGTTTTTACCTATTTATTGTGTGGATAAATTGATAAATTTAATCGCCTGCCTTAGCCGGTGAATTCATTCCAGGTCCAACCGCTTTATAAATTGGTGGACAGACGGACAGATAACTTAGGCTATTATTATATAAGGGATGTATCATATAGGAAAAAATATTTATATATTTTCTTGCTATATTTGTTGTTAGGGGACAGACCAGTCTTTTGCTCCGGGCACTAAAGCACGCAGTTACAACCCTGAATATGCCTTTACGATTTTTCTTCAAATTCGATTCGGCGTTTGTTCCTTGCATATGGGAAGCTCGTAGCGTGCGGTGCAAGAAGTCAGTTCCACTTTTATGACTTCATTTTTCGATGTGACGCCCACTGAGAGAATCGTAAACACCTCATTTTCACACCCACTCTCGCATTCTCGCATAGTTATGGATGTTTTGCGGATGAACGGGGTAACTTTCTGAATGAACGTACTGGTAACGAAAGGAAAAGAAAAGAAATTACTTTTCTGAGGTTAAAAGACTAAACATATTTTACTTAATGAAGGCTTTTAACAATAGGATTATAGAAGAATATGAAATAAAAGTGAGAGCCAAATAAACGTAAAGTAATGGATAATCACTGCTAATTTCAAAATAAATTACTCTTGTTATCATTTAGTAGTCTTCTACGAGAAATAGCCGAAAGATGACTGTTCTTCGGTACCGGAGTGATTGTAGCTGTTCCGGTCTCATTATACACTGTGTAGCAAAGCAGTAGATAGTTGCGTTCCAAACCAAACCAAATCTACAAGGAATATATGTTTAAATATGGAAAATAGAAATGGTAAAAGATGAAAAATGTGGGACTATGAATAAATTCAATTTCTGTAACTTTAATTAAAAGTATTTACCATTTTACAAAATATAATTAAAATAATTTAAATTAATAAATTATAAAGAAATAATAATTAAAATGCAATGGATTCAGTTTATAATTCCTTTCCCCAATGAAGAATACATGGATTTTTCGTATGATGGTGAAAAATTTTCAACCGATTAAAGGCTTTATCCCATGTCAATCTGAACTAAACTAAATAGTTTGAAAATTTTTCGTTGTCACACAAAAAATCATTCGGATCAATCAAAAAGATTTTTTTATCAGATAAATGGAATTGTAAACAGAATATGTTGTTTTTCCACGCGTACAGGTTCACATGTGGTAAGGCCCTAAGAAGAACCTTGTTAAATTTTCCTTATAAACTCTCACCATTTTATATGTTATTGATCATGGATTAAACAAACTGCTTTTATCTCAGACTATTGATTGAGGACCTGAAATAAACGTAGAAAGTTAAAGCTTAGTCAAAACGTGAAGTGTGAAATGAAAGAATAACGAAAATTTCAGGTTGGGGCAAATGTAATCAATGTTGAAATTTACTCCAATCTCTATAATTACACTGCATATAATTTTTGATTAAATAAAAGTAATTACTACTAAATTTTTTATTGGCATTCAAATCAAAAACTGACAAAAAGTCGGATTCCTAGTTGAAAAATAATCCAAGAAATCAAAATAGTATAATCCTATTGAATTATTTGTATAAGCAGTTTATAATGAAAAATGACCATTCAAATTCAGAGAAGAAGAGAGTATGTGTTGTACCATTTTTAATTTAGAACACTAAAAAGGATTTAAAATATCATATGCAGTCGAACCATGATTCAAATTCGTTATGACATCATAACGAATTTGAAGGGTCTAGAGATTCTCTTCGCCATATCCGAACCATTAAGAAAAATATTAGATATAACAAAATGTATAGCTAATTAGTTATTAATTACTAATCTTTTAACGATATTTTATGTATTAAAGTGACTAAAATAAATTAGGTTTTACTTTAAATCTTAGTCAAGATTTAATATTCACTAATTGATTAAATTTTAGCCAATATGCAAATTTGACCGAATACCTATTCAATTAGCACAACAATTAAAGGGATTGGAGATTTTAACTCCACAAAAAACGAATAAGAATAGAAAGTAATTATGGAAATATGATTGATATAAGAAAGGTAATTACTTACCTCCTCCCATATTCCAGATGGCAAACTTTCAGCTCAACACACACAAAATCCATTAAAAAATATAAGACTACTATTTAGAATACGGTATCTTTAATAGTTTATATCCTTCCACAACTAATAAAAAATTCCTTAAAATTACGAATAAAGTTCAATAAGGAATAACATAGATTTAATTAAGAATAACATAGGATAACAAATAATAACAGAATTTCTCTAACTCGAATACAAATATTTTAGAATTAAGCTTCCGGTTCGTATGGAAGCGACGAATAGTTCTACTACGAAATAATAGTTCAAAGTTTATATTTTGTTTTTTCTTGGACGCGAGGCTTCCCACAGCTTGGCGTTTTTATTCTGTTGCCACTGGAGATTCAAGAGGGACTAAAATGAAAGCAAATAAAAATAATTAATTTTACTTTTACTGTTCAATATGAATCACTATTTTGATAGCTATATAACTAGCTATTTCGATATGAATATAATTGCAATGGGATTACAAGAAAATTGTCCATTACAACAAAAATTCTGATGTTCTTTTCTTTCACGCTTTCCTTGTACAAAACTTCACGAGTTTTGTTAGGAAATTAAACACTAAGCACTATTTTCACAACTAGATTCTTCAAGAGCAATTTAGGTTAAATTTGGGGGCGGCTGAAAATGTTCGTTCTACCTCATTTCTAAGGTTTACGAAGTTCGCAATAAAAGAATAGATTAGCATTAAAAATATTTAGAAAACCATGAGACTACACAAAATTTGAACTTTTTATAATCCTGAAACAGTGCCAACTTGTGTCATATTCGAATGAAGAATAATAAAAGAAATTTCAAAAATTAAATATGCAAATGTAACATAACTTAAACTTAATACGTTTACGTTATTACAAGTTAGAGGGGGAAATGCAGCTACGTGTTCTTATACGTAAATAAAAATTATAACAATTTATTTTTTACTGTCAAATGTAATAAAAGATAATGCTTACAAAACCCTTTCAGCGTTGTTCACAAAATAGTCAAGTACAATAAATATAAATTAAATTTTCTCATCTATCTTTTTTTAAGGCAAACAAATCAATAACTTTTTTCTTGTATTTAGTTATATCATTTAACATTTTTTTATCAATTGAGAACATGGTTAGAGAGCTTAAACTGTCCACCTAGCGATGGTCGAATGGTTAGAACGTTGATCTTCAAAACAGGAGTTCGTGAGTTGGAATCCCACTGTAGCGTGGATGTTTGGAATTGCCTTTAAACAGCAGGTCCCGGTTTCACTAGCCCTCGTGTTGCAAAAAGTAGACCGTAGCACTCCAAGCCAAATCTTAATCTTTCCTCGCCACAGTGTTTCTATGAAAATGTCTTTATAACGAATTGAGACATTTTGGATTGAGAAGCATTTTTCAGCTGCAGCGTAGTCATTAGAATAGTAACAATAATTAGAAACAGTTTTTAGGGATCTGAAAACATAGTAAGTTTTTTCTATTTTAAATTGTAGAAAATTAATGACACCAATCATACTATAAAATCATTTCAATTTTATACACTAGTCATATATCGAAGATATATACATATCACTAGTTAAAATAGATATCGAAAAATGATAAAGATAAAAAATATAACAATAATCTGGGAAAAAAGAGTCAACTAACCGAATACAGAAAAGCAAGGGAGAATTTGGACGAAATAAATGTAAACGATGCTAGCTTCAGCACTCTGAAAATGAGCGAAGGGAATATTATCTTCATTGTCTTCTCTTTCTTTTACTCTGTTGGCATCTATCTCCCTACATTGGTTTGCACAGGCGTTACTTTTATCTCACCTATTGAGAAACGAACAAATGCTCTGTGTTATAGTAGCCTACAATATAATACATTAACTACTTATTAAAGTATTTAAAAATATGATGGAGAAACCTATTCTGAAAATTGACAGACATTTAAGATTGGTTAATTTAGTTTGTAAATATATTTATTTCTCCGGTTTTCTTTTAGGCGTTAATGCGCTCAAACATTCGCCACTTTTCGGGAGTTTGTTATACTCTACGGTTCCCTGTAACCAGGTTTGACTGTATACACAAATATGTGATTTTTAAATTTTAAGTAGAACAAAATTAAAAACAAATGATAAAAACCAGCAGTTAAGTCTTGATGACACGTGATCCATTATTACATTTCCCCTTCTTCCCCTCTACTTCATTTCTCTGAATGAAAAATCATTGGCACCGAAACAGAAATACTCCTGGAAAACAAGCAAAACAGTGTGCAGTGATACCCGACATTTGTCGAAATATTCTTGTTAGATTAGTAGGCGATCACGCCTTCATTTCATATTTTGGTTCTGTTAAAACATTCTTATCAGCGTTGATTACATTAAATCTCTGCTCGTGTCCTCTCACAATAAATATTGCTGCAGGAACTTGGCCGCGAATGGACGTTTTAGTATGCAATTGTTACATTGAAATAAATGTTTTTCCCTGTGTCAATATGTTTTCAATCATGGTCTCGTTTACAATGTTACCTCTCACAATAAATATTGCTGTAGGAACGTGGCCGCGAATGGCCGTTTTAGTATGCAATTGTTATATTGACGTAAATGTCTTTCCCTGTGTCAATATGTTTTCAATCATGGTCTCGTTTACAATGTTGCACCATTTCTAGACACTTTTCTTATGGCTTTCAAATAATGTAAACCCTAAATTTTTCTGAAGATATATTTTCACGTAGTACGCTATAATTAAAGATCAGAATATAACACTTTCAAGAAAAACTTCTCTCTGAGTTGATCATTAAAGTGTCTCTTTAAAATATTTCTATACAATTCTTAAATAGAATGAAACATCTATTTAGAAAAAAAAACTATTACCGTTAATCAAATCGTTATTCTTTAATTTAAGAGGTCGCCTAAGTGAAATCGGTGCAGGGAAAAAATGTGTCTGTTATGACCTATCATAATTTTCTAAATAATTCATAAAATTATACAAGAATACTGGGGGATGTTCAAGACCTATGACATCTGACATAAAACTGTGAAATTATTCTTCTTAATTAATGACAATGAAAGTATAGAATAATTAATATAGAAGTAATTAAAATTATGCTATATCAATATTCATAAAATTTAAAACGATCTACTCAATATATAGTCCTAAATTTTCTTATATAAATATATATTTGTATTATCTACAGACTGAATAAATATGATTGAGATAATTAAACGGGATATTTTTAATGGTTAATTAGTTATAATTTTTATACTTCTACATTTTCTCCTTTTCAGTAGTTTTCGAACTTATTATATTAAAAAATTTCTGTATTATTAATTTATTCTATAGAATGTAGTTTTCTGATCAATATAGTTTAAGTTTCAATGATCAACGAGAATATTTTGTCGTAAAGGGTCCATCTTAATCAAAAATACAGTGAACTTTCAATCTTACTATCTCATTACATTCACACATGTACAATGTACATACATAAGTTTTATACATAGTTTTGAATTGATATATAAATATGTCATGAAATGGATCAGCAAAGCTGTACGTTCTGTCATTGTACCTTTAAAAATATATTTGCGACCACATTGAGTCTTTTAATTTATGCTTTAAATTTTTAAATGAGATTTAAACATGTCTGGTAAATACTGGAACATATTTAATTTTCGATTTAGCATATACGAGATGAATTTCAATTAAAGTAATTTTAAGAATAACTAGGAGAATTTAAAAATGAAAAAAATAATTATGACATATTCTTTTGTTTTTCCTTTTACAAAATTACATACTTTGTGTTAAAACAAAATTTAAAAAGCAGAATGGAGTAATCAGTAGCTTTAAACTACCGTATTATATTAGTAAATGAATTCTTCTAGATTTTAAGGCCAGCTTGTTCAAACATCTATCTGCATTTATTATGCTTTTAGGCACTGAAAGCAATGTTGAATTTGTTGACCACTGATGACTAGTTTTACTGCGAATAAATGTGTTTATTTATTATGTGATTGAAAACCAGGGCCGTAACTTGGTCCTTTAGCGCCCGTGGCAAAAATAACTGATCTGCGCCCCTACCAACCAATATAGTGAGAAATTATATAAATGTTTTTTTTATATCATATATTTAAAATGAACTCAAAATATTTTGTTAATTCTTAAAATGTTCCTAGTATTTTAACTTTTATTTTTTTTTCTATACTTATCTTATTAATACTTAAAATTATTTTCAAACACTCTAGGAGTATTATCTTTCTGATAAATTGAATAGTTTATTTAAGGGCAATACTTTTTTAATTTGTACGTTGAATTTTCATAAAAAAAATGATGATTTTCTAAATTTAAATTCAGTTTTAATAACTTTAATACATTCAAAATTTAAAACGAATACAAGGATTTATATAAAGGCATATTAAAAATGTTTGGTAAGCATTTTGTAAAAATCTATAACAAGTGTAAAATACAAGAAAATTCCCAAAACAGTAATTTTTAAATACATTGGTATTTTAAAAATAAAATCTGATTCTACAATAAAAAAAAATATTTTTCAACTTTTTCTTATTTCTACTCGGGGCGAATCGTCTTCTTTCGGATCCCATATTCCTCATGGTGCGGCACCACTATGACTGATGCGCCCGTGGCAAATGCCACCTTTGCCACGCCCTAGTTACGGCCCTGTTGAAAACCACCTTTCCACACCTGCAATGTAAACTAGTTTTAACAAACCTTGTAATGGATAAATTCAGTCTAGACCCCTCACACACACCTGATCCCTTATAAATATGTCCTTGTAAGTATTCTAATCGCCGTGTGGTGACCGGGAATAGTCCCTGAATTGTCGTTAAAAGGCGACTAAATCATCGTATTCCAGGTTAATTCCATTGGGGTTCTAAAACAAAATTTCGTAAAAACCCCTTGAAATCCAAATGAAGTTACTGTCGCTGAAAGAATCTGTATCTGGATACTTTAATTGTTTCTCACGAGTTTCGTGGAAAAAAAAGTATTTTCATCAAATTAAGAACTTGAAAACTTATAAAATGTTACCAGCCCTCATAGAAATCGTGTATCCTTCCTACTTGTTCTAAATAAATATTGTTAACTTTATATCCTTGTTTAATAGCATTTTTCAGTCCTCATTTTCGTAATCTATCTGATTTTTCATTACCATATGAAACTAAATTTGGTAAATTATTTCCCAGGAAGGTCAGAAAAAACATTAATTATGATTCTAATGCCGTGTTACGATAGAATATAACGTACTATACTTGTGAAAAAGGCGACTAAAATGCCTGGTCCTATTGGACGTGTAACAAAGATTCGTAAAAAAGATGTTAATAAAGAAGTAAATACCGGAATTTTTTTCCTTTACGGAATTCGACCAAATTACGAACCAAAGGAATGAGATTGGATACTGGAATTAATAATTTTAGAGATAAAATCTCAAAAGAAAATACATTATTGAAGATTTATCTAAACAAACTCTACTTTTTTATTTAAATATATAAAAAAATTATTTCGTAAATTAGAAAATTATATATAAATTTGCCTATTAATAAAATATGTCAACTATTTAATTATTTTTTCAAGGTAAAGGAGTTTATAAGAAAATTGTTATTTTCATTTATTATCGTTTAAAATATATTTTTTTTTTTTTCTCAAAATGTGTGTTATACATAAACGATTGCGAAGTGAAGATCGAATGTTTTTCGAACAGAATTCGTTGTTCCCCATTCGCCTCGTTAATATTAAAGGAAAAACTATCATTTCTGGGGGATAAATGCAAATTGTAAAATTTCTAAAAAAAAATTCGTACTGATGATTAAATATTTTAAGTGATAACTGTTTAATAATATTAAAAGTTTTTTTCTTTCGCAATAAAATAAAAAATGAAGATTATTGAATATATAACAATAAATATTAGATTTTCTAGAAAAGTTTAAACAGTTTGTTCATAAGCTTTAAAAAAATTGAAATTTTTTTATTAAATGCTTAACAAAAGTAAGTATATTAATATGAATACATCTTATTGAAAAATTCTAATTTCTAATCTTTAATTACTCGAAATTATCATTTATTTCACCATAACTAATACTATCTAAGGCATTTTGTTCGATATATAAAACAGCTTAAGAATTTATTTGTATTGAATCGGTGAGTTTCGTTAATGTTTTTTTTTTTTTTTCGCCTTTCAATACTGAGAACAACTTTTCATTTGATGAATTTGATATATTGCTTGGTTTAAGTATAGTAATTTCTTTTTGGATTCCGGCATTATGCGGGCAGCCAGTGATCTAGGGAATCGTCCCAATATGAAAAAATTATTCTTTGCTATAAAAGGATACTTTTTATAAATATTCTAAATTTAGAATATTTATAAAAAGTATCCTTTTATACCAAAATATAATTTATCCAACAAATTTTTATATTTATGTTTAAAGTTGTTTTAGATATTTTTACATGATTGAAATTATATGTTCTAATATTTGAGGAAATATTTTCCATTCGGGATTGAGATAGATAGAGTAAAATGAAAGGTTTTCCTTGCTACTGTAATGTCGGCGTTATGCAATGTTTCACATGTTAGGTTATTAAGAACTGTTGTGAAAGCATTCGCTGCTTATTAGTACACAAAACGTACCTCTCGTACTGAAATACATTCTAGAGGTAATACGTCCAGGACCAGATAACCCACTTTTGTGGCCCAAGACATTTTTTACTCACCGAGGCCGCTTCTCAAACAAGATATATATAGCACAAGTACAAAAAAATAATATAAAGCATATAAAACCAAACAAAAGGATGTGGAAGGCTAAACAAATATTAATTTTTATTAATAAAAATTATTTAATATATAACAATAAATAATTTTTATTCATAAAAATTATTTAATGTATAACGATGAATAATTTTTATTAATGAAACTTATTGAATATATAACAATAAATTGTAGCTTTTCTAGAAAAGTTTAAACAGTTTGTTTATAAACTTTAAAAAATTGAACAATAAATCATTTTTTTATAAAAATTATTTAATATATAACAATGAATAATTTTTATTAATGAAACTTATTGAATATATAACAATAAATTGTAGCTTTTCTAGAAAAGTTTAAACAGTTTGTTTATAAACTTTAAAAAATTGAACAATAAATCATTTTTTTCATAAAAATTATTTAATATAAAGCAATGAATATTTTTTATTAATGAAACTTATTAAATATATAACAATAAATAGTAGCTTTTCTAGAAAAGTTGAAACAGTTTGTTTATAAACTTCAAAAAATTGAACAATAAATCATTTTTTTTTCATAAAAATTATTTAATATATACAATAAATAATTTTTATTCATAAAAATTATTTAATATATAACAATGAATAATTTTTATTAATGAAACTTATTGAATATATAACAATAAATAGTAGCTTTTCTAGAAAAGTTTAAACAGTTTGTTTATAAGCTTTAAAAAAATTTAAGTTTATTTAATTAAATGCTTAACAAAAGTAAGTATATAAATATGAATACATCTTATTGAAAAATTCTAATTTCTAATCTTTAATTCAGCGAAATTATCATTTATTTCATCATAACTAATACTATCTAAAGCATTTTGTTCGATATATAAAACAGCTTAAGAATTTATTTGTATTGAATCGGTGGGTTTCGGAAACGTTTTTTTTTTCGCCTTTTAATACTGAGAACTAATTTTCAGATGAATTTGATATATTGCTTGGTTTAAGTATAGTACTTTGTTTTCGGATTCCGGCATTATGCGGGCAGCCAGTGATCTACGGAATTGTCCCAATATGAAAAAATTATTTTTTGCTATAAAAGGATACTTTTTATAAATATTCTAAATTTAGAATATTTATAAAAAGTATCCTATTATACCAAAATATAATTTTTTTCCAACAAATTTTTATATTTATGTTTAAAGTTCTTTTAGATATTTTTTACATGATTGAAATTATATGTTTTAATATTTGAGAAAATATTTTTTATTCGGGATTGAGATAGATAGAGTAAAATGAAAGGTTTTCCTTGCTACTTTAATGTCGGTGTTATGCAATGCTTCACGTGTTAGGTTATTAAGATCAGTTGTGAAAGCATTCGCTGCTTATTAACACACAAAACGTATCTCTCGTACTGAAATACATTCTAGAGGTAATACGTCCAGGACCAGATAACCCACTTTTGTGGCCCAAGACATTTTTTATTCATCGGGGCCGCATTCCTCTTCCACAACATATATATAGCACAAACACAAAAAAAAAATAAAGCATATAAAACAAAACAAAATGATATGGACTAAACAAATATTAATTTTTATTAATATAATTTATTTAATATTTTTATTAATAAAAAATTATTTAATATATAACAATAATTTTTATTAATAAAAATTATTTAATATATAACAATGAATAATTTTTATTCATAAAAAATATTTAATATATAACAATAAATAATTTTTATTAATAAAACTTATTTAATATGTAACAATAAATATTAGCTTTTCTACAAAAGTTTAAACAGATTGTTTATAAACTTTTAAAAATTGAAATTTATTTAATTAAATGCTTAAAAAATTATTTTTAAAGATTAATTATTTAATCTTTAAAAAATGTTCTTTAAAAACTAAATATTTTAAAAATATTTAAAAATTATGTTTAAAATATTTTTATTAATAAAAAAATATTTAATATATAACAATAATTTTTATTCATAAAAATTATTTAATATATAACAACAAATAGTTTTTATTCATAAAAATTATTTAATATATAAGAATAAATAATTTCTATTAATAAAACTTATTTAAAATATAACAATAAATATTGGCTTTTCTAGAAAAGTTTAAACAGTTTGTTTATAAACTTTACGAAATTGAAATTTATTTAATTAAATGCGTAACAAAAGTAAGTATATTGAAAATAAAAAAAAAATTGAAATTTATTTAATTAACTGCTTAACAAAAGTAAGTATAGTGAAAATAAAAAAATTGAAATTTATTTAATTAAATGCTTAACAAAAGTAAGTATATTGAAAATTTAAAAAAATTGAAATTTATGTAAATAAATGCTTAACAAAAGTAAGTATTTTGAAAATAAAAAATTGAAATTTATTTAATTAAAGGCTTAACAAAAGTAAGCATATTGAAAATTTAAAAAATTGAAATTTATTTACTTAAATGTTTAACAAAAATAAGTATATTGAAAATAAAAAAATTGAAATTTATTTAATTAAAGGTTTAACAAAAGTAAGTAAATTGAAAATAAAAAATTGAAATTTATTTAATTAAATGCTTAACAAAAATAAGTATATTGAAAATAAAAAATTGAAATTTATTTAATTAAAGGCTTAACAAAAGTAAGTATGTTGAAAATAAAAAAAGATTAAATTTATTTAATTAAATGCTTAACAAAAATAAGTATATAAATATGAATATATCTTATTGAAAAATTTCGGTTTCTAGTCTTTAACTTAACAAAATTATCAATTATTTCATCATAACTAATACTGTCTAAGGCATTTTGTTCGATATGTAAAACAGCTTTTTGTATTGACTCGGGTTTCGGAAATAGTTTTTTTTTTCTTCGCCTTTTAATACTGAGAACGACTTTTCAGATGAGTTTGATATATTGCTTGGTTTAAGTATAGTACTTTGTTTTTGGATTCCGGTATTATACGGGCAGCCATTGGTCTAGGAAATTGTCCCAATATGAAAAAATTATTTTTTTCTATAAAAGAATACTTTTTATAAATATTCTAAATATAAAATATTTATAAAAAGTATCCTTTTTTAGCAAAAAATAATTTTTTCCAATAAATTTTTACATTTATGTTCAAATTGTTTTAGTTATTTTTTACATGATTGAAATTATATGTTGTAATATTTGAGTAACTATTTTTCATTTAGGGTTGAGATCAAGTAAAGAATAATACAATGTTTTTAAGGATTTTTTTAATTAGGAAAGATGTTATTTGCATGTACTCTCCTGATATTTCATCTAGGGTTGAGATTGAAAGAATTAAGAATAAAATATCATGATTTTAAGATTCTTTTCACATCATACACGATTCTAGTATTTAATATCTTGTAATTTAATAGTTTTGTAAATTAATGTTTGCTCCTTCTGGAAAATTTTTCCTACAAAACAAAATATATATTTAAACTTCTTAGTTTAAATATGTATTTTGTTTATTTAAATTATTTGCTGTCTACAAACTGTCCTTGTGAGTTGGAAAAACAGATTGAATTTTTCTCTATTTATTTCTTTTTAGTAATTTCATCAGTTCACACATATTGATCGATGACAGTCACCCATATTACACCCAAGATAGGAACACGGTGACCGAACAGCAAGCATGCAGAATTTCAAAACCGAAGTAGTTCGTGGGTTCAAACCCTACTTCAGGCCTGAATGTTCGTAGCCATTCGGAATATGCTTTCATTAGTAGGTCTTTGTGACTAAACAGATACAAAAAAATTACCATAGTGTTCCTAAGCAAACCTATTCACATTCTTGCTATGTTGACCATTTAGCTTTGTAACTAACAAATATACTCCCTATTAACACATTGTATGCGGGACACGTACTAGTATATTTACTGACAAATGATACTTGAGCGTGGGAAGTTTCCTGACGATTGATACTTGAGCGCGGGTCAAGTACTATATAGTATGGGTTAGTTCAACTACATGGTTTGTGTGTGGGTACAAAAATAACGGTGTATACAGGAAAATGAGGTCAAATGTTCTTGTCTACTACACAGATTCTGGAAAAATTTAGACAAATAAAAACTAGTTTTTACATCAGTCGATGCGGAACAACAGAACGGAAGGTTGATTAAAAAATTCAATTTAGATTTAAAATTAACTTTTTATTCATCCGTGCTAAAATGATATAACGGGTGGCCATAATTAAACTGACAGTGCTCACAGTGTTCTGTAGCGCGATCTATTTGCGAGAATAATGCCACGTTTTGTAGGAAGATTAAACAAGACGGGGGACGAAGAATTCCGCGAAAAAATAAATTAGTTCCAAAAGTCACCGCTAGGGGAATATTTGGCGCTGTGTAATAGAAAATAGAGTGTTGACAAATGCAAATCAATTAATTTCTTAATTGTGCCAATGGATGTAACGTGAAATTTGAATAAAGAACTTCTTCTGCTCAGCGTACGTGATATTGCAGATCACGAGATTTTATCGGTGTTTATGTAGATTTTACGCTTTTTTAAAAGTGTTGCCATATTGCACTTGACCTAAATCAGAAAATGTACATAATAAAAGGTAATTTTATTCCGTATTAATTTGCATTTGTTAACACTCTATTTTCTATAACACTGCTCCAAATATTAACCTAGCGGTAACTTTTGGAACTAATTTGTTTTTCCCCCTAATGTTAATCCCTAACGTTTTCCTTGACGTTAATCCTTCGTCCCTTGTCTTGTTGAATCTTCCTACAAAATGTGGCGTTATTCTCGCAAATAGATAGCTCTACAGAACACTGTGAGCACTGTCATTTTAATTATGACCACCCGGTGTATATATATATATATATATATATATGTATGTATATATATATATATATATATGTATATATATATGTATATATATGTATATATATAGGTATATATATGTATATATATATGTATATATATATGTATATATATATTAGTTTATTTGTCTATTTATTTCAATATAAATTACGAAAAGTTGGTTAAAAATTAAATAATTTTCGATCGACTGAGATTTAACTGAATAACTAAATTTACGCGCAAAACGCCTGCTCCCGGTACAATTCCGCTGCGAAATGTACCCGCACACAATGTGTTAAGTAAGGGAACAAGCAAATCCTTGCCTTAGTAGATATTCAATCTCGGGTTCAAAAAAATTTTCTAAATCTGGAAGAAAAATTTAAGAATTTAATACATTAATCACACTAGTTAATAATTTTTAAATAACTTGTCCTAAATAATATCAGACTGAATGTAAAATATAGAGCAGTAGAAGATATGTCATTTTAATAATTGGAACAGATTATGTCATCAGGGTATTGTAAGTGAACATCGCCACTGAATTTCGTAATTTGTGGTTAATCTAGAAACGATTATAAATCGTTGCATCATTTATTGGAATTATATGTTTGTGACGTAAGAAAAATAGATCACTCTAGGAAAATCCTATCATTCATTCAAGATTGGCAATTACCTAAAGTTGAAAAACAATTAATCCAGAATTTGACATCACATGAAAATAATTCATACTACATCAAAACCGAATTTTACCCTTGCAACCAACTGTATCCTAGAGATTTGAAAATTTCAACTGACAATGCACGGCTATTTACCCCAAAATAATTTTAAAACAATTCTAATTAGTTATAATCTCATGATTTAAGGAGACATATACCTTTTCAGTTGAAAAAAATTATTATAATAGTCTATTTTTGATTAAGTGTAAATTAAAATCATTAGAATAAGTAGATCATTAATAACGATCTAACTTTAAAAGAATTATTTGCATTTATTATATGAAGCAGGACATTAGAAAAACATAAAATATATACAATATATAGTGGTAAAAAATAAAAATAAACTTACCTGAAAAATAACTTATGAATTACGACAATTAGATTACAATTTTTATACAAAATTGAAGATAATTACTTTTCCATTCTGTGAACCTGAATTATATCAGTGCAAGTGATGTATTTAATAGTATAGAATCATAAAAACAATTTTTTTAAGTTTAAATTTCATTATGATTTGGTTTTTAATATATTTAAATTTAAAATTGTCAGATACTTTTAAAGTTTTAGGCCTACAGAATGAAAAGACATTTATCTTCATTTTGATACATATAGTTTCCAGTAAACATATTTCAAAAGTTATCCTGCTCTTCAGTATCGAAATTCATGGGTTCGAATTCCATTGCTAGCAACGATGTTCGTAGCCGTTCGGAATCGGCTTTAAGCAGTAAGCCCCAGTCTTATTAGCTCTAATGTAGCAAAATGGTAGACCGTAGCTCCACCAACCAACTAGCCAAGCAAACGTTATCTTGTAGGTAAGTAAAATTTCATTTTTTTTTCATTTGGTTTATATTTTGCTTTTTTTATAATTATATTAATTAAAATGCGAAACTAAATAATTATTTTAAAATTGGAGTGTTATTAAAAATTTATAAGAAAATCATTCTAAAAAGAAGCAGAAAATTTTATTTTATGATGAATCTATAAAAAACTGTTATAATGAAAATGAAGTTTTGTAAGATACTAAGTCTCCTTAAACGCTTTCATAAAGTATTTTTTATATATATATATATATATATGTATATATATGTATATATATATATATATATATGTGTGTGTGTGTGTGTAATATTTTACATTCATTACATTAAGAAAAAATTTTCTGAAACTGAGGCTACCACACTAAGCTGGTTAACATTTAATTTGACAAGATGGTTTTTCAAATATATTTTAATTTCTGTTATTTTCCCATGTCTGCATAGACATTAGGATCTCAGTAAAATTAACAAAGAAATATATCATTTTCCAGATTTGAGATAATGAATATCCGCTGTGGCGAACACTGACAATTATATTATATAATAGTTATAAATATACATGTCAGGTGTAGCGACCAGACTTAGCCTAGTTAAAGGTTATGGTTTGACATTTTTTATGCAGAAAACGGCCATACTCTATACTGATTTTACCCTTTTAATCCAAGCAGACACGCTGCAGTTAAAACAAAACTAAAACCCAAACTGCATACTGCGAACTTTTAAAAATCCTGCTTCGTGTTATTGATTGACGGACGTTATTTCAGCCTGTTGAATGCGAAAGCCTGATATTCAAAACAAATTCCGTACACTTTGCGTGACGTTTTCTCCAGCCCAGTAACGCACACCAAACCTCCGGTGCTTTGTGCCTACAATCGTTCTTTTCAAGGTTGCTAGGTGTATGTATCCGGCATGTAAAAAATAAGAAAGAATAAAAGCCTCCAGGGATTTTTTGCTCCTGATCCGTACATTTATACCACCTGTCATCATTCCACGCAAGTGAACAATAACACTCTCATATTTAAACCTGCACATCATCTGGGTATACAGGAAGAGATGTACCTCTCAGTCTCGAATCCAACACTTTGAATCCAGCACGATGACCACGAGGCTTTCTCTAACCGTTATTACCGTTGCATAAAATGACATATATCGATTAAAAACTGTTTTCTACAATAATATAGAGAAAAATAGGCCGGTCGACCGTGAGACCGAGAGAGATACTGTTTGATACGACCTGAGATAACCCTTTAGTTCTATTTTATGTGTGTGTGTAAAGTCAAGTATTGTTCATTAAATGTGATTTTTGTCTTCAGAAAATATTGTCATTACTGTCGTCATTACCCCTAGACGCCGTCCTGCCCTACACACACACACACACACACACACACACACACATATATATATATATATATATATATATATATATATATATATATATATATAGGTATATATATATATATATATATATATATATGTATATATAGATATATATATATTATATATATAGATTTATAAATATATATAAGATATTATAATATATATATTATATATATAGATGTGTGTGTGTGTGTGTATGTGTGTTGTGACGTTCGAAAATATAAAATTAATTAATAATATGGGGAGGGTTACAGGCAGCACTCTTTTAATGCAGGCGCATGAATCACTAATAACTCCATATAAAAAAAGCGTTTGATGCGCAATAATTTAGAGAGAGCGTTTTCAGAGTGAGTGACTGATGAACCCAAGCTAAGTGTTATACCCTGGATGTTCGTAGCTGTTCGGAATCGGCTTTAAGCAGTAGGTCCCGGTCGCATTAGCCCTCATGTGCAAAACAGTATACCGTAGCGCTCCAAACCAAACCAAAACCAAATCCATACATCCCAGATGTATGAAATTGGAGTGGTAAATAATTATAAAAAAAATAAAGTAAAATACTCCAAAAAATAAAGTTTAACAAAAAGATGTTTTATAGGTGGTTTTGCTACGAAACCACTGTCAGCTAAAGATTTAAGGGAATATAATACCTGTAAACACTTAACACAATTGTGTGCGGGTACATTTCGCATCGGAATTGCACCGGGAGCGGGCGTTTTATTCTTTTCTGTTTTGTTAAGTCACTGAACTTAATTGTTCAGTGGCACTTTGTGTTGCTCTTTTTTTATCCTCATTCTGATTTCAACCTCGGGTATTTCTCAAATACTTTCTCAAAGTAAACTTTCATGGCCGATTGGTTAGAGTACTGGCCTTCGGAACCGGAGTTCGTGGGTTCGAATCCCACTATGGCATGGATGTTCGTAGCCGTTCGGAATCGGCTTTAAACAGTAGGTCCCGGTCTCATTAGCCCTCGTGTTGCAAAAAGTAGACCGTAGCGCTCCAAACCAAAGTAAACTTTCACAAATTCGTGTAAGCTTTTTGGAATGTAACTTTTTCGAGGTGGTCATGTCGTTTAACGTTTGCATTAAATATTTAAGGATCACTTGGGCGAAAATTGAATTTTATTATTTTATCGACATTTATATATCACTACATACAGCAGTATGTGACAACAGATTATTTTTAAATATACTTTATTACCTTTTTGAACTTCAAGTCTGCGAACTCCTTAAGCTCTTAAAGGACCTCTAAATTATTATTGAATGGAAATTTATTCGTACTTCAGACTTAACACATTGTGTGTGGGTACATTTAGCAATGGAATTGTACCAGGAGACGGCGTTTTGCACGTAGATTTAGTGATTTAGTTAAATCTCAATAGATCGAAAATTATTTAATTTGTAACCAACTTTTCGCATTTTATATTGAACTATATAAACAAATATATAAATAGACAAATAAACAAATAAATATATATAAATGCAAATATATATATAATATATAAATATACATATATATAATATCATTTTTTCAAGGATTAATAAAAATTTATTTTTAAATCTAAATTGATTTTTTTAAACAACCTTCCCGTTCTGTGGTTCTGCATCGACTGATATAAAAACTAGTTTTTATTTGTCTAAATGTTTCCAGAATCTATATAGTAAACAACATTAGGCTTCATTTTACTGTATATACTTTATTTTTTGTACTCACAAACAAACCATGTTGTTACACTAACCCGTATTAGTTCGGGACCCGTATTAGTACCCTGC
>CM063501.1:65555882-65615882 GCA_032207245.1 Pardosa pseudoannulata
TTTTCATTATAACAATCTTTTTTTAGATTCATCATAAAGTTAAAATGCTAAAGTTAATGCTAGAAAAAAAATGTTATTTTCATCTACTTATAGTGTGATAAATTGATGAATTTAATCGCCTGCTGTTAACCGGGGAAAATAGGGCTTGAAATAATGGCGTTAAACCGTGGAAAAGGGGGGGAGGGGGAATTTTGAACGTTTTTGGAACTTTCTTTGAATTTTGCTAACCCTAACTCACCAAGAATCCAATATGGATGCCTCTATTCATTCCAGGTCCAACCGCTTCATACATTCGAGGACAGACGGACAGATACTTAGGCTATTATTATATAGGGGATGTTAAAAATAGATTATTTTTGAAAACAAACAAAATTTTAAAAGAAATAACTAATATTTTCAATATTTTCACATAAATGGAAAATGTTAATGAAATACAGTAATTGTTGCTCCAATAACAAAAAAATAAATCAAATGACTTAATTGTATGGATTAAATATATGACAAATACAACAATATTATTATCTATATCAACTGTCATGAATTCCATCTCCCTCAGATTCCTTTGAATTTCACAACTCCTTCACAGTATCCGTGAAATACCAACAAATGAAGCGGAATTGCCAATCTTTTCTCGGAAAAGTATCTCTATCTATTAGGAAAATGACAAATTAATTATTATACAATGGACGAACTGATTTCGGGCCCCACGGAATTGAAATACCGTTGTTTCTCTTGCTTGAACTCAGGTCGATCATTCCAAAATTGGCGCATTTTCGTTGGCCGAAATGAGTTTGGGCGTCACAGGCAAGGGTTTAACTTGCACTTGACCGTTGTGTAAATATATATAACTAGCATATAGCCCGTCATATGACGGGATCAGTAATTTTTTTATTTTCCAGAATTGTAAAGTACTCTATAAGGCAGATAAAAAAATGGTTTGTTTTTTGGCTTTGAAATATCTGGTACACGCTCCATAATTTGTTTATCTTCATACTCCTCTAAAGTTCCCGATACTGTGAACGCAGTTTAGAATCACGTTGAATTCATTTAGAAAGATAATTCAAAGTTTTCTTAGCTAAGTCAAAATTATCGTTAAGTTCTTCCCAATATTTTTGCCACAGTAATTAATGGAAGAAAAGGAATGAAACTATCATTTCCACTACACCCTGGAGGTAGATACAATTTGTTGTTAATACCGGTGATAAAATTTTCGTTTTTCACTGAACAAAAAATAATCGATAGTTAAATTTAAAATTATCCTATATGTACCTATTCTATTATTTAATATAAAAAGATAAACATATAAAAGAAAATTATCTAAATTCAGTGATAAAACATATGAAAATGATGCAGACGATATTTAAATAATTTAAAATAAGGAATGATTAAATGAGATGGTTAAAGGAATGACGTCATAATGCTAGAAAAAAAATGTTATTTTTACCTATTTATTATGTGGAAAATTGGTAAATTTAATCGCCTGCTACTAACCAGGGAAAATAGGGCTTGAAATAATGGCATTAAATGCTAGAAAAGGGGCGAAGGGGTGGATTTCGAACGTTGCTAACCCTAACTCATCAAAAATCCAATATGGATGTCTCTATCCATTCCAGGTACAACCGCTTTATAAATTCGAGGACAGACGGATAGATAACTTAGGCTAATATTATATAGGAGGTGTATTTACACGTTAAACATCTTGTTCTTAAGTAATTATCATTAAGTTACTCGGTTAACTTTCTTACACAAAGAGTAACAACTATCACTGTTATTTTTGTGTGCATTTGTTCTACGGAGTTGTCATTTTCATCTCATAATCTCTATGATGTAATTTTAATTATTTTTTTCTAACCCTGTACAAATCTGCGTTATATATTGTTAGATAAAAATTTTTAATTTCTTTTCTTTTGGTTGGACAATAGTTGGATGGGTAGAATGCTGCCTATTGGAATTGAATTCCATGGATTCGAATCCGAGAATAGATGTTTTTGTGCGATCCATCAGTTCTGGTCTAACTAGACGTCAGGTTGCAGAAGAATTCACCATAACGTACCTAACAAAACCTGTCTATAATCGGTTCAAGAGTTTGCTCTTTGTTTTAAAATGCAGTTTAAATTTAATCTTTGAATACAAATATTATCAGTTTGATGACCTACATTTTATACTCACAGACTTCACCGAATTGCATAGTCTTAACTAACTGACAACAATTTGTCTATCAATATCTGTGACAGGTATTATGGCATGTGGTTAAAACTACCGCATTCATTGTGCATGTTCTCTGTGGGTGTTTTATGTGAACCTTCTGAATCCGTGGTATCTACCGCAATAATTATCCACTGTCAAACTGTATGAAGTTTGCAACGTGTTTATAAAAACCTTCATAATGATAAAGTGTTATTTCGGCAAAAATTTAATTTGTTTTTCAGGTCTAAAACCTGATATTACTGTAATTACACCAGTTTCCCAAGTATCAGATGGTATCTACACAATAATTTATTCTAACAAACTGTAAAATTTAATAGTTGTTGTTTTCATTTAATTTGCTTGAAAATGCAGTATGTCATTAGAATACATTTGTGTAAAAGTGTGTGAGTGTAGCCTTAAAACATATCTCTGTTCTGTCTTAACATATTTGTAATGAGTGAAACATTAATTTAAACTTTTATTCTGTAAACTACAAATTTGTAGATTAATTTGAAAATGCGATCTCTTTATTTAATTCTTAATCATATTTCGTGATCAATTAGATAAAAATGCATTCAACTGAGTCTGTAACTGTAGCCTTAAAACATATCTCTGTTCTGTCTTAACATATTTGTAATGAGTGAAACATTAATTTAAACTTTTATTCTGTAAACTACAAAATTAATGATAGATTAATTTGTAAATGTGATGACTCTTTATTTTTCTAATTCTTAATCATATTTCGTAATCAATGAGATAAAACTGAAAGTCTGTGACTGTAGGTCTTAAAACATATCTTATTTCTCTCTGAACATATTTATGATGAATGAAACATTAATTTAAACTTTTAATCCATAAACTACAAAATTTAATGATAGATTAATTTGAAAATGTGATGACTCTTTATTTTCTAATTTCTTAATCATTCTTCGTTATTCAGTGAGATTAAAATGTTGCATTCAACTGAAAATCTGTGAGTGTAGCCTTAAAACATATCTCTGTTCTGTCTTAACATATTTGTAATGAGTGAAACATTAATTTAAACTTTTATTCTGTAAACTACAAAATTAATGATAGATTAATTTGTAAATGTGATGACTCTTTATTTTTCTAATTCTTAATCATATTTCGTAATCAATGAGATAAAAATCTTGCATTCAACTGAAAGTGTGTGAGTGTAGCCTTAAAACATATCTCTGTTCTGTCTTAACATATTTGTAATGAGTGAAACATTAATTTAAACTTTTATTCTGTAAACTACAAAATTAATGATAGATTAATTTGTAAATGTGATGACTCTTTATTTTTCTAATTCTTAATCATATTTCGTAATCAATGAGATAAAAATCTTGCATTCAACTGAAAGTCTGGGACTGCAGCCTTAAAACATATATCTGTTTTTTCTTAAGATATTTGTGATGAGTAAAACATTAATTTAAAGTTTTATTCTGTAAACTACAAAATTAATGATAGATTAATTTGTAAATGTGATGACTCTTTATTTTTCTAATTCTTAATCATATTTCGTAATCAATGAGATAAAAATCTTGCATTCAACTGAAAGTTTGTGACTGTAAAACCTTAAAACATATCCCGTAAAACAACAAAAACTTAATTAAAAAGTAATTAAAGCCTTAAAACATATATCTATTCTGTCTTAACATATTTGTGAGCAGTAAAACATTAATTTAAAGTTTTATTCTGTAAACTACAAAATTTAGTGATAGATTCATTTGAAAATGTGATGGCTCTTTATTTTTCTAATTCTTAATCATAGTTCATAATTCAATGAGATAAAAATGTTGCATTTAGTTCAACAGAAAGTCTGTGATTGTAGCTTTAATACATTTCTCTGTTCTGTCTTAACATATTTATACGTTTATTTTAAAATCTGGTAGAAAACCCATACATTGCCCAATATCTGAAATTGTTGCTTGCCGGAAATCCACTTTTACACACAAGACAAACAAAATCTCAGGAAATACGTCTGGTGGTTTCGTCAGAATTACATGTAGTACGTGCGATCCAAGACACACCTAAGAATGGGTTATTGATCTTCCGGGAAAAAAGCCACGCACTTCCATAAAGATTACCTTATCGTTTTTCTTTCACTTCGGAACCTAAAAATTCATTTCTCTGTCTCGATGGGAAACAAATTCAAGGCTCTATGGGTAAACCAAAAATTTAATAGCTTTTTTGGTTTCCTTGGTGCTTTATAGTCATCTCTTGTAACAAGACGGGTAAAGTTTCAAGGATTATTCCAGCTCTGAATTGAATATATTCTACCATTCGTGTTACTCAAATGAACTTGAGCCATGAACCTAACATGACTATAAATCGTAGAAATAAAACATCTTCAAGAAACTTTTGAAGAAGGAGTAAGACATTACTGGTTTAAAATATCAATGATCGGATAATTAAATGTATCTTTTGTATTTTTTACAATCGATACATTACAAGACACAATACCCCATACCAATCAAACTTTGTTAACTCAGCAGAATATTTAGAGCTACCAAGATTTTTTTGGAAAACTCCAACCCACTTTTAGAAAAATATATATCCCCTATATAATAAGTTATCTATCCGTCTGTCCTCGAATTTATGAAGTGGTTTGACCTGATAGGGCCATCCACATTGGATTTTTGATTAGTTAGGGTTAGCAAAATTCAAAGCAAGTCTTTAAAACGTTCAATCTCCCCCTTTTTGAGCGTTTAATGCACCTATTTCAAGTCTTATTTTCCCCGGTTAAGAGTAGTCTATCAAATTTATCAATTTATCACATAATAAATAGGTAAAAATAACATTTTTTCTAGCATTATGACGTCATTCACCATCTTATTTAATCATTTTTTTTAAATTATTTAAATGTAGTCTGCATTATTTTCATACATTTTATCACTGAACTTAGATATGACGTAAATAGTTTTCTTTTATATTTTGTTTAAATAATAGATTAGGTACATATGTAATAATTTTTAAATTTAATCATCAATTATTTTTTGTTCAAATGAAATTTTATCGCCGGTATTAACAAAAAATTCTTTTCATAAAAGTCTAAGAGTCTATTTCAAGGACTAATAAATATCTATTACTTGATTTATATATATTTAAAAATTAAGAAGTTTGTTCGTTTGTGTGTTTGTTTCTTATGCATAACCACACGGCTTGACTAAATAAATTCAGTGTGATTCTAAACTGAATTCACAGTATCGGAAGACTTTAGACGAGTATGAAGATAAACAAATTACTGAGCGTGTACCAGATATATCTGAGCCAAAAAACAAACCATTTTTTTTACCTTCCTCATAGGGTATTTTACAATTCTGGAAAATTAAAAATTTTACTGATTCCGTCATATGATGGGTTATATGCTAGGTAAAACAATATTTAGGTATGGGATAATTACAGGTACTTTCTGAAAAAGATTAATATATTCTACATTTTAAAAAAATGATAACATAAAATTTATGTAATTTATGAATTATTAGTAATAAATCACCCTCCTGGTATCACTTACTCATCCATTATATTTAGTAACTGTAAAATAGCTTAAGAATTATTGGTTGAGATATTTACTTGATTGATATAGGGTATTACAAAAGGAAGTATTTTAAACTATGTGACACTAAAAGAATCAAAAGTAAATGTAAAACTAATTACATGCTTGTAAATAATACTATTTTTAAAATCAGACTCATTTCAAAATTTATATAACTGAGCAATTAGTTATTTCAGTATCAATCTATATAATTGATTGAAATTAATCATTTTCATTGTGAATTAATTAAAAAACGTTAATTTGTAAAATTCTTCAGAAGTCTGAAGCATTCTTGAAACCACTGCCATAAGATTTTGGTAAGCGTTAAATACATGCAAAATCTTTCGTAACAGTTTTAATATAGTGGAACGTTTACCCATCTTTTTCTAAGGGTACGGAAATAGAAGACTTTGAAATCAAGAAAACGAGGGAAATGGATGTAGAAATTCAATAAAATGTATGACTATGTGTAAGCTAATTATTTACAACACTGATTGGAAGTACTTAACATATTATAAAATATATTATCACTTACGCTTAACATTTAATATTTTTAATGGATATCTTTCTTGTTTATCGCCTGGCTGCAGATAATAAGCGTTCTATCGCCTCTACCCCTACAAGTACTATCGCTGACATTGTGTACATATTTAAATGATTTTAATTTTTATAAAGTAGAATGATCGATACTCCTTCTGGTACACATTCTCGGTAGTCATATCTTCCTTCTCTCATTTCTCATTATATCTTTTCTGTTCTGTGCATTTGTCCTTCACTGTTATGACAAGGTTTACTATAAGATGGTACAACTGGATTGCCTGGGCCAATCCCTCTAATTCAGAGATTTTTAACAATAAGTGGAAAAATGACAACTAGCAGAAAATAAAACAGCTATAAAAGAAGGGGATAGGGTGAGTTCATAACACAAAATGTAGAGAGTACAAAGCTTAGGGATAGAAAAACACAAATAATTTTGAGGCCAGGGACATCCGTATACTACGAAGACCAGAGATGAAGTGAGTAGTTTTGTCATTCTGGGGCGACTCAATTGGCCAATAGAGGACCAGTATAATTGAAGGGATTCGTCCAATCAAATTTTATGTATTTCCAATGTTAGAAATAGGTACGGAACAGAATGTATGGTCAGATTTTAATTATTTTAAAGCTTTTTTCTTATGTTTTTATAGAATTTATAAAAACAGCACACAAAAATTAAAGATCTTTGGCGAGAATGTCCAAAGGCCTTCTCCTATTGTCAGCATCAGTGAGGTTGTAATTGACAAGATTATTAATTAAATCATTATTTGAATTTTATGGAATTTACGGGAGAGTCTATAAATAAAATTTGGAATAAGAAGAATTCTTAACTCTTCATGAATAGCACCATTTCGAAAGTACCAGAGAGCATTAATAATTTCTCTAAGAACTAAATTTTGAATATTAGTTAAGATTTCAATATTGGAACTGTTATGACCTCACTAGATGTTGTAATAATCCTCTGGTACCTAGAAAATCTTCTGGTGTATCATAAATCTTTTTACCGTCCACATAACTCTGAAATAATCTTAAGAACAAAAAAAAATTTACTTTCGCCAATTCTCCTGAATTCGACAAAAACGATACTCCTGAGAAGAAAAAGTGACAGAACCGATATGTTTCGAAGATGTGGTAAACGAAGAACCCTAAACGATTAATACAGGAAAAGTGACATTGTATCTATGAGTCTAAATTCGGAATAAATGAATCGAACGTTCAATGCAATGAAACGAATAATGCGGAATCGAAGATATCGAGATTCTCCTGTATTTTAAACTATTCTTCCTCATTTGACTGTACTTAGCTTTCTACCTCGGGAATTTCTTGGGCTATCAAATTTCCCAATCTTCTAAATTCAAACTCAAGTCGCCGTGTAGATTCTTATTTTAAGCATGAGGGGCAATGAAATAACTATCTACATACACAGATGTTAAAGCCATGAAAAAAAGTACTAAAAAATGCCCTGCTTCAGGAACAATGAAATCATAGTGAGGGTTGGTCTACACACGGCAGGGGCATGTGCAGTTATCTTACCCAACACAGTCCTGCTCATAGCATGATCACCGTGGTAACACCTCCTGTCAATCAGGACTATTTCATTCCAACGGTCTACTTGATCTTACTCTGTCTGAGGTAAGATTTCCAGCAAGGATGTAATTTTTCTCTTCCGGAGGAAAATTCTTGTGTGGGCCGCATATAAGAGTCGGGACATAAAATACAAGGGAACATTATCTATTATTTTTATTTTAAAATGGGGAGGAAAAGGTATAGCGATTGCCTTTCCGGCATTTTGTGGTGTCCTTGTAATGAGAAGGCGGCTGCTTAGACCGAAGAAGGTAACAATCAACACCAATCTGTTTTCGCCTTTCCTTCAGTCGGAAGAATAGTAGAGGGGACTTGTTAAATAAAGACTTATTGCGAAATTACAACACGCAATCTACTCAGACCGACAAATAAACGGTAGCCGAGCTTTTAGTATGGGAACAATTTATTCTCTTCAGTCTAATTTGGAAATGCTTTAAGTATTAAGGAAAAAGACAATTCCGATAGCTCAGAAATTTGATTCTCATTATCTGAAACTTATTAATACTTAACATTCTTATTTGAGGACAGTTAAAATGTAGTTTGTAGAATTTTTGACTTTCCTTGGAATGATTTTCCTTTTTAATTTCCTAGGCAACAAAGAATGGATTAACAGCGGGCACAGGGATCTCGGCTTATTGTTGATTATAAAACCCCAAAATTATACATTTTTATGATTCAGTTATAATTAGGTACAAATCTTTAATCAACTGGTAAACCTCATAGTTTATTTACCCCTACATATTTTCATCAGTAATTAAAGCCCAAATACAATAGCAGATAATTACTGCCATGTAAAGTTATACTCACAAGAGCATTGATTGATATTGATTGAATGACATTCATTCAAATAATTTGATGAGTTTTAAAAATTTTGTATGAATAAGAGAAGCACTCAGTTAATGATATGTATAAAAAAAGGCATCAGGTGGAAGCAACTTTTCCAAATACGAAAGTTTAACACTAGATTTACGGACCGAGCCAATTTGACTCATTAAAAATTTGATCACTATATATATATAAAACTTTAATATCACTTTTCAAAAACATACATTGGTTTATAGTTAAGTAATAAAATATATGTAAACTTTCATTCCTCTTTCCCACAGACCCCTTCATTTCACATTATCAAATGTGGTATACCTATTTTCACGGTTGTGAGCCAATTTGACTCATAAAATGTATATGAAAATAAACAAATATAGTAATAAATATAGTATAACATATATAAGGTATAGTATAAAGTAAATATAGAGAAGAAGTCAAGAACACTTCCATTCCAATGACAGAAATAAATGCTACTGATTTACGGAAAAATTGTCAAGTTCAACAATCATGCAAAAGAAACAGATGTAGAAACCATTGTGCTAAATGTAAAAGAAATGTTTGCGGAAAATGTGTTTCAAAAATAGATTTTATATGTAAAAGTGTTTTCCATGAATTTTTTGATAATAAATATTTTATTAAATTAATTTGGAACTATTTTCTTTGCTAAAAATTTCAATTTTCTTGTATGAGTCAAATTGGCTCACTTCAGTAAAAATAGGTATATGATCAACATCCGTAAATCTAGTATAAAAAAAAAAGTTTTTAACCATGCCATTTCAAACGCATCAACAGACGGTTCATTTTCTTGTATGAAAAGTGTAAGAAAACTACCTTAGAAATTCACCTTAGGAAAAGAATTATTTCTTTTAAATTGTTCAATTACTTAACAACTTAAAATTTTTTAAAATATGATTTGATTCAAATAATAAAACTGATATTTTATTTCAATTTATTATAAAAATTTAGTTTCTGATATACACATTTCAAAATTTATCTTCAAAATTATAAATGAAGAATTGATGAACTTGATATTATAAATTCATTAATTATAAATTTTTTAACTAATTAATAACCTTCTTTAAATAATAAAATTTTGGACCAAATCAAATTCCTTTCAAAATTTTCTCTTAATCTGAAATCAAATTCATAATATTTCAACTTACATTTGTTTATGTATTTATTTAAATACTAGTGCTTTGAAAACAAATTTGATAAACAAATAGTTTTTGTGCTTGTAAATAATGAAGAAATGTGAACAGTTTGTAAGATTTTCTTGAAAAGAGATAAAAAATCATACTTCGTGCATTTAGTTTGTAATAAGTAAAAAGTATTGCACAGAATAAGGAGATAAATAGGACAATGAAATCTCAATCATTACTTATAACAATTAAATCCTAGCTTAAATAATTTCCTTTGTAATTTTTAATTTGTAAAAAATTTAAAGATAATAGGTGGATTTAAATCCAAAAATCTGATTTAAATAAAAAATCTGATAAGATAATTTAAGAAATATTCATATTTTTGCTAGCTTCGATTATTAATAGATTTTTTTTAATCATTTTTTCCAATTATATTATTGAATATGCTTAAAATATATGCTTAAAAATTTTCCAAACATTACTATTGAATATGCTTAAAAACTAATAATTTATACATTTTGCGACACCTAACATTTTTCTCAACGGTTCGCATACAGCGAATGCATTTGGTCCCTCTAAGTTCGTTAAAAAGGAGATCTACGGCCACCGCCACAAAAACGTATTTTTTGTAGCGTTAATTTGCATGTATTAATTTAGATAAAAGGCCATATCCTTCCACAGCTGTGAAATCTTTAGTTTAAATTTTGATTGCGTCCATCCGTTAACTTTAATTAAACTTTCCTTTAAACTCAAGTCTCTCAACTCTCGCTCCATCAGAAGCAGTAATGATAAAAAACAGAGCAACTGTAATATACAAACTGTAAAGCTTATGGTAAAAGTTGCTCATGCTGTTCTTTAAGTGTAATCTCTTAACACATTGTATGCGGGACACGTACTAATACGTTTTCTGACGACTGATACTTGAGAGCTTACTTAGAAGGAGATTCACAAAACAAATTTCGAATATTTAATATGCAAATACGACGTAACTTACAGTTTCGAAAATATTTACATTTTCACAACTAAAAGAAGAAATATGCAGGTAAAAGAAAACAAGTTCTTGTTCGTGATAATTAAATAAATAAATAATATATAAATAATTATAACAACTTATTTCATAGTACGGAATGTAAAAAAAAAAAAATCATAATTTGAGCCGCTCTCTTTGAAAGCGGTGTAAGTCCATTTTGACAAGAAAGATTAGTTAATGATAAAAATGAACATAATTTACTAGAAATTTTATATAAAAATAACTTTTATATAAAATTACTATTTTATATAGAAATATAAAAATAGTGTAATAACATATATCCATATATTTCAAAATATCCAAGTGCAAAACTTTAAATATCTCCATATAAAATAAAATACACTTACACCACTTTCAAAGAAATTATATATATTGCAAATTGGCTCATATTGCTTAAAATATATCTTTAAAAATTGAAAATTCAATCTTCTCTTTTTCTCTTTTTAAGCAAACAAATGAAAAACGATTTCAATGAATTTAATTATATCTTTTATGTTTCCTTTAATTAAGGTTACTACTAGAGACTTAATCTGTCTCCGATCATAGTGTTTCTTAACAATGTCTATAAAACGAGTTGAAACACTTTGAGTTGAGAAGTTACAGCATTTTTAGATACAGCTTTAGATACAGCATTTAGTCATTGTAAATGTAACTGTAATTAGAAACAGTTTGTAGAGCTCCAAAAACATAGACTGTAAGTTATTTCCCATAGTAAATTTCCGAAATTTAACACATTGTATGAGGGACACGTTCTAGTACGTTTTCTGACGATTCATACTTGAGCTCGAGACACGTACTAGTACGGGTTAGTATAACAACATGGTTTGTTTGTGGGTACAAAAATAACGGTATATACAGAAAAACGAAGCCGAATGTTCTTGTCTTTCATTTTATTTATAATATAAAAATGTTTATATATAACATAATTCGAAAAAATTAAAACTATATACTATTATTTTTATTTGCTTTTTCATATTTACGATACTATTATAAATTTATCCACTAAAAAATATATATTTTGTTTACAAAAATCTTATGGTTGTTATTTATATATTTCTATTTATATATTTGTTTATATATTTCAATATAATATATGAAAAGTTGGTTAAAAGTTAAATAATTTTCGATCTGTTGAGATTTAACTGAATAACTGAATTTACACGCAAAACGCCCGCTCCCGGTACAATTCCGTTGCGAAATGTACCTGCACACAATGTGTTAAAGGCGGGGTTTAGATGTTTGCATACAATTTTTCTTAATAAGTAGCGTGCCAAGCATATATATGCTGCATATATTTAGTAGAATAAGAAAAAATATATAAGTTGTATTTCTAAAAAACAAAAATTAAAAATGTTTTTTAAATACGGAAATTTCTAGTAGCGTAAAAGATCGTGATTTTTAGATATTTAATAAAAAACATGTCAGCTTACTTAAAATTGTTGACAACCTAAAGACTTTATCCATTTGCTATCATTAAGTAAAAGTTTTAAATATTTAAAACGTATATTAAATACGAGCATTCTAAGCTGAATAAAGGGGTTTTTTAAATGTACTGTTTTTTTACAATTTATAACCTCTAAAATACCTGTAGATTTAATGTATATCAGTTTAACGACCATTAGCCCTTATGACCAATCACGTTTCGACCTGCAATCCGTGGAATCCTGAAATCAATAAAGTTGGACGTGGGAGGAGTGAACTTTTAAAGTGCTATAAAAGTTATAAAGAAAAAAAGATTACAAAGCAAATCACAGGAGTTTTCTTTTTGACTGTTACATGCAGGACCATCGAACCTGAAGGTGCAATTTTTTTATTGTAGTTATCCCCATTACGTCTAAAGCAGGAATGGACAAACATTTTCGGCTGAGGTCCAAAAATCGAAAGAAAATAAGTTTGGTAGGCCAAGATAAATTTTTCTAAAATTTTAAAAACAATATACAAGTAAATAATGGTTTAAATATGTTAATTAGATGAATGAAGTAGCGATTTCATTTTTAAAAGTTCTTTATATTGAGGTTCGAAGTGAGATGTACTGATTTTAAGGAACGATGCTAAATACTCATCTGTCAGTCTACTTCTGAAATTATTCTTCAAAGTTGAAGGTTCAAAGTTGAAAACACTTGTTCACATGAGAAACAAATTTACCGTTGATCTTCTGGACGTGAGATAATAAATTTGGGATATAATATTTAAGAAAAGTAGAAAAGGAGATGGATATATAATGTGTAAATATATATTTCTTTTAATTTGCCTGGGACCGACAACTTAAAATTCTATCCGAGGGCCGGATAAAACCTTCCGGCGGGCCGTAGTTTGCCTATCCCTGGTCTAAAGCTTCAGATAACCAAATAAACATTTGATAATATGTGCATATGCATGTTTTCCCTTTCATATAATATATTTTTGGGAAAGAATTGTAATATCCTCAAACTCGAGATTTTGATGGATATTCACGTTTTTAACTTCCCTGAGTACTAAAATACCATTTTTGGAATTATATGTTTGTATTTGTATATGAACAGGAATACTCGATACGTTTTGACGTATAAAGACATCATTTTGAATACGTACACAATAGCAAAATTGTAACTTTGGGGTTACTTCCGTCAACCGAAAGTAACAGATAAACTTCTTCTTCCTGTTACTGAATGGCTACTTCCGGTTACTATCCGGTTAAAATCTTATTGTAAATATGATTTTGCGTCTATCTTCTTAGGAACGGCTAGTTGCTGGAAGGTGCCGAAGGTACCAGAAGATGGTAAAACTAACCGAAGAAGCTATTCAGCCATTTACATTCCGAAATTCCTATTTGTTAAAACCATTAATTTAAAACTGACATATAAACGATCTAATTATGTGGTAGATTCATTTCTATTGTCAACTTAGCGTGAATACATGAGCATCCTGTTATTGTTGACATCATTAATTCTCAATATTTGATAGCTGCATTTATCTGAGACTATTTTCTCACGAACCTTAATTGCTGAATTTATTTAGACCAGTTAAATTGATTTTTTGACTTCTCAATCATGAGCCATAATTTTCTGTTTACGTGTATTATGTAAGGTATTGAATACCTAATTCTGGTTACTATCCGATTTTCGATGCTGTTATTTAAGTTCATAAAATACCTGTAAGCAGAGCTAAAACACTGATAATATTTTTGTGATAGTTCAGATAACTGTTCTTACCCTCTGAAAATTATCAGTTATTTATCTTATAGCATATGAAACAAAAGTTGATTAAGGTATACACTTGCCTCCGAACAAACCTTGGTACAGACAGACAGAACCCTACCAGTTTCCCCAACTTTTGGAAGCAAATTTTTGAAGTTTTTGAAATTTTCAATTCAAATATAAATTTTATGATTAAATACAATTTCAAATTACGGAGAATATATAAAATATAAAGCTTTAAATAAGGTAAAGCACCACTTTCTAGGGTTATGGCGCTATGCTAGCGTGTGACCCGCCTGCCTACTTAACCCTTTCGTGTGCATTTATTTTCCACACAACGTTTTCAAACCTTCAAATAAGAAGTGCTAAATATGTTTATTTGATCAAAAAATAGATTACAACGCAAAACTGAAGCGGGAATAAGTCTCCCCATAGTTATAATAGCAAGGCCAATGTATTATAATGGGTTTTGCGCTTAACATATGTGTATTTTGTTCGATCATGTAGGTGGGAAGTAATCTTCCCACGGCCTTCGAAAGGGTTAACTGGGACAGGTATGCTTTTTGTTCGTAGACCGTCGCTTGAAGGCATTAAATTACTTGCGAAACTTTAAGGACAACAAATAACATTTATTTACAAGATTGGTGAAAATTAAAACTAGAACAAAAATAACATTCTCTCTCTGCGGCTCGGAGTCTGAGGCAACCAGATCAGGTGGACGATCGTTCCATATAAAAAAAACGACGTTGTATTCTCTCACTCCAACCAGAGAGATCTCTTCAGCTCGCAGGCTCTATCTCGACTCCCTGAACTCAACTGCCCGCAGAACCCCTCTCCCTTCTTCGGAGGTCAGCTTCTACAAACTTGTCCCTTCCGAAAAGGGAATCCTCCTTTCAGATGCACTGCTCTCACTGTTTCTCACTCCAACCAGAGAGATCTCTTCAGGCCGCAGACTTTATGTGGATTCCCAGAACTCAACTACCCACAGATCCTCTCTCCCTTCTTCGGGGGATCAGCTTCCGGAAACTTGTCCCTTCCGAAAAGGGAATCCTCCTTTCAGATGCACTGCTCTCACTGTTTCTCACTCCAACCAGAGAGATCTCTTCAGGCCGCAGACTTTATGTGGACTCCCAGAATTTAACTACCCACAGATCCTCTCTCCCTTCTTCGGGGGGTCAGCTTCTGGATACTTGATAGCTTCCGAAAAGGGAATCGTCCTTTCAGATGCACTGCAGCCCCGCAAAAAAACAAGCGACACATCCGGAAAACCATATCAGTCCCCTTAGCCGGCCGGCTCTTATTTCCCTTAAGGAACGCCGGAAGGGGTCAGTGGGGTCGATTTTGCAGATATAGTGAAGGGTACACATCTGCGAAACACAGGTCGTGGGTCCAAATTCCTTACAAATAATTTGATCAAATTTTATGGTTAAAATAAAGTAAAAATTGATCGCAACTTAGGTAATATCCAAACACTCCAACATAAACTATTATATCACTGTTTTGTAAACTGGATATTATTTTATTAATATTTCTATTAATGAATATAACTAGAAATTCAATATCTTTTAGTTTTGCATTTAAAAGAAATTTAATATGCATTTTTACAGGAAAAAATTAATATTTTAACAATTGGGTTTATTTTAATATTTAATGTTTACCTTAACTACTATATTTTATAGTAAAATCTTAAAGCTATCCTATAAATAAAAATAGCCGTATTGTGCATGGAAGGGATATGCATGGAATTTTTTAAAGTAAAATTACATTTTAGATAATTAATAATTAATGGTTAGTAAAATAATTAATATTTTCTCGTGAAATTTCAATCACGATCACATACATACATTAATAAAAGCATACTAAATTTTATAGTCAAATCTTAAAGTTATCCTATAAATAAAAATAGCCGTATTGTGCATGGAAGGGATACGCGTGGAAATTTTTAAAATATAACTACATTTTAGATAATTAATAATTAATGATTAGTAAAATAATTAATATTTTTCATTAAATTTTAATCACAATCACATACATATATTAATAAAAGCTTACTAAATTTTATAGTAAAATATTAAAGTAATCCTATAAATAAAAATAGCCGTATTGTGCATGGAAGGGATACGCATGGAATTTTTTTAAAATAAAGCTACATTGTAGATAATTAATAATTAGTAGTCAGTAAAATAATATTTTCTCATGAATATTAAATATAAATCACATACATATATTAATAGAAACATACTAAATTTTGTAGTAAAATCTTAAAGTTAACCTATAAATAAAAGTAGCCGTATTGTGCATGGAAGGGATACGCATGGATTTTTTTTAAAATAAAACTACATTTTAGATAATTAATAATTAATGATTAGTAAAGTAATTAATATTTTCTCATGAAATTTAAATCACAATCATATACATATATTAATAAAAGCATACTAAATTTTATAGTAAAGTCTTAAAGTTATCCTATAAATAAAAATAGCCGTATTGTGCATGGAAGAGATAAGCATGGAATGTTTTTAAAATAAAACTACATTTTAGATAATTAATAATTAATGGTCAGTAAAATACTTAATATTTGCTTGTGAAATTTTAATCACAATCACATACATATATTAATAAAAGCTTACTAAATTTTATAGTAAAATCTTAAAGTTATCCTATAATTAAAAATAGACGTATTGTGCATGGAAAGGATATGCACGGAATTTTTTAAAAATAAAACGATATTTTAGATAATTAATAATTAATGGTTAGTAAAATAATTAATATTTTCTCGTGAAATTTCAATCACAATCACATACATATATTAATAAAAATATACTAAATTTTGTAATAAAATCTTAAAGTTAACCTATAATTAAAAGTAGCCGTATTGTGCATGGAAGGGATACGCACGGAATTTTTTAAAAATAAAACGATATTTTAGATAATTAATAATTAATGGTTAGTAAAATAATTAATATTTTCTCGTGAAATTTCAATCACAATCACATACATATATTAATAAAAATATACTAAATTTTGTAATCAAATCTTAAAGTTAACCTATAAATAAAAGTAGCCGTATTGTGCATGGAAGGGATACGCATGGAATTTTTTAAAATAAAACTACATTTTAGATAATTAATAATTAATGGTTAGTTAAATATTTAGTATTTTCTCCTGAAATTTAAATCAGAATAACATACATATATTAATAAAAGCATACTAAATTACCAAGCTGATTGATTAAACAGACAATTAAAAATATCCTCCTCTGTCAACTTAAAAAAATTTAAGGAAAAAGTTGTAAAGTTTCTTTAAAGTATGTAATACGTTAAAAATAACTTTAAAAATCCCAAAACGTTTTTCAATATTGACCCCTTGACAATAGGTTTAGTTCAGATCCGTCTCAAGACAACGAGCTGTAAAAACAACTACTCTTGCATATGCAAATATTACACTTCTTGTTCTGGGGAATACCGTTATAGCTCTTTCTCTGTCGTTAAGACCTACAAAAATTACGAAACTTTGGGATTACTCTGTTCATAGCAGGTGGTTTTCTCATACTGACTTCAGAGCACCTAATAGGTGCATCACTATACCTCATTAGGTATTCTGACCCCACTGCTAATGTAAACTCATCCATTTGTTAAGTAAACACATGGTGGAGTAAAAATAAACAATTTAAATGTTAGCCGGAGTACGTTCATTGGCGAACCGCAAGTTGTTTATGATGAACATGCGGCCTTTCTCGAATGATGATTATCTGTCCCAAGTAGTTCTGTTCTTTTTTCCTTTTTTTTCCTATAGTGTTTCATTCGAGTCATGACGTCACTTATTCTAGGCCATCATGTTATTCGAAGGTTTCCATGCAGCGTGTTTTATGTATGACTGTAACTGCAGCTCTTCTACTTTCTTGAGTCATTGGCCTTAAACGGAGGAACGTGATGGGATTTTCCCTCCATTATTACCTAATTGGATATTAGATGTGCAGTGCAGGAATGCATCTCAACTTTGCGGGGAATCTTCTATCAGTAACTGAAAAGCTACTTCCCGCTAAACTAGAGACGTAAAGGGTTAGAATAGTCTTGAAAAAAAACGACGAACAATTTGAGAAGTAGAATTCGAAACATTCTATCTAATATTTGATACTAAACAGTAAAGAAAGTTTCGAAACAATCTATCTAATATTTGATACTAAACAGTAAAGAAAGTTTCGAAGCAAAATATATATTTACATTATAAGTTTAGCTATGCATATTTTTGAGTAAAATATATTTTAAGTAATCGTATCAGTGTCAGTTTGTGAGTGTATTTAGAAGGAGATTCACAAAACAAATTTCGAATACTTAATATGCAAATATAACGTAACTAACAGGTAAAAAATATTTGCATTTTCACAACTAAAAGAAGAAATATTCAGGTAAAAGAAAACCAGTTATCATTCGTGATAAATAAATAAATAAATAATACAAAAATAAGTGTAACATTTTATTTCAAAATATAAAAAAAAACATAATTTGATCAGCTCATCTTCTATCAGTAACTGTAAAGCTACTTCCCGCTAAACTAGAGACTTAAAGGGTTATAATAGTCTCGAAAAAAAAAAAAAACGACGAACAATTTGAGAAGTAGAATTCGAAACAATATATCTAATATTTGTTACTAAACAGTAAAGAAAGTTTCGAAGCAAAATATATATTTATATTATAAGTTTAGCTATGTACATTTTTTTGCGTAAAATATATTTTAAGTAATTGCATCAGCGTCAGTTCGTGGTTTATTTAGAAGGAAATTCACAAAACAAATTTCGAATATTTAATATGAAAATACGACGTAACTTACAGGTCTGAAAATATTTACATTTTCACAACTAAAGGAAGAAATATACAGGTAAAAGAAAACAAGTTATCATTCGTGATAAATAAATAAATAAATAATGTATAAAAAATTGTAACATTTTATTTCATAGTACTGAATGTAAAAAAAAAAAAATCATAATTTGATCAGCTCATCTTCTATCAGTAACTGAAAAGCTACTTCCCGCTAAACTAGAGACGTAAAGGGTTATAATAGTCTTGAAAAAAAAACGACGAACAATTTGAGAAGTAGAATTCGAAACATTCTATCTAATATTTGATACTAAACAGTAAAGAAAGTGTCGAAGTAAAATAAATATTTACATTATAAATTCAGCTAGGTGCGTTTTTTCGAGTAAAATATATTTTAAGTAATCGTATCAGTGTCAGTTTGTGTGTATTTAGAAGGATATTCACAAAACAAATTTCGAATACTTAATATGCAAATGTAACGTAACTAACAGGTAAAAAATATTTGCATTTTCACAACTAAAAGAAAAAATATGCAGGTAAAAGAAAACCAGTTATCATTCGTGATAAATAAATAAATAAATAATATATAAATAATTGTAACATTTTATTTCATAGAAATAAATGTAAAAAAAAAAATCATAATTTGATCAGCTCATCTTCTATCAATAACTGTAAAGCTACTTCCCGCTAAACTAGAGACGTAAAGGGTTATAATAGTCTCGAAACAAAAACGATGAACAATTTGAGAAGTAAAATTCGAAACATTCTATCTAATATTTGATACTAAACAGTAAAGAAAGTGTCGAAGTAAAATAAATATTTACATTATAAATTCAGCTAGGTGCGTTTTTTCGAGTAAAATATATTTTAAGTAATCTTATCAGAGTCAGTTCGTGGTTTATTTAGAAATTCACAATAGTTTATTACAGATTCACAAAACAAATTTCGAATACTTAATATGCAAATATGACGTAACTAACAGGTAAAAAATATTTGCATTTTCACAGCTAAAAGAAGAAATATGCAGGTAAAAGAAAACAAGTTCTCATTTGTGATAAATAAATAAATAAATAATATATAAATAATTGTAACATTTTATTTCATAGTTCTGAATGTGAAAAAAAAAATCATAATTTGATCAGCTCATCTTCTATCAATAACTGTAAAGCTACTTCCCGCTAAACTAGAGACGTAAAGGGTTATAATAGTCTTGAAAAAGAAATTGTGAACAATTTAAGACTTGGAATTCGAAACAATCTATCTAATATTTGATACTAAACAGTAAAGAAAGTTTCGAAACAATCTATCTAATATTTGATACTAAACAGTAAAGAAAGTTTCGAAGCAAAATATATATTTACATTATAAGTTTAGCTATGTATATTTTTTCGAGTAAAATATATTGTAAGTAATCTTATCAGTGTCAGTTCGTGTGTGTATTTAGAAGGAGATTCACAAAACAAATTTCGAAAACTTAATATGCAAATACGACATAACTTACAGGTCCGAAAATATTTACATTTTCACAACTAAAGAAAGAAATATGCAGGTAAAAGAAAACAAGTTCTCATTCGTGATAAATAAATAAATAAATAATATATAAATAATTGTAACATTTTGTTTCATAGTACGGAATGTAAAAATAAAAATAAAATCATAATTTGATCAGCTCATCTTCTATCAGTAACTGTAAAGCTACTTCCCGCTAAACTAGAGACGTAAAGGGTTAGAATAGTCTCGAAAAAAAAACGGCGAACAATTTGAGAAGTAGAATTCGAGACAGTCTATCTAATATTTGATACTAAACAGTAAAGAAAGTTTCGAAGCAAAATATGTATTTACATTATAAGTTTAGCTATGTATATTTTTTCGAGTAAAATATATTGTAAGTAATCTTATCAGTGTCAGTTCGTGTGTGTATTTAGAAGGAGATTCACAAAACAAATTTCGAATAATTAATATGCAAATATAACGTAACTAACAGGTAAAAAATATTTGCATTTTCCCAACTAAAAGAAGAAATATGCAGGTAAAAAAACCAGTTATCATTCATGATAAATAAATAAATAAATAATATAAGAATAATTGTATAATTTTATTTCATAGAACGGAATGTAAAAATAAAAATAAAATCATAATTTGATCAGCTCATCTTCTATCAGTAATTGTAAAGCTACTTCCCGCTAAACTAGAGACGTAAAAGGTTATAATAGTCTCGAAAAAGAAAAACAAAAGACGTGGAATTCGAAACAATCTATCTAATATTTGATACTAAACAGTAAAGAAAGTTTCGAAACATTCTATCTAATATTTGATACTAAACAGTAAAGAAAGTTTCGAAGCAAAATATATATTTGCATTATAAGTTTAGCTATGTATATTTTTTCGAGTAAAATATATTGTAAGTAATCTTATCAGTGTCAGTTCGTGTGTTTATTTAGAAGGAGATTCACAAAACAAATTTCGAATACTTAATATGCAAATACGACGTAACTAACAGGTCCGAAAATATTTGCATTTTCACAACAAAAGGAAGAAATATTCAGATAAAAGAACACCAGTTATCATTCGTGATAAATAAATAAATAAATAATATATGAATAATTGTAACATTTTATTTCATAGTACTAAATGTAAAAAAAAAAAATCATAATTTGATCAGCTCATCTTCTATCAATAACTGTAAAGCTACTTCCCGCTAAACTAGAGACGTAAAGGGTTATAATAGTCTTGAAAAAGAAATTGTGAACAATTTAAGACTTGGAATTCGAAACAATCTATCTAATATTTGATACTAAACAGTAAAGAAAGTTTCGAAGCAAAATATATATTTACATTATAAGTTTAGCTATGTATATTTTTTCGAGTAAAATATATTTTAAGTAATCGTATCAGTGTCAGTTCGTGGTTTATTTAGAAGGAGATTCACAAAACAAATTTCGAATATTTAATATGCAAATACGACGTAACTTACAGGTCCTAAAATATTTGCATTTTCCCAACTAAAAGAAGAAATATGCAGGTAAAAAAACCAGTTATCATTCATGATAAATAAATAAATAAATAATATATAAATAATTGTAACATTTTATTTCATAGAAATAAATGTAAAAAAAAAAATCATAATTTGATCAGCTCATCTTCTATCAATAACTGTAAAGCTACTTCCCGCTAAACTAGAGACGTAAAGGGTTATAATAGTCTCGAAACAAAAACGATGAACAATTTGAGAAGTAAAATTCGAAACATTCTATCTAATATTTGATACTAAACAATAAAGAAAGTTTCGAAGCAAAATATATATTTGCATTATAAGTTTAGCTATGTGTGTTTTTTCGAGTAAAATATATTGTAAATAATCTTATCAGTGTCAGTTTGTGTGTGTATTTAGAAGGAGATTCACAAAACGAATTTCGAATACTTAATATGCAAATACGACGTAAATTAAAGGTCCGAAAATATTTGCATTTTCACAACTAAAGGAAGAAATATTCAGATAAAAGAACACCAGTTATCATTCGTGATAAATAAATAAATAAATAATATATAAATAATTGTAACATTTTGTTTCATAGTACGGAATATAAATAAAAATCAAATTTGAGCCGTTTTCTTTGAAAGCGATGTAAGTCCATTTTGATAAAAAAAATTAGTTAATGATAAAAATGAACACAATGTTCTATAAACTTTATATAGAAGTAACTTTTATATAAAATTACTGCTTTTATATAAAAATAGTGTAATAGCATATATCCATATATTTCAAATTATCCAAGTGCAAAACTTTAAATATCTCCATATAAAATAAAATACACTTACACCACTTTCAAAGAAAACGGCTCATATTGCTTACAATATATCTTTTGAGAACTGAAAATTCATTCGTCTTTTTTTTAAGGCAAACGAATTAAAAACGTTTTCAATGAATTTAATTGTATCCTTTGTGTTTTTTTTTAAATTAAGGTTACGACTAGAGACTTAGTCTGTCTTCGATCATAGTGTTTCTTAACAATGTATACAAAACGAGTTAAAAGACCTTTGAGTTGAGAAGTATCTCTTTAGACATAGCATTTAGTCATCGGAAAAGTAACTGTAATTAACAACAGTTTGTAGATCCCTAAAAACATAGTGTGTAAGTTACTTTTTATAGTAAATTTAAAAAATTAAGGGCACTAGTCATATTAAAAAATCATTTCAAATTTTCTTTCCAAAGATAATGTTGAGAAATGTAATTGCTTTAGTTCCAAAACAATAATATTATTATTTTAACTTTTACACTAGCTCGTTATTTCTTACACATACAGATAATATAAATAAATTTTAAAATTATATCTAGAGCTTTGTTTTACCAGGAAAAAATGTATATTTCTTACAAGAAAATATATTAGTTTTATTAACAGGACCTAAAGTAACAAATTTTATACTAGTAAGCAGTTAATAAAGCCTAAAAATTTAATTTTTTCTCTTCATAGCCTAAGACATCACGTGACTAGGCTCAGGAGTCATTGACCTGTATTTTGATGGACATTTAATAAATCTACTATAATTTGCCGAAAGCGCCATATTGTCGGGAAACTTTTCGTCCTATGTAATAATATGATAAAGATAAAAAAAAAGTGTCTAGAAAGTTCTAACTATGTTGATACTTAAAAGAGTAAGAAAGATGAAGTACTACACAAACACGTATATATGTATATGAATATATATATATATATATATATATATATATATATATGTGTGTGTGTGTGTGTGTGTGTGTGCGTGTGTGTAATATAAACATATATGTATCTATCTACTTATCTCTCTCTATATATGTATATATATGTGTGTATTATATATATCTACATGCCTCTCTCTCCCTTCTCTCTCTCTCTCTCTCTCTCTCTCTCTCTCTATATATATATATATATATATATATATATATATATATATATATATATATATATATATATATATATATATGTGTGTGTGTGTGTGTGTGTTATATATACTTATACATATATATATATATATATATATATATATATATATATATATATATATATATATATATATATATATATATACATATATACAGTGGCGTACGCAGAATGTTTTCCAAGGGGGGTTTCATACTTCTAGAAAATAATAGCCCGCATAATTTCTACTAAAATTTTTATTTTTACCATTTTATCTGAGCTTAAGGAGGGGGTTAAACCTCTAAACCCCCCTTTGCATACGCCCCTGCATATATATATATATATATATATATATATATATATATATATATATATATATATATATATATATATATATATATATATATATATATATATATATATATATATATATATATATATATATATATATATATATATATATATACGTTTTTGTTACTGACGCTGTCAGTCTAGAAGGAAAAAAAATTACTCGAAAGCGTGTACAACTGAAACCGAAATTCTAAAATTTGACCTCAATTCTACCATACACACAATTGCGTAGACCGTATCTAGTTCATATAACAAAATTAAACTACTATGTTCTTCTATGTATTTAAGAGATTAGTACCCAATTAGTTTCTAAGGTCGGATATGGAGTACAAAGAAATTTTTTGCGGTGCTAACAAATACCTCTTGTACGTGAAAAGTAAAGACTAGTGTAAGTGGACCTGAACTTAACGAGTGCTACAGTGCTGTGGGTCTGTCCACGATTGAGTTTAGGTGAGGCTTCAGTGAACACGTTGTAAACTGACATGAAAGCCAGACCCAACTTTTTGATCCTTATAATATCAAAAATGCAACAAGAAATTCAGTTATGTCCAAAACATGGCAGAAGATTCCAACAATGTAATTCCTGTGTTTAGGTGTATATATTCATTTCTCTTTATATATCTATCTATCTCTATAGCAAGAAAATATACATATATATACATGTGTGCATTATATAATTTATATATGTATGTGTAAGAAATGAACTGGAAACAGTCATGTCTGGATCGCCAAATAATAAAAAAAGCAAAATAAAGTCAGCTATAGTCGATAGTACTCATTAAAGCTGACAACAGTAACTCTGAAAATTCTATCTCTTTTGATAATTGTTCGAAATGAAGGGGGAAAAAGTCCATCTCTTCGCTTTGTTGTAGCAGCTGGAATGGCGGTGTGAATTACACCATGGATTAACAAGGTTAATAATCTGCAAAAAATCTCCGAAAATCTTTAAAAATCTGCTCTTTGAGTACCCGAATCTACTTTTTGTTCGAGAATTTCTTGAAGGGACCATCAGGATTCTGGAAAAAAACCTTTATTAGGCCAGATTCTTCATTTCCAATATGAGTGATCACTTCAAAGCATTACCAAAATGGGGAATCACGGGGACACGTGCGGTTTTGGGCCTTGCCCTTAAATTTTGAACCCTTTCGAATAATTTAGAATAGCCGATCTGAGATTTAGCCATATATTATGATCAGACTTTGTTTTTTTTTTGTGTTACATGAAATAATTGACGTTATATTCAGTAAGAGATCGTCTTTGACTTACTTGTGGTTTACTACGTACGCTTTTATTTCTCAAATCTATGCAGTGTTTTTTGTTGTTACGCACATACGTGTTTGTATATATACATATATGTGCGCAAGTAAATTAGCTTATCAAATAAACATTGTTAAGCTAAGTTCATGCACGTGCGTATATCACTGACGTTATCTCCTGCCGACTCCTGACAACTAAAGGATTTATTAACTCCGAATTCGTGAGATAAGACGCTGAAAGAGTTAGGCGGGATGTCAAACATTACTTCATTCGGCAGCGTGGGAAAACGAAGAAATAAGGGTGTTATCTGACAGAAAAAGCGCTGAGAAAGGATTGAGATGTTGTTTTGCTTCCTGCTTTTTCATGGTCAAAAATAGACACTATCAACAAATTCGGATTGGCCAATAATTACGCCTAAAAAATGCAAGCAACACTCCAAGCGCCTCTCTGCAAACAAACCGCCTTGTATATATTTACATTGCGAAACGACGCCCGTTTGCAATTCGGAACTACAACAGGAATTTGGGGGAAAGTGAGAATTGTTTTTGCATATACCGCAGTATTAGAATAAGAAAGAAAGTTCAACTTCACTAAAAACTGCTGTCCGCTTTCAAATATTATGTAGCTCCATAGCCGGTTTATAATTTCATGCACAAACAAAATAACACAGCTAAACAGGAAATTCCAACCAAATTCTCTGAATTGAGTTGACATATCTGTTAATTAACTTTATTTTACCAACATAAATTTTGCCAACACAAAAGGCAAAAAAAAGTTGTCAAAAGTTTTTTAGCAATGTGCTCTTAATATGTTAAATATAAATTAAAACAAGAAAAGAGATCCAGAGGAGGTTCTTGATCTATTTGTAAAGAATCAAGCTCAAAAACTATAAATACAATTTCATTAAGCTCTTTAAACGACTCTTTTCTTGCTTGTGTATGTGTTTTGTACTTGTTTTCTTCATTAACTTGTAATAATTTAATAGATGAATTTTTAAAAATATTAATAGTCAAGCACAGGGTCAAGTATGATCCCCGAAAGTAATCTATTTTTTTCCTGCAGCAAAGTCTGTTTACAGAAATCTTTCATTGTGTGCCGTCATTCGATAGAAATATTTTTCAGAGCTGAAGGAATTTAATCTCAGCCATCTTATGCAGGTTTTGATCTCATGTATATGAGCTTAAATATATAAGTGTGCGTGTGTATTGATCTTTATAGAAATCCACGTGTCTGTCACAGATATATCCAACTTAGTCAAGTGTTTCTTTGATATCGTGAAAAGAAAATACCGATATTAAAATTTGCCCTGTCTACTCGTCGTGTGATATCAACCTCTTATAAGCATGAAACTTACCTTTTAAAATATATGAGAATAAGATTTATTTCCATATTTAATCACGTGAAATACATATACTCCTTTGGAAATAAACTCAAAGTACGACTAAAAAATTATCCAATCACGTCGAAACTTTACTGAATTACTTCTTTGGTCCAATTATGCAAAAGATTAAAATTTGAAGACATGTAAATGAGAATTTTGGCTATGGCTAACCCTAATTTCCATAGCTTGAATTTCTAAAAAATAAATATATCTAAAAGTAGCTTTTCAACTATATTTAACGAAACTTACAGAAAAGTTTAAGGACTAATTCATTAGCATGAAAACACATTATATTCAAATTTGAAGTGCATTTATTTGATATTCACCCAGATATGAGTTGAGGAATTAGATATTTTTTCACTCTTATGCACGAAAGTTATTTTCTATCACAATAATTCAATAGCTTAACATACTGTGGAATGTCGATCTGTCGTTCTCGCATTATTCGTTTACCCATGTTGATCATTCGATTCATGCGATCCCGAATTCATCCCCTAGAATCAATGTTACTGGTCCTCTGCTTCTTCGTTTTCTCAAGTCTATCCTCGAAACATTTCAGTCCCGCCACTTTTTTTCTCACGGAAGTATAGTTTTGTTTTAGCAGAACTGAGGAAATTATTCTTTCTCCCTCCTCTTCTTTTCTTTTTTTAAAAAGAGTAATTATAAATTGTGTGAACGATAGAAAGATTTCTGGCACATCATGGGCCTTTCCTAAACCACCAGAAGGTTTTTCTTTTAAATGATGGCTTGGGTGAGAACACTCATTGCTTCAATGGAACACTAGAACAAAATCATAATCATACCATCTAAACGTATAAACCCAATTCCATCCACTTACTCTCAGTGTTTTCTTCGTAAGCAATAAAAAAGACTATCTTCGTCGTATTTTACTATTTTATGTCCTCTTTGAGCAAAATTTCTTTGGAGAGCGTAGCTGTCTTGTGTGGTATCAAAAGTTTTGTGTTAGATGTTTTATTTAGGAGTAAAATCTCTAGTGCAGAGGTAAAGGCGATAGGACGACCGTTCTTAGTCAATCGATTTACTTGTACAAAACAGATGTCAATTACGAATCATTTAAAAATGCTTTTGTCTCTTTTGTAAATAAGTTACTTTTTATAAAATGTTAAGTACTTCCAATTAGTACTGTAAATAATTTACTTTCAGTTTAAAAAATTTTTAATTTTTACATACATTTCTCGCTTTTTCCCTCTTTCACCGTTTTCTATTTCCTCAAACCTTGGATAAAAACAATGGATAAATATTCCACTGCATAGTTGAACTTATATAAAAATTTTCCTTAGTTTATTACAACTGACACCATTGACATCGATATTTAGTGATCAGTTTTTACTAACTCAGTGAGTCTCCAAGTGATTAAGGATTTCGTACAAAGTGCATTTGTATTTTGTGACTTATGCCAATTTTCAAGAGAACAATTTAAAATTTAAACATTAATAAAACACTGTGGATGTTATGGCTGATACAGTTCACTTAGAAAATTGCGTTACTCCAAAATGCCTTAATGCTCGCAAATGCTCCACATTGAATAAATTCAAAATGTTTGATTTATGCATATGTTAAGGACTGTGATCTTTTCACTTTATGCAGCCCAAAATTATTCTCATTCGGAGGGCAAGATATGAACCAATACCAAAAATTTATATTATTAAAAACATTACATTTTTTAAGCATCGAAAAGAAACTGAAAAATTAAATGGATATCAGTGTTTTGGTTCCAGAAGATGAGAATTTATTTTTAATAAAATGTGTTTTTATAAAACTTTATATATATATATATATATATATATATATATATATATATATATATGTATGTATATATATATATGTATGTATATATATATATATATATATATATATATATATATATATATATATATATATATATATATATATGTATATATATATATATATATATATGTATATATATATATATATATATATATATATATATATATATATATATATATATATATATATATGTATGTATGTATATATATATGTATGTATATATATATGTGTGTGTGTGTATACATATTATATATACTAGTAAAATATTACCTAATACATTATGTCGTTAGATGTTAATACTACTTTTAAAGATGACCGCGGAAGCCTGGTTGGTGAAGCGTCAGTCTCGTAACCGAAAGGTGGCTAGTTCTGCCCTCGTCTCGGTCAAAGACCGCCGTGTTGCTAATGGCAGTTGGGGTACGTTAAATATGTCGTGACTGCAAAGTCCTCCAAGTTCCCATAACAAATTATACCTTTGGGGGTACTGAATCAGAGATGATTCGGTCTCTGGTTTGGATCTAAATTCTGACTTGAGGATGGATAAATGAGTGTATCAATGAGTTCGACAGGCCATTAGTCGTACTTTCACCTTAACGGTGCTCGTTAACAGCGAAAGGTGCACATTTCTGCCTTAATTCGAAAGAGCAGCACTCATTCGGCCTTGGTATAACAAAGTGTCATTAGACCCACGTACCACGCCCTCTTAAAGATTCTTCATAACAATACTATTGAATATGCAAAAACTTGATTGAGACTATTAGCAGGATATAGGTAACTGTTATATCTACCTAATATTCACAAAAAACATTGCACCAGCACGACGAGAATAAGTTTTTAGTCTTTCACCGACTTTATCATGTTTATATCTTAGCAGTGTTTGAAAAATGACACCTTCGTCAGCACTTGTTGTTTTATACTTTTCTCAAACAGTCTTGATTTGATAAACTTATAATTTGAAGCTGATTGTTTTCAATGTTTTTATGAAGTAGTTGTCAAACCTTAGCAATTTTGATAAACTGGCCCAGGTTAATTGCAGAGGTATGGTACAATCTGTCTGTCCTAAAAAGAGAGGGACAAGTGGAACATCTTTTCCCTGACGCAGCATTTAGGTGATGCCAATATGATGTTACGAAATGTTAGTATAATAGGTTTTCCATTCTTAAATGCACTAAAAGGTAAATAAAAACATTCTCCTACTGAACTCATGAATATGAGAATATCTTTTACCTATGTCTTTCTTTTTTTCTGTTTTTGAATCCCGGAACATACCGCAACGCGCTAGAAGTACAAACGCAGAATATGAGTACACATATACATAATAGTCTATGAACTCATGCTCGTATTTGATAAATAAAACTATTTTGACTGCTTAAAAATCTTAGCAAATTGGGAAAAATAGTTAAATTGCTTTCAAAGTAATCTTTTTTAATTATAGAAAGTCGGAAAGCTTTATGTTGTATGTTGGACTCACCATATACTGTGTTATAAGTTATGTAATAGGACCATCCATATGTACAATGATTATTTTATTACTTCTTTAGTCCATGATCGTGTATGAACAAAAAAAACATTATCTGATTGTTCTCGCAACAGCGAGTATCGTCTTGCAGTAGTTAAAGGGAACATGGGGCTCTATAATGCCCCGGACGTCACTAGCAGGAAGGCACCTCCTGGGCTTCTTTTAGCGGTTTATATTATATGTTTTCGTGGAGAGGATTTGCCAAAAAGGGAGCGCCCCAGGCGCCAGTAAAGCTCTGTACACCAAGTCTCAAATGATTATCTATCGTTCTCTCGTCCAAATTTCTCGCCCGTTTCTGTAGTGGCTCCCCGAGCACGATGTTCGCGTAGCTGCGGCTCGCCGTAAACGCCTCGCCGGCTCCGGCTGGGGTGTAGGCGGCAAAGCGTCTTCATCCTGATTGCATTGGGCTGGCGCATTCGAAACAGACAGGGTGTTCTCTCGAAGTAGATCACCACTCTCTGTAACTCTCTGAAAGCTCAAAACAGCCTAGCGGTGAGCTGGAATCGCGGGGCTGCCGTGTTCCAGCCCTGGCAGGCACCCGACACTTTGCGGGCGTTGGCAGGACCATAAAAGGGCTATTGCTTGGTCACCCTACTTTGCTTGCATAATAGTGAAAGTCACCCAAAGGAAATAATTTTCTTCTTAAACAAAGGAAGGAGTTTACGTTACTAGTTCAAGAGCCTAGTGTTTCATGAGGGTGTATATATATGTATATCTATCTATCTATCTATCTATATATATATATATATATATATATATATATATATATATATATATATATATATATATATATATATATGTGTGTGTGTGTGTGTGTGTGTGTGTGTATGTTTCTGTATATGTGTTTGTAAGCATGAATGGGCATAAGTGTAAATATCATTTTGTATATGAGTAACTACTACTACACACATAATGCGACCGATTCAAATGATTGCTTACTGCCAACTGAGAATTAAAAGGGCTTACAATTTCGCATCACTATGAGCGTGGACCCAAGAGTCATTATCGAGTCTATTCAGGGAAAAAGCACCTAAATATTTTTGCAATCTGGACGAGAGCATTAACAGCTTAGACTATGCCTTACCAACCCAAAAGACTCTATGGGCCACCTTAGGTATTCATTTTATTCCCGAGGACCGCACTGTTTATATATACATGTAATATGGGCGAGTCTTATTCAAAATCACAACACAGTTTATTTCTGGGGAGATACATGAAATCCATACAACAGGCAAGCACTTTTACAACATCGTGCACACAGACAATGTGATCCTGCGCACACACACTTTTCAAGTAGGGATTTCTCAGGTAAAATACTACGAATAATCACTAAGCACAACTGATCACGTGATAAAAAATACCCATGTTGAAATAGAACGCTAAGTATTGGCTAAAGTAGTACAGACAAAAGCTGAATTAAGTCTATAGCATGTCTGGAGGGAAAAATCAGAATTACCGCACAAACCCCCAACGTACTTTATGAAAAAGTATATTAAATTATTATTAAAATATGTAAATGAGAGATTTTAATATTACATACATATTTGTGTGTGTAATTTTGAGATGAGAATTTGACACACATTATTATTGTAGTTTTATTATTATTATTTATAAATTTACCTATTAAGAATACTTAAACATTTACAACATTAATATATGATGCTTAAACATTACTATATGAATAATTCGAACAATGATGAATAAGCTCGCATAATACTAGACTTACGATAGATTGGAATAATTCTATATTTACTATAAGCAGTACAATATTTGTTTCAATTATAAATTTTGAGAATTATACCGCGGGCCTCCGTTTAGCCTCTCCTGGTTTCTCTCACTTTCTAGTAAAACATAATTTCAAATATATATACATAATGTCCTAAAAATTCAATGTTTCAGATTTTTGGTCTAATCTTGGTCCATTTTGTACTTCCCATGTCTTAAAGAAATACAGGTATTTTGCTGATTATGCTTTCTACCGTTCAATATTTCAAAACTGTATAATTTTTACGTTATTAAAAACAAAACAATATAGATGTTGTTATGTTTATTTGCTTCTAAAACCACAATTGAGTTAAATCCGGAAGCACTCTCCCAAACACACACACAAACAATCCGGAATGAAATAAAAGTCAATGCCGAAGATTAACGGCATAAACTGTATATGTCACATCCAGATTATCTCATATTTTATTCTAATCCCTCTGCCGTTACAAAAAAAAGGTGCAACCGGTTTCTCGCCATTGAGCCTCTTAAACGAGCATAGCGGAGTTCGATTTATAGTTCCATTGTTGAGAACTTAATTATCTGGATGGTTGAGCGCTATGATATTTGAATCGTGCGACAGCGGACACGCTAATTTGGTGACTGCGGTTGTTCAAGTCCTTCATAAAGTCTTTGTTGGCACGTGCGAAAAACCACTGCCTGTCCGTGCAGAGTAGGTGACGGTCACCACAATGTTATTATTATTTAGACCAGGTACAAAAGAATTTAAACAGTTTGCATTTTTTTTCTTTTCCGTTTCAGAACGAACAACCACGTGGAACGTTTCTTAACCCTCTCGTTTGATCATTATGCGAAAACCAAAGATGATGTTTGAATTAACTTTAGAGCCCTGCTTTCTGCTGTTTCTGTTACACAAAGGCTAATGAGACCCTGGCCTAAATTTTAAAGCCAATTGCAAACTGTTATAAACATTTATGTCATCAGTGGGATTCCATTCAGCGAACTCCGATATTGATGATCAACTCCCTACCCATTTGGTCTTTGCTCTGCCGGTAATAAAATTCATTTTGTGAATTTAATACTTATAATATTTTGAATTGCATAAAAGCCTATAATTTTTTCATCAAGATCCTGTTTAAGGGAAAATTTAAGAAGCCTCGTGAGAGGTCTGAATAGCTAGAGTTTGGGGGAGAGGAAGATGATTCTATTTTTTTTTTTAATAACAAGAGGGATTTTGCCTGCCCGCATTTAAGAATTCGTCTACACAGCTCTCCAGATTTTGTTGGATATTTTAATGTAGGAACACCGTATAGACTGCCAAACATTACTCACCAGGATAACACAAACAAACAAAGAGGATCTTCCTAATTTAATGCAGGACATCCACAGGTTTGATCTGCCACCTCCAAAGGTATTGTTTAGAAACTTAAAAAACATTGCAACCCCGTACCTATTTTACGTGCCTTACCCGACATTAATAAGCACGACGGATATCTGGCTGGCTCGCTTTTAACCCTTGATCTTATACATGGGTTATATGATCGACGCTTTTGCCGACTAAGCTACACGATTCCATTTAGAAAAATTAAATGAAACATACAGGGCATTTTGATGAAAAATTTTTGTAAGGAATTTGCACCCACGACTTTGTGTGTTCTGAATGACATTGGGAGAATCGCCCCATTTTGACTCCTTCCACGCGGCTTTTCTTAGGAGAAATAAGTAGCCGGCCGGCAAAGGGGGTTGATAACGTTTTTCGGAGGCACTGGTGGATGTTTTTCCAGGTTCTCGGAGGAGGAGTGTATGCCCTTTTCGGCAGGGCTCAAGTTTCCAGACAACCCCCCCCCCCGAAGAAGGAAGGGGCTGTTGGAATTCAGCAGAGAGGAGAGATTGGGGGAGTCGAGATTGGGCCGCCAGCTGAAAAACATCTCTCTGCGCTGATGTGGAAAGCTAAGGACTGGCTCTGAGACTCAATTTTGATATGTCATTTTCTTTAATTGTTTTTTTTTATTGTGTAAATAAAAATGTTGTTTCGTCTGTAAGAGATTTCCGAGGAATTATTTTTAAAAGTAATGCATCCCAGCGACAGATTAAGAACGTACCGGCCCCAGTAAAGTAGGCGGGCAGGTCTCACGCTAAAACGTAGCGCACCGGTAGAAAAGAGTGTGCGTTACAATTTTATACTCATTTTAATCTTCTTACGTTGTAATAATAGTTTTATTTGGGATATTTTCTTGTAAAATCTCTCATGTAATGTCTTCTGCGCATTTTCTGTATTATGTTTTGGATATGAGCAAACATACAATCAGAAAACCACAAACGTGTGTACATTACATATTCCTAGAACATAATTTAAAATGGTGGTTCCCAAATTTTTCTTGCTCACTAGAAGCCTTAGCAAACATCTTACAATCAACCCTCAAGTGAAATAAATGACTCTATACAGCCACATAGATCATAATTTAAAACGGTGGTTCCCAAACTTTCTTGCCCACTAGAAGCCTTTTCATAGCAAACATCTTACAATCAACCCTCAAGTGAAATAAATGACTCTATACAGCCACATAAATTTAGAATTTGAACTTTGATATTTTAATAGAAAAAATAAAATAAAAATAAGATGCTTTAATATTTAAAATGATATCTATTGTAGTGATTTGTATTTTAAACATTAAAAATATTGTTTCTTCATATGGGTTTTAAGATGAATTGATAAATTCGGCTCTATGTTTGTAACACTTGAAAGTTCTAATTCTCAGTCGATTTTGTTTTAGTGATGTGGCTTCCAACTGCACTGCGTTCTACTAAGTGATTACTAATATACTACAAAACATTTAAAACATATGGCTATCAACTTATTTTATAGATATTTATTTTAACTTTCGTTAAAATTAAAATGTGTCACAATAATTCTACTTTAGGAGCCTTTCGTTCAGTGGACACCACAAACGTTGTCTACCCCCGAAATATTTATTACATACTTTCTCAACGGTAACATAAACTCCAAGGGGCTCATAAGAACCACTGATTTAAATTATGTAAAAGTTATTTGGATTTATATATCTTTTAAAAAAAAATAGAATTTCTGTTTCCTAAGTTATTAAATTAACTTCTTTACAGTTATCTATCAACTAAAATTCATTGAAATATCCTTATGATAAAGTCAAATATTTAGCCAATTACTCCAGGCGTTTTAACGATACAAACACATAAACTAATCTACTAATATTTGAGTTATATGTGACGAGTATATATTAATGTATATCTTAAATGTAAGTTATGGACTACACAGAGGGAACCAAATATTTTTAAACACCTTTGAATATTGCAATATGACCTCATTGGAGATAGGCTGTTATTTTACACATCACAGGATGTCATTTCTAAACATAGAAAAACATTGTGCTAAGAGATTTATTTGATTCCACGTGTAAACACAGTACTGTAAAGTGAAGCTTTATAAAGCTACTAGACGACCGGACAGACTTTGTCCTGTTTTAACGCTGAATAAACCCCGAACGCTTGTCCAAGAATTATGGTTTGGAGTGCTACAGTCTACTTTTTGCAACACGAGGGCTAATGAGACCGGGACCTACAGCTTAATGCCGATTCCGAACGGCTACGAAAATACATGCCACAGCGAGATTCGAACCCACGAACTCCGGTACCGAAGGCCAGCACCCTTATCAATCTGCCATCGTTCGGCTATCCAAGAAATATAAAATGTTTTTATATAGATAAATTTAAACTAAATTGGACCGTTATATTTTACATAGTAATTTTTTATAAAATATAATGTTATAATTTATTTTAAAATTACTTGATGCCACCACGCATACACAAACTTAATTAGACTAAATTAAAATTCCGACATCTCCTATACGTGGATTCGAGCCTGGAACTTCTTGTACTGAAGCCAGTTGCGCTGATCACGAAGCCACAAATACGTTTGCGATGAAGGGTTTCAAGCGGCATTATAATAATCTCAATAAGCGCGCAATTCTGGATTTTTAATCAAAACACATTTTCTATCGGATCAAATTGTGAATCTAAAGCATTCTCGAATCAACTTAATTACATACACAAAATTTCATCAGAATCAGTCCAGCCGTGTAGGAGGAGCTCTATTACAAACACACGGACAGAAGAATTTTATATATAAAGAATAATCGTGATTTCAGTCTATATACTTGTCCAAAAAATAAATTGTATGCAATGCTAAAAAAATCAAAAAATGTCAATCAAAATGAAAAAATTATAAATAACAACAGATACCTCAAAAATTTGGTGGGATTGCTTATAGAGTTAACATTTGGTTTCACTGAAAATGAAAACCCTTTCCAAGTAAATATAAAAATCCTACCAAAATTTTTCAGCTGTGACCAAAAACAGACACTTAGCATTAATGGGTTAAAATTATTTTTGAAAATGTCATATTTTTAAAAGCGTTTCATTGTGATAAAGAATAAATAAATAAGTAAATCATGAATTACAGTTGATAAATCAGGGAAAGTCAAACTTTCTTTTTTTTCGTGTAATGGAACTAGATAATGCCCCTATCTAATAAATTTAAACATACATGTCACAAAATACTTCACATTGTCAAACCTAATTACTTAGTTGAGAGGTAAAAACAATATGACAAGGTTCAAATTTCAATTAAATAAATCGGAGTCTTCCTACATTAGAAAAACCGCAACAAGAGTGAAGATCTGAAAAAAGAACAACTGAGTCATATCTGTTGCTAGCAGAGAGTTTTAAAATTCTAAGAGTTGCATTTCGTAAAATCGAGTAACTTTCTTCGAAATGGTAAGTTTTTAAAAATAAACAATTAAAGAAAAGTCCCATTCAAACATACCTTCGATTAGCCTGATTCTTGAGAAGCGGGTTTCATTGAGATAAACAATTCTTGATAGTAATTTTCAAGTCGAGAAGAACTTTTGTGGTAGTTTATTAGAAGTACTCCCGAAGCAAAATATTTCATCGTTGATACCGGAGCTTTATTAGTAGTTTGTAAACATCGAACTAGGAAAAAAAACTTTTACTGAGTTAGTTATCTTTTTATCGAATTCAGGACTGGAATAATGCTGACACATATTGAGATATAAAAATGGATTATAAATCATTTTCCGCATGATCTCGTGAGAAATGTTTACGCACGAGTTGACACCAAATTATAGATATGAAAAATTGATAAAACCCAATATTGATAATCCCGGGATCTCCAATCGTAAATTATCCACTTCAATAAGATCTGAATCCATGTTTGGGAATACAAGATAGTACAGCAAATTACTCATCATATTCGGAGGCAAAAAACTGTCAATACATGAATCATCTTTTACAATTATGCACATCGCAGAGGATTATCTCTTTAACTTTCAGAAAATGCAGAACACTGCTTTTATTGTTCATCCGTGCACAATAGCAAATGATTTCGGGATTTTCAATAAAAAGCTGGGACATTAAGTTTCATTGTTAATGCGATTAATATAGAGTAAGGATGGACAAACTTTTCAATAAGATCTGAATCCATGTTTGGGAATACAAGATAGTACAGCAAATTACTCATCATATTCGGAGGCAAAAAACTGTCAATACATGAATCATCTTTTACAATTATGCACATCGCAGAGGATTATCTCTTTAACTTTCAGAAAATGCAGAACACTGCTTTTATTGTTCATCCGTGCACAATAGCAAATGATTTCGGGATTTTCAATAAAAAGCTGGGACATTAAGTTTCATTGTTAATGCGATTAATATAGAGTAAGGATGGACAAACTTTTTTGGCCGCGGATCCAAATTAGAAAGAAAATAAATTTGGCGGGCCAAGATAAATTTTCTAAAATTTTAAAAATAATATACAAGTACCTAACGGTTTAAATACGCTAATGAGATGAATGAAATTGTGATTTCATTTTTAAAAGTTCCTTATACTGAGGTTCGAAGTGAGATGTGCTGATTTTAAGGAACGATGCTAAATGCTCATCTCTCAGTCTACTTCTGAAATTTTTCTTTCTAAGGCTCAAAGTTGAAAATACTTGTTCACATATAAGAAGCAAATATACCGCTGTTCTTCTGGGAGTGAGATAATACATTTGGGATATAATATTTAAGCAAAGTAGAAAAGGAGATGGATATATAATGTATAAATATATATTTCTTTTAATTTGCCTCAGCAACTTAAAATTCTAACCGCTGGCCGAATAAAACCTTCAGGCTGGACCGGAATTAGCCCATTCCTGGTCTAAACCATGTTTTATGAAGTGACGTATTTAATATTAATTTCCTTTGTTATTTCTGAAGTTTTTATCAAATGGCAGATCTAATGAGAAGAGTTAAAATGGAGTGCAGAAGACATTTAAAAATAGTGACTTTCATGGTAAGTGCATACACCACGGCCTCAAAAATGGTTACACTCATTTTTTTATCTTAAATTTCGAGTTTCATATGAAGTTGAATTGTGCAGGTGGGTAAAAGAAAAAAAAATTATAATTAGTGTTAGCTGAATCAAAATATCATAAGCACTGACTTTCTATCGTCCAACTATATTTCTTTTAATTTGCCTCGGACCGGCAACTTAAAATTTGATCCACGGGCAGGATAAAACCTTCTCATATTGGTACCGACTCATATTGGAGGGCGATATAGTCACAGAAGATCTTTGTTTACGTACTGAATTTCATAAGTTGGCTTTAGAGTTATGAAAATAGATTACGAATAAAAGAAAGCTTGAAACTGTTTAGGACAAAAAAGTAGCCCTGAAAATAAATGAAACGCATTCACGAACAAATATTTTTCAAGGCAACAAGGCACAGATAACGTAGATTATATCAGAAGAATGAATGGAGATATAAAACTTCTAAAGAAATGCTGCTGCGGAAACAAAGTTAGTGTTTTGATAATTTGTATATCAAAATCTTTATGTCTTTAAGGATAAAAAAGGAATTAATACACAGCAGAAACATAAAATATATTTCAATTTTTCGCAGTTTTTTACACTATTTTACATTTTAGTCGTGAATTTGGACAGAACGATATAGTATAAATTATAACTGTCACTTGATGTCTATTAAGAGTCAGAATAATTCTCAAACCGAAAACAATGCTTTCTAGTGACTTTGATATTTAGTAAAGGGTGAAAAAAACATCATTATAGAAGAGTTAAATATTATATCATAATCAAGCGTGAAATAATAAATTAATGATCAATAATCAGACAAATATTTTTAGATCTATGATTTTTAATTTAGTACACATAAAAAATTATGAATTGTTTATTTGTTCAATAGATTTTAATACTAGAAATTTTAGTAATTTAAAAATTTTTTAAATCTTCTTATATAGAACGATATATATTCTATAGTAATGAATGAATTAATAACATTATATGAGATATTTCAATTTAGGATAATCAATTAAAATACTATTCAGTGCAAGAAGTTATTAGTCATAGAATTGTTTTAAAACTGAAATAGACTGAAACTGTACATAGCAAGCCTATAGTAAGCTCTATGCTCATGTCACCTTTAGAAACTCACCAATCGAATTCGACATGCACTTCTGGGATTTCTCGAGTTGCACTTCGAAACTCGATTGGTCGTAAGTGCAAGTGGTCGTTAAGGAGATAAGTCGTAAAGTAAGGAGTACCTGTATTTCAAATCAAAGTCAGATGCTTGTTAACAAAAATAAAGCATAAAAACGGTAAAGCTCAAAGATGTTATTTAATGTGGAAACAATACAAAGTCCTTGAGAACGTCATAACTGTCATAGCAAGCCTATAGTACGCTCGATGCTCATGTCCCATTAGCAAACTGACCAATATATTTTCTGCTTGTACTTCTGGGATTTCTTGAGTTGCTCGTCAAATCTCGACTGGTCGTAAGTGCGAATGGTCGCTAAGAAGATAGGTTGTAAAGTAAGGAGTACTTGTATTTCAAATCAAAGTCAGTTGCTTGTTAACAAAAATAAAGCATAAAAACGGTAAAGCTCAAAGATGTTATTTAATGTGGAAACAATACAAAGTCCTTGAGAACGTCATAACTGTCATAGCAAGCCTATAGTACGCTCGATGCTCATGTCCCATTAGCAAACTGACCAATATATTTTCTGCTTGTACTTCTGGGATTTCTTGAGTTGCTCGTCAAATCTCGACTGGTCGTAAGTGCGAATGGTCGCTAAGAAGATAGGTTGTAAAGTAAGGAGTACTTGTATTTCAAATCAAAGTCAGTTGCTTGTTAAGAAAAAAAGCAAAAAAACAACAAAGCCCAAAGGATGTTATTTAATGTGGAAACAAAATAAAGAGAAAAATCATTCAGAATATCATAAATATTATAAAGTTTTTTATATTAGTTTTACACTTGAGAGACTCTTTGAATTTCCTCTTTATATAAACATTAACAACAAATTACTTTCTTTGTTTATTATGATGGAAGTCTTCATATTGCCCTCACAGATAGCCAATTTTTCAATGTTATAAAGAATAACCCAAAAACTACTGTGGCCGGTAACAAAATAATTAGCAATGGTATCCACCCCTTGCACTCATATGAACAGGGCATTTTTAGTTAATAATGCACTAGTACAAATATTTAAACAACCCATCGGTCAACGGGGAGTTACTTTTGACATTTGATCAATATCAAAAAATTTTATGGCAACAAATTACATCTCAATAAATAGCCTCACTACCAGTCGAGTACCACATATGTGGTACTACCAGTACTACCAGTCGAGGTCCCAGTACCACTACCAGTGGAGGTCCACATATGTGGACCTCGACTCTTTCGTCTGAAAAAAAATGGTATCCTGTTGAAAAAAAATGGTAGTTAACAACTTAGGTACACATGCGAGGATGTCTAAGCTTCTGACTGATACCAATAAATTGCAGCAGTAATCAGAAGTTCTTCTGGAATATTTGTTATTCTGAAGCGATTCGTAAGAAATTGCGTCGAAGCAGCGTGCTCGTAAAAATAATTAAATTTCATTTGTTTTTAATGGTTTTTAAGTCCTATAATTAATGTGTTCTAATTAAAAATTGTTTAAAATTTGTGTTAAAATAGTTTTTTAGATTTAAACATGCATTTTGTGCATTTGAGAGGGATACTTATATAGGTCCACGTAGGAAAAAAATTATATTTATGCAATTTTTATATAGCTGGTAGTAAAGAGGATAGATAAAGTAGAAATTCTTAAAACTAACAAAATAAATTTTGCCTGTTAATAGGAGGTATATAAAACCAGGGAAAATAAAAATCTGAAAATTATTAATTTTTAAAATTAATGAAATAAATCAATAAAAATCCCTTTTCAATTATAATAAACTAGCATATAGCCCGTCATATGACGGGGATCAGTAAAAAACTTTACTGGCTGTATGTTAATTGCCAACATTAATTTATCTTCTCATATTACGTGATATGATGGACAGCAGAGGTTTTAATATTGACATACTCCTCTAATGGCTCCCATATATGAAGGATGTCCAAAATTTGGCGTATTGATTGCAAACCATATGGGTATGTATAAAAAATCAAACACACGAACGAACAAGCTTCTATATTTTTAAAAGATATATAACTTAAAAGATAAATCTTAAACTTTAGATATCTATTAGTCTAAAATAGACTCCTAGATTTTTATGAAAATAATTTGTTGTTAATACCGGTGATAAAATCTCAAAACAACAAAAAATAATCGATGATTAAATTTAAAATTATCACATATGTACCTAATCTATTATTTAAGCCAAATATAAAAGAAAATTATTTACGCAATATCTAAGTTCAGTGATAAAACGTATGAAAATAATACAGACGATATTTAAATAATTTAAAATAAGAAATGATTAAATGAGATGGTTAAAGGAATGACGTCATAATGCTAGAAAAATATGTTTTTTTTTACCTATTTATTATGTGATAAATTGATAAATTTAATCGCCTGATCTTAAAATAGCGCTTGATATAATGGCATTAAATCTTCGAAAAAAGGGGGAAGTAGGGATTAGAATGTTTTAAGGACAACTCTTGAATTTCGGTAACCCTAACTCATCAAGAATCCAAATGGTTGCCTCTATCCATTCCAGATCCAACCGCTTCATAAATTCTAGGACACAACTTAGGCTATTATTATATAGGGGATAAGAAAAAGGGATGCATGAGATAAAAAGAAAATCTAATGTGCTTTTACAATTATCTTTTAAATTTCATTTGGATAGCTTCGGTCTATTGCTTTGCTACACGAGTTTTATTACTAATGAGACCAGAACCTACTGCTTATAGCCAATTGCGAACAGCTACGAACACCCATGCCAGCATCGGGGTTAGAACCCGCCAACTATGGTACCGAAAATTACAGCTCAACCTTTCGGTCACCTAATTCTACTTTAAAATTAAGGACATGGATAAGTATAATACCGACAACTTCACAAACTGGAAATAGTAATTACAGTCATATAAAAATATAGGTTACACATACATCAGCAACATTAAAACTAAAATAAGAATGTAAAATTGCCTAATAAAGCAAGTAAAAGAAAATAGAATTATTATAAATGGGCCGATTCATAAGTCGATGACTCTAGGGCAATATATGAATGCAACGTTGAAACGTATTGTGGGGACTATATGGCGGCTTACAACTACAAAGGGTTAACGAACTGAAGATCAAAGCTAATGATATTTCAAACTGATAAGTAAAACTGCCTCTTAGATTTTGCTCTTCTCACTCTTCCAATTTCCACAACAATGACAGAATAGATACGGCGCCACTATACAGTACCGGGGTTCGTGGGTTTGAATACCACTGCTGGCATGGGCATCCATAGACTTCTGAGTCGGGTTTAAACAGTAGCCCTGAAGTAGCAAAAAGAGTAGACCGTAGTGTTTAAACCAAACAGTTATTATAATATTTTTTTTAATTTCCTGTTTCATGTGGTATTTAATTATTGTATTCGATGTACTTTATATTTTTATACTGAGATTTGTTTCTGGTTAAAGCGGATCCCGAACTGGCTTCGAGCATCCATGCCAACAGTGGTATTCAAGCTCAAGAACTTTGGTATCAAAGAAAATCACACTACCCATTCACTCCTAATTATTTAGCTTTTTTAAAATAATTATATTTTCGGAAGAAAAAGAAAAGATATACGAGAAAAACTGTCGTGTAAGATTATTTGGAACTATGCATTCCAAGCTTTTCATCAACCTAAAGGATCGATTTCAATTTGTTTTATAGCAGGAAGTTTATCATCATTAGAAAATATTCTGCTTTCAGAGTTTGGCTTATATCCATAATTCTCGTTTCTCGGAAAAAATAAAAATCGATCTTGTTTGTCTGTACTGTACTGCAGTCTCTGAAAATGACCTTCACTTGTAGTGTGTAGAAAACGGGCATCCTAGAGTCAGGATCGATACGCTGGCGCTGACTCACAAACATGTGAATGGGGAAAGCGTAGAATTCTTTTTTTAATTATTGTTAAACCGTCTGATCCGTTCAAAAAACTGAAATGAAGACAGTTACTATACATGGTCGAATTTAGAAAAGAAAATATATTTAATCTTTCGTGTCTCATAATTTAAGAATATTTAGCAGAATAATAGATTACAGAATTCGAAATATGCTAAAAATAAATGTAAAATTAATATATATATATATACGTAAGAAAGTGTACTTTTTGGCTAGTGTAAATTTGGAGGCTAAATAGTATTTTTAACTACAGTTCAATTGTCTCGTTCGTTCAAAAAAGCCGAACACAGTTACTGTGATATATTTGTCGAATAACGAACAGAGAAAATATATTTAACTATTTACATCTCAGTGACCCCAAATGTAAGTATATTTAGCAGAATGTTAGAATACATTATTTAAAATTTGTAAAAAATAATTGTAAAATTTAAAATGCCAAAATAAAAATTTTGGGTGAGAAATTTTATTTTTTGGCAAGTGTAAATTTTGGGCAAAAAGGTGAATTTTTAAAATTATTTTTTAGCTGTCTGATTCGTTCAAAAAACTGAAACGCAGACAGTTACTCTATATGTGTCGAATTCAGAACAGAAAATAGTATATTTAACTATTTATACCTTATAATTTAAAAATATTTAGCAGTATATTAGAATACATTGTTTGAAACATGTAAAAAATAAAGTTTTAAATGTAAAAATAAAAAATTATGGGAAATAAAGTGTACTTTTTTGGCAAGTATAAATTTTGGGCAAAAAAGTGTATTTTTGTTAATTATTATCCTCTTATCCGTTCAAATTTTCGTTTAATTCTCTTATCCGTTCAAAAAGCCGGAAAGAAGACGGTTACTATACACGGTCGAATTTAGAACAGAAAATATATTTAATTTTTCGTGTCTCATAATTTAAGAATATTTAGCAGAATAATAGAAGACATTGTTTGAAACATGCCAAAAATAATTATAAAGATAAAAAATATATTTATCTTAGTTAGTGTAAATTTTGGGAGAAAAGATGTATTTTTTTTTAATTGTTGATCAAATGTCTCATTTGTTCTCATTTGTATCTCAATGTTCCCAAATGTAAGAATATTTTCCAGAATGTTAGAATACATTATTTAAAATTTGTAAAAAATAATTGTAAAAATTTAAAATGAAAAAATAAAAAAATTATAGGTGAGAAATTTTATTTTTTGGCAAGTGTAAATTTTGGGTAAAAAGGTGAATTATTTTTAATTATTGTTTAACCGTCTGATTCGTTCAAAAAACCGAAAAGCAGACAGTTACTCTATATGCTTAGCATTCAGAACAGAAAATAGTACATTTAACTCTTTGAAACTCATAATTTAAAAATATTTAGCAGTTTATTAGAATACATTGTTTAAAGCATGTAAAAAATAAATGTAAAAATTTTAAACGTAAAAATAAAAAGTTATGGGCAAGAAAGAGTACTTTTTTGGCAAGTGTAAATTTTGGGAAAGGAAGTGTATTTATTAAATTATTGTTATCCGTTCTTATTTAGCAATACCTTATTAAAATCTGATAATCCTAAACTCTTCTACTTCAGATATAAATAATTGTATCTCTTTAGTTAAGACAGTATAATTCAATTGCAAATCAGTTTGTTTTTAGACAAACGATGACCGAATGAGTAGTGCGCTGCTCTTCGGAACCGGAGTTCGTGGCTCCTAATCCCACTATATTCATGGATGTTCGTAGCCGTTCGGAATCGACTTAAAGTAGGTTGATTTGGTCTCATTAGTCCTCGTGTAGCGAAATAGTAGGGCTTTAAACTAAACCAAACGTAACAAAAAACAACAAAATTTGTGAAGAAATTGCAGTAAGCACTAACCACAGTTTATGATAAAGTGTACTCTAAAATATGTAAAGACGAATGACGAATTAGCCCACATTCATGCCATCCTAAGTTTATGGCAGCCATAAGGCCAAATGTGAATGGGGAAGTCCTGTCCCCTTAAACTCTATCAACCCCGTCATTATTTGTCTCTTGAAAAAATTTTTACATATGGCAACAGCCATTTACAGTCATTGGCACAAGGTTAATCTTTCATTATTTTCAATACAATCAAAACAACATTGAGTGTAACAATTTAATTAATAAACTATTCAATATCATATGCTTTAATACAATCATAATTAATTAATATGTTTTAATACAACCAATAACATAATTACTTTAATACAAATAATATTAAATGGAACTATTTAATTAATTTACTTTTCAATATAATATGCTTTAATGCAATCATAATTAATGAATGTTTTAATACAATTATAACTTAATAGCAGTATAATACAAACAATAGTAAATGTAACTATTTAATTAATTTACCTTCTAATATAATCAAAATAAATTAATGAACTTTTAATATAAACCAAAATAATTTAGAATTTTTTTTAATTAGTACACTAGTAAATTTTTAAATTATTTTAAATTTATATTTAATAAACGAATATTTTTCATTGGGTATATTATAAATTTACTTTTCAATATAATATGTTTTCATGCAATCATAATTAATGAATGTTTTAATACAATTATAACTTAATAGCAGTATAATACAAACAATAGTAAATGTAACTATTTAATTAATTTACTATCCTATATAATATGTTCTAGTACAATCACAACATAATAACCGTATTACAAAGAATATTAAATGTAACTATTTAATTAATTTACCTATTAATATAATCAAAATAAATTGGTAAATTTTTAGTGTGAATCAAAATAAATTAGAATTGTTTTAATTATTACATTAGTAAATTTTTAGTATATTTTAAATTTATATTTAATAAAAGAATATTTTTCCTTCGGTATATTATAAATTTACTTTTCAATATAATATGCTTTAATGCAATCATAATTAATTAATGTTTTAATACAATTATAACTTAATAGCAGTATAATACAAACAATAGTAAATGTAACTATTTAATTAATTTACTATCCTATATAATATGTTCTAGTACAATCACAACATAATAACTGTATTACAAACAATATTAAATATAGCTATTTAATTAATTTACCTTCTAATATAATCAAAATAAATTAATGAACTTTTAATCTAAATCAAAATAATTTAGAATTTTTTTAATTAGTACACTAGTAAATTTTTAAATATATTTTAAATTTATATTTAATAAACGAATATCTTTCATTGGGTATATTATAAATTTACTTTTCAATATAATAATATGCTTTAATGAATCATAATTAATTAATGTTTTAATACAATTATAACATAATATCAATATAATACAAACAATATAAAATGTAACTATTCAATTAATTTACTATTCAATATAATATGCTTTAATAAAATCGTATTTAATTAATATATTTTTGTACAATCATAACATAATAACCGTATTACAAACAATATTAAATGTAACTATTTAATTAATTCACCTTCTAATATAATCAAAATAAATTAATGAACTTTTAATCTAAGTCAAAAAAATTTAGAATTTTTTGAATTAGTACACTAGTAAATTTTTAAATATATTTTAAATTTATATTTAATAAACGAATATTTTTCATTGGGTATATTATAAATTTACTTTTCAATATAATATGCTTTAATGCAATCATAATTAATTAATGTTTTAATTCAATTATAACGTAATAGCAATATAATAGAAACAATATTATATGAAACTATTCAATTAATTTACTATTCAATATAATATGCTTCAATAAAATCGTATTTAATTAATATATTTTAGTACAATCACAACATAATAACCGTATTACAGACAATATTAAATGTAACTATTTAATTAATTTACCTTTAATATAATCAAAATAAATTGGTAAATTTTTAGTGTGAATCAAAATAAATTAGAATTGTTTTAATTATTACAGTAGTAAATTTTGTAATATATTTTAAATTTACATTTAATAAACGAATATTTTTCATTGGGTATATTATAAATTTACTTTTCAAATTAATATGCTTTAATGCAATCATAATTAATTAATGTTTTAATACAATTATAACATAATAACAATAAAATACAAACAATATTAAATGTAACTATTCAATTAATTTACTATTCAATATAATATGCTTCAACACAATCGTATTTAATTAATATGTTTTAGTACAATCACAACATAATAACCGTATTGCAAACAATATTAAATGTAACTATTTAATTAATTTACCTTTTAACATAAACAAAAAAAAAATTAGTAAATTTTTAATCTGAATCAAAATAAATAAGAATTTTTTTTCAATTAGTACATTAGTAAATTTTGTAATATATTTTAAATTTATATTTAATAAACGAATATTTTTCATTCGGTATATTATAAATTTACTTTTCAATATAACATGCTTTAATGCAATCATAATTAATTAATGTTTTAATACAAATATAACGTAATAACAATATAATACAAACAATATTAAATGTAGCTATTCAATTAATTTACTATTCAATATAATATACTTCAACACAATCGTTTTTTAATTAACACGTTTTAGTGCAACCACAACATAATAACTGCATTACAAACAATATTAAACGTAACTTTTTAATTAATTTACCTGTTAATGCAATCAAAATAAATTGGTAAATTTTTAATGTGAATCAAAATAAATTAGAATTGTTTTAATTATTACATTAGTAAATTTTTAGTATATTTTAAATTTATATTTAATAAAAGAATATTTTTCATTCGGTATATTATAAATTTACTTTTCAATATAATAAGCTTTAATGCAATCATAATTAATGAATGTGTTAATACAATTATAACGTAATATCAGTATAATACAAACAATATTAAATGTAACTATTCAATTAATTTACTATTCAATATAATATACTTCAACACAATCGTTTTTTAATTAACACGTTTTAGTGCAACCACAACATAATAACTGCATTACAAACAATATTAAACGTAACTATTTAATTAATTTACTTTTTAATATAATCAAAATAAATTAGAAAATTTTTAATCTAGATCAAAATAAATCAAAATATTTTTTAATAAGTACATTAGTAAATTTTTAAATATATTTTAAATTTATATTTAATAAACGAATATTTTTCATTCGGAATATTATGAATTTACTTTTTAATATAATATGCTTTAATGCAATGATAATTAATTAATGTTTTAATATAATTACAACGTAATCGCAATATAATACAAACAATATTAAATGTAACTATTCAATTAATTTACTATTCAATATAATATGATTCAACACAATCATATTTAATTAATATATTTTAGTACAATCACAACATATTAACCGTGTTGCAAACAATATTAAATGTAACTATTTAATTAATTTACCTTTTAACATAATCAAAAAAGATTAGTAAATTTTTAATCTGAATCAAAATAAATAAGAATTTTTTTAATTAGTACCTTAGGAAATTCTTAAATACATTTTAAATTTATATTTAATAAAAGAATATTTTTCATTCGGTATATTATAAATTTACTTTTCAATATAATATGCTTTAATGCAATCATAATTAATTAATGTTTTAATACAATTATAACGTAATATGAATATAATACACACAATATTAAATGTAACTATTCAATTAATTTACTATTCAATATAATATGCTTCAACACATACGTATTTAATTAATATGTTTTATTACAATCACAACATAATATCTCTATTACAAACAATATTAAACGTAACTATTTAATTAATTTACCTTTTACTATAATCAAAACAAATTGGTAAATTTTTAATGTGAATCAAAATAAATTAGAATTGTTTTAATTATTACATTAGTAAATTTTTAGTATATTTTAAATTTGTATTTAATAAAAGAATATTTTTTATTCGGTATATTATAAATTTACTTTTCAAAATAATATGCTTTAATGCAATCATAATTAATTAATGTTTTAATACAATTATAATGTAATAACAATAAAATACAAACAGTATTAAATGTAACTATTCAATCAATTTACTATTCAATAAAATGTGCTTCAATACAATCGTATTTAATTAATATGTTTTAGTACAATCAAAACATTTATATCCGTATTACAGATAATATTAAATGTAACTATTTAATTTATTTACCTTTTAATCAATCAAAATAAATTAGTAACTTTATAATCTGAGTCAAAATAAATTAGAATTTTTTCAATTAATACATTAGTGAATTTTGTAATATACTTTAAATTTATATTTAATAAACGAATATTTTTCATTCGGTATATTATAAATTTATTTTTCAGTAGAGTATGCTTTAATGCAATCATAGTTAATTAATGTTTTAATAAAATTATAACCTAATAACAATAAAATACAAACAATATTAAATGTAACTAATTAATTTACTATTCAACATAATATGCTTCTATACAGTCTTATTTGATTAATATGTTTTAGTACAATCACAACATAATAACTGTATTACAAACAATATTAAATGTAACTATTTAATTAATTTACATTTTAATATAATCAAAATAAATTAGAAAATTTTTAATCTAGATCAAAATAAATCAAAATATTTTTAATAAGTACATTAGTAAATTTTTAAACATATTTTAAATTTATATTTAATAAACGAATATTTTTCATTCGGTATTATATTAAAAATTTCCTTAACTTTTTTTATTAAATTTTTACTCTTATCGATTCTATTAAAATATTGAATTTGCGATTCCTTTATTTTAACTTTTATACAATTTTTTATAAATTTACATGAAGTTTGTAAAAAATGTTTGGGATTTTCCAGTTTACTACATTCGCAATTTGGAGTGTCTAATTTACCAATTTTATTTAAATTTTGGGCAAAAAAGCGTATTTTTGTTATTTATTGTTTAATCCTCTCATCCGTTCAAAAAAGACGAAACGAAGACAGTTACTATACATGGTTTATTTAAAACAGAATTTAAAATGGAATTTAAAACAGAAAATATACTTAATCTTCCGTGTCTCATTTAAGAATATTTAGCAGAATGAATATTAGAATACATAATTTGAACCATGCCAAAAATAAATATAAAAATAAAAAATATATTTTTTTAGCTAGTGTTAGTTTGGGGGAAAATTGTATTTTTTAATTATTGATCAATTGTTTTGTTTGTTCAAAAGAGAACACAGACAGTTACTATACTATATGCGTCGAATAACGAACAGAAAATGCATTTAACCCTTTGTATCTCAATGTCCCCAAATGTAAGAATATTTAACTGAATGTTAGAATACATTATTTAAAATTTGTAAAAAATAATTGTAAAAATTAAAAATGAAAAAAAAAATAAAAATTTTGAGTGAGAAATTTTATTTTTTGGCAAGTGTAAATTTTGGGCAAAAACGAGATTTTTTTAATTATCGATTGGAAACTCTCATGACCCATTATAAAGTAAAATAAAATCTTATTTTTGAGTAGTAATTTAAAATTTTGAAAATGGAAAGAGAGAGAAATGGTTTTTCTCACTAAATATCTTCAATAAAAAATTTTAAAAAGTTTTATTTAGCATATTTTGATGTTTATTCTATCGACCGCCCTAAAAATTTGGCCTTCTGCTTGCATGAACGCTCTTCACACCTACAAATTCTTGCATCCAAGCCTTACTTAAACTAACCATTATACAATAATGAGGGATTTTTAAAAAGCTTTTTATTACTTTTTTTACTGATAACTCTGTCTATACTTATCTGCAGCTTTTTGGTTTGTTTGTTTGTTTGTTTACAGACTTTCGGCTCCCTTTTTTACACTCTTTTATTAATACGATACGCAATTGTCTGTATTATCTCTATGTCAGGTTCTGCTTCACGCGCGGCTGATACAATATCGCAGTGAATTCCGACTCTAATTCTTGGAAGCTACTGAGGCACCAGACACTTCCTTATCGCTTAACCCTTAAAAGCACATCATTTGAATAGGTGTACAGTTACTTTCATTTGCTATGTTTTCATTAAAGATTCCAACGTCCTTCGTAATGTGATATATTTGAAAACAGCTTCCTTTTATGGGATTATTCTAGTATTGTTAGTAACATTAGCGTAAAATAAAGGTGCATTTAGATTCCACCTGCACTTAAGCAAATATCTCCTCTATTTGCTGATGTGCGTAATGCTGGGAGTGACTTATCGCGAAATACTTTTGCACGGCGACCTCAGACGTGTAGGGAATTCATTTCGAATGATAATCTGTCGATACCGATAAGTGAGAAAGGAGTAATTTCTTCCTTTTTTGGTATGAGAGTAAAATAATAAAGAATCCGTTTACTATCAACTACCTGTGTTCTTTCGCCGGAAATGATGCATGTGCATAGTTTGATTCCGAATAGATCCATGTCAAGTAGCAAAACTTTTCTCTGGGATCATTGAGAGGAGTAGTAAGAAAATATGGGGTATCATAGCAAATTTCAGGTCATGTAACAACTAGCTGCTTCACACCCAGCTTTCGGTCTGGGTATAAAATATTTCAATTAATGTTTTAGAACCACTATTAAAGATAAACATTAATAGAAATATTGAATAAAACTCCGTATGCTGTAAATTGTTGAAAGTGATAGTTTATTAACAACAGACAATCAAATGTATAAATATGTACGTGCACAGTATTGTTCAAGAACCACAGCTTAATGATGCTTAATTCCCCATTTTTTTATACTACATGAGTAAATTTTCAACATGTTATGTATATAAATGCATGTAATGTCTCTGCTTTGAGAATTTATTTAAAATAACTTTTATTCCTTAAATTTCGTTTTTATAAATATTTTCATCACGGTCTTAAGATGCAAAGAAATGTTTTTATTTTTTCCCCAATTTTATACTACCATTTGCTAACGCCGCCATGTTTCTAACGTTTTGGTCACCAAAGTCAAAAGCGTTGGATTAAAACTTTAAATATTTATACCTGTAGGTAGCAAAAGCTATACCAACCTAAGGTGTTGGAATTAAAACAAAATTTCTTAGTAATTGATAAAGTAATCATATTAAACATGGTTGTCTGTAGCATAGTATTTATGATCGGAGATAATTTTGTTTTGTTTGTGCCAAAGGTTGAATAGTTTAAAGAATGATTGATATTGAAGAAAATTGGTCTGTATAAATAAAATAATAAATGACAAGTGGCACCAATAAAGGGCATGATGTATTACACTTATAACTTTTATATTGAATACATACCAAACAATTTCCGTATAAACAATTTGGTCCTATGAATCCAAAGGTTAAAATACAGGTTTTTCACTGTTAAAATACGGAGAAATTTTATTAGACTAAGCTATATGTTATATAAAAGAAGGAAATACAATAATAACAAGAGCATTTCTAAACTTTTAAAATTTATACCTATAGGTAGCAAAAGCTATATCACCCTAAGGTGTTGGATATTAAAACAAAATTTCTTAGTAATTGATAAACTAATGATATTAAACATGGTTGTCAGTAGCATAGTATTTATGATAGGAGATCATTTTGTTTTGTTTGGTCCAACGTTGAATGGTTTGAAGAATGATTAATATTGGAGAAAATTGGTCTATGTAAATAAAATAATAAATGAAAAGTGCCACCAATAAAGGGTATGATGTATGATTTATAACTGTTATATTGAATACATTCCAAACAATTTCCGTATAAACAATTTGGTTCTATAGAACAAAAGGTTAAAATACAGGTTTTCCACAGGTTAAAATACGGAGAAATTTTAATAGATTAAGCTGTATATTATATAAAAGAAGGAAATACAATAGTAACAAAAGCTTTTCTAAACTTTTAAAATTTATACCTGTAGGTAGCAAAAGCTATACCACCCTAAGGTGTTGGATAGCAGAACAAAATTTCTTAGTAATTGATAAAACAATCATATTAAACATGGTTGTCAGTAGCATAGTATTGATGATAGGAGATAATTTTGTTTTGTTTGGTCCAACGTTGAATGGTTTAAAGAATGATTGATATCGGAAAAAATTGGTCTGTGTAAATAAAATAATAAATGACAAGTGTCACCAATAAAGGGTATGATGTATGATTTATAACTGTTATATTGAATGCATTCCAAACAATTTCCGTATATACAATTTGGTTCTATGGAACAAAAGTTTAAAATACAGGTTTTCCACATGTTAAAATACAGAGCCATTTTATTAGACTAAGCTATATATTATATAAAAGAAGGAAATACAATAGCAACAAAAGCATTACCAAAATATAAAAGTAAACATGTGTTACGACATAAGTTACAATAAAACAGAGGAAAATGAGTCATTTTTTACAACAATAAAAATTCTTTTAAAACGTTAGAATCATTTACTAAAAATGTGAAATATATCCTGTAAAATAATGACTAATGCAATCGATATTTCTCCATATTTAGGTGATGTTTTAAGTAATAAATGATGGCATTATTAAAATGCCTCATTTGAGAAATAGTCTTGACTAATAATCTGTTGATTTTTGTATGGTTATTTATGTTTGGGAGCAACGTTCAGTGTAAATAAACTAATAAAAACAATAAATTATCCAAATAAAACTTTGAAAAAAATCAGAAGAGATTACTGATAAAATTATCAGGTGTAAATTAGAGGTTATTTTAATAAAAGTAATTCACTGAACATTTTCAGTAAAAGTACAGCACCCAATTTCGTTCTTATGTTTCCCTAAATTTTACCCTAAATCTTGCTATTGCTAGAACAAACCTAAAACTTTATTTTGAAGATGTAGGATGCTAAACTATCCTTTATCTGTCGATTATCTGTATTCTCTGGAAATGATATCTACAATAGTTACCGCGAGACGATTCTGAAGATAAGAGGGATTATGGAGATAAAATAATCATATTAAACATGGTTGTCAATAGCATAGTATTTATGATAAGAGATCATTTTGTTTTGTTTGGACCCAGTGCTGAATGGTTTAAAGAATGATTAATATAAGCAACTTTAAGGTAATTAGAAAATTTTAAGGTGGTTGGATACGGGATGTATTAGATTCATGCTCAGATGTTTCAAACTTGTGGAAATAAAAATAATAGTTCCATAGTTGTTTTCGTTGATGAAATTCATTGAAAATCTGTACAGAACCGACTTGCAGATTCGCCTTTGTTTCATCTTCTGAAATAGGCATTAACATACTGATGGTGGCAGGGCCGTAGCGAGAAATTATTTTCGGAGGGGGACCAATCGACAAAGACATCTTTATTTGTGAATGATACTTCAATTGGTGAAAGGGAAAGAACTGTATTTCCGGACTGTACAGCACTGTATTCCAGTGCTGTATTTGAGGCCAGTGGCCTAGGAAGACTTTTATGGTCTGAGCGGTTGTTTTTTTAAGAGAACAACTGTTTATGTTCATGAACAGCATGCAGATAGCACACACACACACAAAAGTGGGACAATATATGTCCACAAAATGGTCTTTCAATATTTCGTGGGGGGATCAGTCCCCTAAATCCCTCCCCCTGCCTACGGCCTTGGATGGTGGACATACATTCATTGGTTGGCAGGTGAACATCCACGATACTCTCACTAAATTATTCTTTTCTAAATTTCATTTTGATTGCATTATTAATCTTAGTTTGACTATACAGATAAAGCTTTTCATGGTTTTTTTAGAGAGTTTTTATATCAGAGCCTGAACGCTCTTTTTCAATGTCAAAGATAATTAAACGTTTCTAAGAGGCTTTATAAATCAGGATTAGCTAAATACACTTGCAGTTATTTCAAATATTGAAACCCAAACGGTGGCCGAATATGTAGGACTCTGCTCTTCGATACCGGAGCTCGTGATTTCGAATCCCAATGGTGTTTGTATCGGTTCGGCTTTAACCCTTTAACGGACGTTGGTTTCGGGGCGAAACCACCTGTTAAATTCTTTCTCTGCTTTCATAAGACATACGATGGACTTTTAGGTTTTTTTTATATTTATGACATTTCCAACTCACAACAGAGAATATACAAGAGCTCTATACTTCATTTGAAATATACGTGGTTAAACTTACTTTACCTGGAAAAGTCAGTAATATGATTTTATTTTACTTATAAACCCAAATGTCTATCCAAACAACACTTTTAAATTGTTTATGTTTGGTACGGTCTACTGTCTTTCAACTCGAGGGTGAATAAGACCAAGACCTACAGCTTAAGGCCGATTCCGAATGGCTACGAGCATCCATACCTGCAGTGGGATTTTAACCCATGAATTCCGGTACCTAAAAGCAGCGCCGCAGTATATGGCCATCGTTCGGCTGTAAATTGATTAGTTTATCTTTATCATACCCTTTTAGATAATAACCATTGTTCCCGCAACATAATTAGGCCTTTAAAAAAGCATTTTCATTTCGTACAAGGGGCTGGATTTTGCATTTTAACCACCCCTCAAATTTTACCCCCCTCAAAAATGTAAAAAAAAATTATGCATTTACATTTTTAAAGTTCATAGGTACCATTTATCAACTAATTTCATTAAATCCCAAAGAATCCCCTTAATAATAATAGCCTAAGTTATCTGTACGTCTGTCCTCGATTTTATGAAGCGGTTGGACCTGGAATGGATAGAGGCACCCATAGTTAGCAAAATTCAGAGCGAGTAATGTTTATCTTCTCCTAAACTATAGATCCGATTCTGAAATAAATTGGTATAAATATGCTTCATATCACAGCGAAAAATACTGCCTTCTTTAAAACGTTCGAAATCCACCCTTTCCCCTCTTTTCGAGCTTTTAATACCATTATTTAAACTCCTATTTTCCCCGGTTAAGAGCAGGCGATTAAATTTATCAATTTGTCCCATAATAAAAAAGTAAAAATAAAATTTTTTCTAGCATTATGACATCATTCCTTTAGCCATCTCATTGAATCATTTCTTATTTTAAATTATTTTAATTATGCCTTATTTTCATACGTTTTATCATAAGGCGATTTCACGCAGTAGGGCAAATTCTCAAATTATGGAAATTCTGGCTTTAGTTTCAAATGGAAGGGCAGTTCATTGTTTGTCTATTGGCTGTTGTAAACATGAAAATGAATGGGAAGGGCATTATAGTAGTTCGTGACGTTGCGACAAATTGCCTTATTGAACCTAGATATTACGTCAATAATTTTCTTTTACATTTGGCTTAAATAATAAATTAGGTACATATGTGATAATTTTAAATTGAATCATGGATTATTTTTTGATGCAAGATAATTCTCAGCCAAAAAACAAACCATTTTTTTACCTGCCTCATAAAGTACTTTACAATTTTGGAAAATTAAAAATTTTACTGATCCCGTCATATGACGGGCTATATGCTAGTTTATAATAGTGACCTTTAAAGGGTTAAGCTGCATACCCCAGTCTCATTAGCCATCTTGAAGTAGAAACGTAGACCATAGCGCTCCCAACCAAGCATCAACTAAGAAAACGCTTCTAATAGTAACAAGCATCAAATAAAATGTTATTAACATTTTCACTAGAAATAAGAAAGGATTTTATTTTTAATTAATTTTTAGGTGAGATGTACCCCTCTACCAAATAAATTTACAAGTAAAAAAATAATTTTCATGTTATTCGTTTTTTCTAAATTTATATAACACAACATTTACGATACGTTTGTTGATTTCAAAAGTTGCAGCCCTTCGGAAATTTTAAGTCAGTAGTCACCACTCTTCAATGGTAGAGCGTAGGAGCGTAAAGAGCTCGGCCTTTACGCTGACTGCCAGAATTGGAAATGTGCTCATTTATTAAGTTTTTTTGACAGAGAAACAAAAATCCCTGACAATATAGTCCTATGATCTCATTTCTAGCTGCATACTCAATTTGAAAAAAATTAGTGGTTTTTTTTTAGTGTTTTCAGTAATTATCCGCAACCTGAGTCCCATGACCCACAAATAGAAAAAAAATGTGGGTTCTGGAAAAAAAAGTTTATTTTTAATTTTAAGCTAAAAAATTATATTTATTTAAAATAAAGAATATAATGAATATTGTACGTTTTAGTAAATATGAAATGATTTATTTTCTTTAAAATTATATACATACACACACACACACACATATATATATATATATATATATATATATATATATATATATATATATATATATATATATATATATATATATATATATAAATTAGAAGCAAATAAACTGTCATTTTTTTTCCAAAATTTTCTGTTTGCATTTGAAAGCACCTCACTGGCCTCTTTTAAATTTGGCTCTTGTAATGAGATCATCATTAAATTTTTCACTTTCTTTTCTGCAAGTCTATTTCTAAGACTAGTTTTCTTTAAAAAAGTTTCACCGGAAAAGAAAACTTTTTTTTTTTTTTTAATGTTTTTAAGTTTGCGATATCCAAAATTAGTTGTAGTCCCTCCAAAATGGTAAAATTTTCACTCTTTTTCCCATAAAGTTTATCAGGACTATAGAACCCGATATATCGTTTGACTTTTTCGAAATTTTTGGAACCTAGAACCCCAAATTTCGCCAAAAGTGGGTTTTTTAAGGCAAATTTGTAATAAAGTAAGTACGTAAATAATGTAAGCAAGTTAACGCTGATCCTGCCTAATTGGCCATCACAGTACACAATATTTTGAAAACAATCAAAAGGTTGTAGTCTGCTGTATAATCTACCCTATTCCCGAATTTTTGTTTTTATCTCTATACATAAATGAAATACATAAACTTATACAAAGTAAGCACGTAAATAATGTAAGCAAGTTAACGCTGATCCTGCCTAATTGATCATTGCAGTATAAAATATTTTGAAAACAATCAAAAGGTTGTAGTCTGTTATATAATTTACCTTATTCCCGAATTTTTGTTTTTATCTCTATACATAAATGAAATACATAAACTTGTACAAAGTAAGCACGTAAATAAAGTAAGCACGTTAACGCTGATCCTGCCTAATTGGCCATCACAGTACACAATATTTTGAAAACAATCAAAAGGTTGTAGTCTGTTATATAATTTACCTTATTCCCGAATTTTTGTTTTTATCTCTATACATAAATGAAATACATAAACTTGTACAAAGTAAGCACGTAAATAATGTAAGCAAGTTAACACTGATCCTGCCTAATTGGTTATTACAGTATACAATATTTTGAAAACAATCAAAAGGTTGTTGTCTGTTATATAATTTACCTTATTCCCGAATTTTTGTTTTTATCTCTATACATAAATGAAATACATAAACTTGTATAAAGTAAGCACGTAAATAATGTAAGCAACTTAACGCTGATCCTGCCTAATTGGTTATTACAGTATACAATATTTTGAAAACAATCAAAAGGTTGTTGTCTGTTATACAATTTACACTATTCCCGAATTTTTGTTTTTATCTCTATACCTAAATGAAATACATAAACTCATATCACTAAAATTGTTCCATTTTCCTCTACGATTGTTGTCTGTGCCCTTAAAACCGCGCGTTTAATAACCATTTTTACGCATCATTACGGTATCAAAGCTTAGCCTGCGGTTAACAAACGGGACTTGATAGGAAAAAAAAGAAACACCTTTTTATTTTATCCCTGTAATTAATGCTGTTAAGTTTCGGCGGGGAGATCTATCTCTTTTCTGCAAACGACGAGATAAGGAGAGGTGTAGTCGCAGACGAAAAGACCGCCACAAGCCACCCCCCACACCCACACCTCCACTGCCCCCATGCGGGGAATGGAGTTCGCGATGAATCAGCCGCCGTCGAATCAGCTGATCGAAAAGAGGTTACCAGATTTGGCAATTTATGCTTCCCGTGCTACAAATGCAATCAAAGCACGCAGGAGACAGTGTTTGCTTCCGTTATCCGCACAATTCGAATATTTATTATTGTTATTATTTTTATTACTGTTATTATTTAAGAGGTCTCACGAACTTTATGTTATCAAATATTTAGATTTTCAGATAAAATATCTGTTGAAGTTTGGTTGCTTTTATACAGTTTAAAATGATACCGGAGAAAAAATTGCTACACTTTATTTACATAATTAAACGTGTCAGATTATTTAAAGTAAATATGTGGTAAAAAATTAATTAATTAATTAAAATTTTTAAAATTTATTTACCTTAAAATGGTATTTTCTATACGTACATATTTATTGCATGCATTTTTATAAATCATGCAGTTTTATTTCAAGTTGAAGTCCTTATTTTACTTTATATACTTTTCCTTAATTTACTTTATATACTTTAAAGTATATAAAATAAATTAAGGACTTCAACTTGAACCTAAATTTAACCAATTCATAGCTAAAAAAAATTTTATATTCCTACTGAAATATTTAAAAATTGGAACTTTTCTGGTATTATTAATTATATTTTTTTAAATATCTGAGATCTATTAACATATTGTATGCGGGACACGTACTAGTACGTTTTATGACGACTGATACTTGAGCTCGGGTCACGTACTAGTACGGGTTAGTGTAACAACATGGTTTGTTTATAGGTACAAAAATAATGGTATATACCGGAAAACGAAGCCGAATGTTCTCATCTACTACATAAGTTCTAGGTTCTAGAAAAATTTAGACAAATAAAAACTAGTTTTTACATCAGTCGATGAAGAACCACAGAACGGGAAAGTCGTTAAAAAAAAATCAATGTAGATTTAAAATTAGCTTTTCATTTATCCTTGAAAAATCATAGTATATATATATATATATATATTTATATATATATATATATAACTGTTTATTTGTATATTTATATATTTGTTTATATATTTCAATATATAATACAAAAAGTTGGTTAAAAAATTAAATAGTTTTCGATCTATTGAAATTTAACTGAACA
>CM063501.1:65620882-65675882 GCA_032207245.1 Pardosa pseudoannulata
AGTTTGTTGGTTGGTCGTTTTGGAAAGCTATTGTCTACTGTTTCGTTACACGAGAGATAAATGAGTGGAAGTTCGTATTAAAAATTACATAATTGAGTTGGCCCTCTGGTCTGTCCTAAAAATGTTTGCCAACCTTTGCTCTAAATCAGGGATGGGCAAACTACGGCCCGCGGGCCAACTCCGGACCGCCGGAAGGTTTTATCCTGCCCGCGGATAGAATTTTAAGTATCCGGTCCGAGGCAAATTAAAAGAAATATATATTTATACATTATATATCCATCTCCTTTTCTACTTTGCTTAAATATTATATCCCAAATTTATTATCTCACTCCCAGAAGATCAGTGGTATATATGCTTCTTATATGTGAACAAGTGTTTTCAACTTTGAATCTTAGAAAGAATAATTTCAGAAGTAGACTGACAGATGAGCATTTAGCATCATTCCTTAAAATCAGTACATCTCACTTCGAACCTCAGTATAAGGAACTTTTAAAAATGAAATCACAGTTTCATTCATCTCATTAACGTATTTAAACGGTTAGGTACTTGTATATTGTTTTTTTAAATTTTAGAAAAATTTATCTTGGCCCGCCAAATTTATTTCTTTCAATTTTTGGCCCATGGCCGAAAAAGTTTTTCCATCCCTGGTCTAGGTATATATAATAAATGACGTCATATGGTTAATTGAAAGCACTTTTGAAGGCTATTTTAATTGCATACTAACTATGACATATAAAAGTTTTATATTTGGCAATACTTTATGATTTTTTACTGTATTTGGCAAACAAAAAAATTTCGCTTTTTGTATATGATAATCATATTCAGTTTCCATGATATTTTTATTAACCTTTTAAAGGACATAATTAAAAAATTTTTGGAACTTTAATGAAATTAGGTAATAAATGTTATCTATGAACCTTATAAATCTGTATTTGGCAAACAGAAAAGTTTCGCTTTTTGCATATGATAATCATATTCAGCTTCCATGATATTTTTTATTAACCTTTTAAAGGACATAATTAAAAAAAATTTAGAAATTTGAATGAAACTAGGTAATAAATGTTATCTATAAACTTTATAAATCTGTATTTGGAAAACAAAAAAGTTTCACTTTTTGCATATGATAATCATATTCAGTTTCCATGATATTTTTTATTAACCTTTTAAAGGACATAATTAAAAACATTTGGGAATTTTAATGAAATTAGGTAATAAATGTTATCTATCAACATTATAAATATGAATTATATGAAAAAATTCTTCGGGAAGCGGTTTTTCCGAGGAGAGGCGGTAGCTGTGAAACTAATCCCTTGTACACTCGTGATAACAATTCTTTCTTAAAATTTTAATTATATTTGAAGAATAATGAATAATTATCATTAAAATTATCTAATAAATAAATAGATAAATAATTTACAAGTGTTGTTTTAGGTATTTTTAATTGGGGACATAAGGGAGAAAAATCAAATTCATGCTTTCTTTATACAAAGCAAGTTTAAACACATATATTTGAAAGAAAAAATCTACTGCGCACTTTAGTTGCGCATCTGGCTGCCTTTGATCTTTGGAGAAAAACCGCCCCCAAAGCTATCGTCCGCCAAGGCTGTTTTATCGCCTGCCACCATCGACCAAGATTAGCCATACCCCCTCCAGACGCTGGTAATGGCCTGCAGTGGACTATAGTGTGGAAGGGGGCTTAAAATGTTGTTTTTATATATCGTTTGCAAAATGTTTTATTTATTTTGCTCTAAATCAAACAGCAAAATAACCGTTGGATAGAAGTGTGTAACAGTTACTACTCTGCATAAAAACACAGTCCATCGGAGATTTTTTAAGGCTCTTTAAACATTTATATACCAAAAAGCTGTTCATTTCTCGAATAATTAATTAAGAGATTTTCTAAGACAAACAGCACTGCAGCCTTCTCTAGAAACAGACTCTCATTGAAAACACCAGCTCCGCTTTCGGGGAGATAATTCGTCGCAGTCCTTATTGAAAGAATATCTTCTTGCTAAACCAGTGAACGTCTAAACAGATCAATGTGTCGCATAGCAAACAGAAAGACTAAGATGTTATTGAAAAAAACCTAGCCATTTTCTAACAAATAAATAATAGCGCCAGAGGTACCTTAAGCACTGTTACAGAGGCGTGCTTTTAACGACCATAGACGAATTCTGTTTACAGGCGAAAAAGCAATTGTCGTTGAATAAACTTTCAACTCCGAAATAACAGTGTACACGAAAAGAGCGATGAAGAAGCTAAAGCGAAGAAAAATTACATGCGCAGAGATCTTTCTCTGGCATAATGGTTTGGTGGGGTGACAGCTATGAAGTCGTTACATATCTTTCCAGAGAAAGGACTGAAAACTACTGCAAAAGTTTATCAAGACTCTATCTTAGAACCAATAGTGAAGCCCCTGACCTTAAACCTGTTCATTGGAGACGATTAGGCTATTTAACAGGACTCTGTTTCTACTCATAAGGCGAAGATGACCCAGCAGTGGTTGAAAAAGAATGTGCCTCACTTCACACAAAATAAATATTGGCCTTTCAGTGCTCCGGATTTAAAACCTCTCGACTAGAAATTCTGGTCAGCATTAGAAGCAAATGCGTGCAAATACGACATCCCATTTTGAAAAGTTTTAAACATTCTTTAAGGAAAGCAGCAATGGAAATTCCCCTGGAAGAAGTGAATGCCTCGGAAGATCACTGGACAAAAAGACTTTCAGTCTGTAGAATGTCAAAATATGTTTATTTTAAATAAAAGGTGCAATATGTTAAATTTAAAAGTAAAATAAATCTGTGATATGATTTAATTTTAAATTTAGTTACGAAGTTTTTATAACACCTTTACAATTGCATCAGGACTTATGTTACAGTTAGGTGTATATATATGCATATATTTATACCTATATAACTAGATGCGCTTGTGGTATGTGCATAAATGCGTATTTAATGTTTTTCTAAGTATTGAAAAGGAAATTTTTCCCACCGAAAAAAAATCAGTATTTGCACTAAGTGCGTGCTACTTCCCGTTAAACATCCTGGCGTCCGTCCAATCCCAGCAAGTGCGGCTTCGTGTCAATAAAACTTAGGCTTTTATCTAGAGAAGTACTACAAGAGATCAAAGTAACACTACCGGCGATTTAAAAAAAAAACGCTGGGAAAAAAAGAAACTCCGATTGCTACAGTGACGCAAAGCAGAAAACACGGGGCACTTCTGCTTCATTTATCTGATTATTCAGTTCTTATGATCTGATTATAAGGTGCGAAGGCCACAGAAGGTCAAGTTTTTATTGTGCTGCATTCGGCAGAATGCGTTAATTTCCATCGCTGAGAGTCAAGAGGATTATGTCGCCGGCGATTACCGTAATGGATGCAATGCAATCGAAGAAATCATTATCTTGTCAACTCTTCCCTCTTTTCCCTTGCCATCTTTGTAAATAAAGCGTGTTTGATAACAGAGGGGTTGACTGAGGTTTCTGATAATGTATATATCTTAAAGCTAATTCTCTTGAATATTGTTTTCACACTTATCGGGACATATCTTTTCGTTCCAGTTCCCATGCTAATCGCAGAAAGAAATTTATGCTTCCTCGAAAACTCTGTAATTAAGATTAAATAAACTTTTTGGAGGAACTATGCAAGCAATTGTTCTGAAATATTGGGTATGGTATCCTGGGATGCAATCCAAACTATTTTTCTTCTTGGAGTCAAAACTGTAGAATTCACTGTAGCAATCACTAGAATTTACATACACACATGTGTGTACTTATGTATATATCATAGGGAATAAATCCCAACAGAAGAAGTGTTGATAGATAATTGAAATTATGTAAGCGTATTTGCATATGTCAGAGGTGGCACTTAATCAATTTTCACTGCATACGAATAAGAGGGAAGTTAGTGTCGCCAAAAAAAAAGATGCAAATCAGTTTTACTTTAAATACGCGCTGTTAAGTGTGCGAGCGTTATTGATTTTCCATATTTAGTGTATCTAATCTTTAGTGTATCGTAGTGTGTGGATGTTAGTCAAGAATGCCTTTAAAAAGACTAAGAAGTCGTTATAAACATGTCACTGAGTTTGAAAGAGATCGTATAATAAAGCTACTAGAAGGGGTATTTTCTTACGCGATATTGCAGAAAGACTTAAAAAGTATCCACTGTGCATGATTGTTGACAGCCTTGGCAGTCCTGACTTCGGACAGCCAAGTGGCACTAGTAAGAGGGTAGACTGTCATGTCTGGTGTATGGTTGTAGCGCCTAGTACTGCTTCTGTAGCCGATATTCTAAGTACAGATGGCACCACTGTGACACAACGAATTGTTACAAATCTGTTACTTCAAACACAGCTCTGATTCAGACTGTAGCATGCAATCCACTGTCTCCAAACCACTGCCACTGTGTGACTTCAGTGGTGTCAAGCTGGTGCTCATTGGAGGATGCAGTGGAGATCCGTAACGTTTTCTTATGAAAGCCGATTCTATTTTGGTACCAGTCTTGACCTTATATTGGTTAGAAGGGGGCCAAGTTACCAACTTGTCTACGGCCTTTGTGCTTTACACCTGGAGGTCTGAGGAGCAATTTCTTATGAAATAAGGAACACTCTCGTTGTTATCCCACTTACCCTAACTGCAAATTCGTAAGTCCGTCAACTGACTGAATCTTTTTTTGCTGCCATTCCAGAATAGTTTACAAGGAGGTTATTTCGAACAGGATATCACACTCCATTCCACAATCTGATATCCGGCATCGGTACGGCAGAATGCATTCACGTTTGCAAGCTTACTCTTAATATTTTGGAGATTTAACCGGTTATTAATGAGCCAGAATTTCGCATTAAAAATGGGTCTTCTTGCACTTACATTAACCTGTGATCTAGTATATACCTTCTTTTTTGATTGCGATTTGCCCTCTATATAATGAAAAAATTTGAAACAGGTAAAAACTGCATGGTGTTTGATAAAATATATCTTACTTCTAAAATAACCCAAAGTTTCTTTACGGACATTCGTGCTTTGTTGTAGTTAAAACGACTACATGGAAAGTGATATCTGAAAACGCTGGACTGACATCGAAAAGTCCGAAAAAGAGTTTAAATCTTATCTGACGGTGCTAAGAAAAAGTTTATCAAGAATCACGATTATTAAAAGCAAATAATTGCAAGAAATATTCTCTTTATGAACAAAAGTTAACTATTAAAATCATTTTCATAAAATAAATACAACGTAATATATGTATGTATATAAATAAACATACATGCATTACTTTCTTGAAGTCACTATGGTAAATCTTTGCTACACTACGGTATGACAAAGGTTTTTCTTAAGACTGCAGATGTCTTATCTTTCGCGACAGCTAATGATTTTTTACGAGGGAATCCTAACATCTAGGCTAGCTATGGTATTCGATCCTACTAATTCCGATGCGAAAAGACATCATTTGTCTATTTTCCCCCTATTAATAAAACAATGAATACCTTAATGTTTTCAATGAGTAAGCTCAAAGGATATCGTAGTGACATTTACAGGAGGTAAAGTCAAATAGTTGTTTTCACTTTAAGAGTGGTCTTTTCCCAAACCTATATTTAACTTCCCTGATCGCGTCATATTGAAAATGATACATATTGTAGCAGTTTGTAACTCGCGTCACAATTATGTCGCATTTTGAACTGCTGATGGATCATTGAGCAACAATTTCTTCAATTCTACCTAAAGATACGAAATTTACAATTCAGTTTCGTAATTTAATGCTCTGTTGTGAAAATGATGATGTCAATATAACGTCTCACTACCTCAAAATTCGTGAAATTTACTCCATGAAGGAAATATCTCACGTTTGTTATGATTTTTACAGTCCGATAATTTGAGGGCTGATTGTAGCAGAACAAGCGCGAGAGAAAAAAAAGTCACTTTTTTACAGTTGGATTGTCCCTATCAGCCAATTACAAGCCAAACATAATAAAAATAATAACAAATAATGAGGATGGAAATCTGTTTGTTTTTCATTCTTTCCTCTTTTTCTTTTTATACGTTTACGACTCTTAATAAAAATTTGGTGTTGACCGCACAGGACTTCCCTGTCGCACTGGATTTCCTATTATAAATATCTTTTTCATTTTTTTAATTGTGCATAATGTTTCATTAGAAACATCATCTGCACATTTTTACGGCAGTCAAAGGAAATTTTGTTTCTTAACGTAACCGTGTTTTGTGAATAGAGCTCAAGTACTGTAATTTGTCAAAGACCAACAGCGTTCTTATTTTTTATATTGAGGCATTTCATTACATACATATTTCGTTCTAAAGTAAAATTTTCTGCTTTCACAATGCTTTCTTTACTCCATAGCAGGCAGTAACAAACAATAAAAATTAAAAATTATTCTCCACAATTATTAAATTTTCTTTTTTGTTTTCTAAAAATGGACTTAAAAAGCATTGTTGCAAATGTATATAAATACATCGTCGATATCTTTGAGATCAGTAGCACTGATGCCCGTTATATTGAAATTTATCGTTGTCTAGATTGTACATTGTAATCAGAATTGGAGGTGCCCAACCAGAAATTATTGCAGTCCTACACACAAAATTTCAATTTTTTTCGGTTAATCGTTTATGTCTCACAGTGTTAATAAACGATATATTGAAAGTTTTCGTTGCATTGAGTGTAGAATGCAGTCAAAAGTGGGTTACACAATTAGAAGTCATAATAGTCATAAATGATAAATTTCTACTTTCTACATTAAATGATTTTTCAGTTATGTCAGATACATACGTATGTACCGACGTGAAAAAGTCAAGAGGGAACTAGTCAAAACTAGTTTAAGAATCATCAAAATTGATAATTAACTTTTCATTAATTAAAGTTCCTGGTTTGTACATACATATTTAACATTGAAAATGGTTATTTTTTGGCGGTTACAATACTTCAATTCATTCAAGAGCGTAAAAAGAAGCTGTAAAGTAAACAGTGAAAGTCATAAATATTTATTTAAAGTAAAGCTTGTACATTATCATTTTTCTGTTCAATATGGGATTTTAAAAGGGAAAAACACAAAAGCGAAATAAAGAAACACGTTAGGAAACATAGATGATACCTAATACAGTACTAAACTGAAAATATGTCTTCAAGTATTCTAATATTGAGAATTTTGAATAGTGTACGAGTTTTGCTCTGACCCTGTTTTTTCCATATCCATCTAAATAAGTGCGACTCTGTTTAAATATTGCATAAAGTTCTTACTGAGTACCGTGTGGCCATTATTAAACTGACAGTGCTCACAGTGTTCTGTAGCCCAATCTGTTTGCGAAAAAGCTGGAGATTTTCGAAAATATACCAAATTGCTTCAAGGTTATGATGATATTTTGGACATAAAAAAAGTCGAATTCTACAATAACGATCTTGCGGATCAATTGAAGAATCATCGTTAAAATTGATAAAGTGTTTGGTGTCATAATACAGTTTTCTGGACCTAGCGTTACTCACTAATGTAGTGCCAATGTCTGTAATACTACAAGTAACCTATACTATGTTTAAAAAAATAATAATGAATATAAAATTAAAGATTAAAAAATGACAATTTTTAAGGGGTTGCTAAAAATGTATTTTAAATACAATATATTTTGATTTCTCAGTTTTTTTTGTTACTATGATAAAGTGTGTCTATTTTAAAGGTCTTAAAATAAAATCCACTCAGAAAATGTTTATAACTTTATTATTAAATGGAATTCTATTTGCTGTCCTGTTTATAGGACAGCGGTCCAATATGGGTTAATCTTCCTACAAAATGTGGCGCCATTCTCGTAAACAGATCGTGCTACAGAACACTGTGAGCACTGTCAGTTTAATTATGGCCACCCGGTATATGTACTAAGTTAAGAGTCAAACAAAAAGTATAAGTACAAAAGAACATAAAAATAATTACTATCTTTTAATTGCTGTGTTACTAGAACTAACTCAGTTCCTTTGAATCAATCATGCAGAAACAGTCGCTAGTCAAAAGGGAAAACCACAAGAAATAAGCTAACAATAAAGCGGGAGAACTTGTTCTACTGTGAGAAAGGATTTTTTAGAAAAGAAAGTCCATTAAACATTGTTTAAAAGTGGAGACGAAAATTTACTTAGTATCGTCTAACAATATCAATTTCCCTCTCCAAAGGGTAAAACCAATTCCGCACAAACAAAGGTTAAGTATTTTTTTTTCTTCTAATATTATGTTTACTCGTTCGAGGACCTACATTCTGGTCAGTAGAATCTTGTCAACTCTTCCTCGTTCTTTTTTTGTTCTTCACCTATTTAAAGCCGTCAAGCAACCTTCTTCAATGAAATAAAGTTCGTAATAAGGTCAAAGCAATCGGCGTTTTTCTGCTTACGCAACGTTGCGTGGCTCTGATCTCAGCTGTTTCGCGGGAGGAAAGAAAAACTATTCGATCTGCCGGGGTACGTTAAACTCGGAGAATCGATCTGGTAGAGTGAGGTGGAAGAAATTTCGTCTAGAGGAATGAGTCAGCGTTGGTTACGCTGTTTTCCTGCGGAATTATTTCATTAATTTATTCACTTATGAATATCAAAACCTTGAGAAAACATGTTGACGAACCGCCTTCGGGAAATAAATGGTAAACAAAAAAAAAAGAAAAGATAGAACAGACTGATATAACAAGTAAAGTGATATAACATATTGTAACATTGGACTTTCTGTTAATCTTAACGATTTTTATTTCAAAACACACATATACAACAGTGCAAGTTTAGCATTGTAAAATACTAATTCCCTTACACTGTAACTGCTACTTCTATCGAGACTAAAAAATGAACTACTACTTCTACTTCTCCCGTAGAATGTGTTAGGATTGATGAGTATTGTGTTCAAAAGATGAATGTGTTAGGATTGATGAGTATTGTGTTGTTGCTCCGCCCGATGATGGGCTGATATGAATTGATTAATTTGTGCTTCATCAAAGTGTTCTAAAATATTATTTGTGTAGTGTTACGTTTCACTGATGAGTATTGTGTTCAAAAGCTGTTGTTCCGGTCGATGATAGGCTGATGTGAATTGATTAATTTGTACTTCATTAAAGTGTTCTAAAATATTATTTGTGTAGTATTACGTTTGATTGATGAGTATTGTGTTCAAAAGCTGTTGTTCCGGTCGATGATGGGCTGATGTGAATTGATTAATTTGTACTTCATTAAAGTGTTCTAAAATATTATTTGTGTAGTGTTACTTTTGACTGATGAGTGTTTTACTGATCAACACATCTACAGTGAATAAAGAGCAGCGGTAGCTCAGTCGGTATAGGCAACGATCTTGTAACTGAGAGTTTGCAAGTTCAGAAGCCGAGCCGACCTAAGATCCACCGTGTTCATTATAGGTGACTGGGGCATGTAAAGTATTTTCGTGGTAGCAATGTCCTCCAAGTTCTCAATCAATACCTCTGGAGGTGACAGGCCAAGCCTATGGGTCTTCTGCATTGTCTCTGCTTCAAAATTAGGAGGACCCACTTGAGCAAAGTCTTACTTTCACCCTTGAGGTGCTCGTTAAAACGAAAGGCTCACCCCTTTGCCTTAATACGAGTAGCCTCAGGATCAATTGGGATTGGTTTGACCAAGTGGCATATCACAACAACAGCAACATGAGACAGCATTGGTTACGCTTTTTCCTGCTGAATTATTTCATTAATTTATTCACTTATGAAAATCAAAACCTTGAGAAAACATGTTGACGAACCGCCTTCTGGAAATAAATAGTAAACAAAAAAAAGCAAAGACAGAACTGACTGATATAAAAAGAAAAGTGATATGACATATTGTAACATTGAGATTTCTATTAATCTTGATGATCTTCATGTCAAAACAAACATCATATACAATACTACAAGTTTAGCATTGCAAAGAGTTACTAATTCCGTAAGACTGTAACAAACTGTTACTTCTAACTAGACTAAAAAAAGAACTACTATTTCTACTGCTCTTGTAGAATGTGTTTGGAATGTGACTTGTAGTATTGTGTTCAAAAGTTGTTGCTCCGCTCGATGATGGGCTGATGTGAATTGATTAATTTGTTCTTCACTATAGTGTTCTAAAATATTATTTGTGTAGTGTTACGTTTGACTGATGAATGTTTTACTGATCAACGCATCTACAATGAATATGGAGCCCCGGTTGCTCAGTCGACAAAGTCAACGATCTTGTAACTGAAAGGTTACGAGTTCAGAAGCCGAGCCGACCTAAGATCCACCGTGTTCATTATAGGTGACTGGGGCATGTAAAGTATGTTCGTGGTAGCAATGTCCTCCAAGTTCTCAATCAATACCTCTGGGGGTGGCAGGCCAAGCCTATGGATCTTCTGCTTTGTCTCTGCTTCAAAATTAGGAGGACCTACTTGAGCAAAGTAGTGCTTTCACCCTGGAGGTGCTCGTTCAAACGAAAGGCTCACCAGTTTGTCTTAATACGAGTAGCCCCCGGTTCGATTGTGCTTGGTTTGACCACAATGAATAGCAATATCCATTAATTCACGGCAGCATCTATCAATGAAATTTACAGCAGCATTTACACTATTTTATGTAAACGATTTTGTATTTGTGTTTTTCATTTACAATTTGAGATAAAAATTCGGCATTTTGAATAAAATTGTTAACTATTATTTTATTTTAAAGGAAATGGGGAATAAAAGATTTTAACATGGTTACTAAAATATATATATCATTCGGATGGTACAAAAATGTTGCTTACCGAGAAAAAATATTCACTCCAATAAATTATAAAAGGGTTTATTAAAATCAAGTTTATTGCATTTTGAAAAAAAATCTATTTATATTTCATCTCAAAAAGAAAAAAACGTCTAGCTGAAAGTAAAAATCAAATAACGGCCATAAAGCTGCATCCTAAGGTTGTTCGAAAGCTGGTAAATATATATATAAAATCAAGGCACACTGATTCTAAAAGAAAATTCATCGACTCAAATAACCATGGCATCGAAATTGAGACAGAGCTCTGACACGGTACGTGAAATAAACCCCCAAAAAAGTTAAGATAGAAAGATGTTCTGAATGTTTGAGGAAGAACTTAAAATATCTTCATGCGTTTTCGAAACGCGTGAAATCTAATTCAATAAGAAAGAATATTGTAGAAAATTATATGAAAAATAGATGATTGATAATGAATGGAAACTTGCAAAGCTTCAGGATACATGGATGTAGTTAAGTCATTTTAACCCTTAACTCTTTTTGGGCTTCTCATAGACTTCCTGATCTTCCTCTTTAAAATATTACTATAAACTCTTCTAACTAGAAATAAATATACGTACTGAGAAACGTGCCCACTGCACTTAACCTTTTCGTACCCGTACGGAATAGAAAACCTTGTGCAGTAAAGAGTAGACTGCAGCAGTCTAAATTAAAACCTCATTTTGTAGAAGATAAATTTTATCAATGCAACACAACATAATTAGCTTAATTTACTCTTTTTAAAATATTTAATAAGTGTATCTGCCCCCACTTTAATTCGAGGATCAAAACTCTCATGCACGATATGATTAACCCCTTCTCGACCAACGTCTCATATACGCGAAGCAGAGATTTCACTCTTATCAGTCCAGAGTCGCCTCCACGCGATGATCTCTGGTTGACATTGAGAGACCAGCGTCGCTTATGCGTAATAGGAGATCTGAACGTTTTATTTGAATTTTTAATGCTAGATTTAATTACTAAATGGCGTTAAACGGCAACGGTTTTCACAACGGTCGACTCGTATAGCATTTATTTGCTGATCCTCAAGGGGTTAATGACGTAAATACGCAGTAAAATATATTAATACATTATTTATTTTAGCCATTTGATTATTAAATACATTTAATTCATTTCTTCCCATTTGTAAAGCAAAATATGGTAAGACCATTTTATTCCGTTTTTAAACACTGCCATGACCCTGTCTTGTTACATTTGTGAAAACAATTTCTGCATTATGTGTTTCCGTGTTTTATTAAACGTGTCAAGGCATTACTATGTTGGCTTCTTTTACCAGACACAAAAAAAAACTACTACCTTTCAAAGTTCTACAGTCATTATTGTTTCGTTTTTAACCTTTTCTAAAGCACCTTTTTTATTGAAATTACGAGACTGTGACGGAAAAAAACTCTGATTGGCTGTATTACCCCTTTTTGTCAGGAAAATCCCAAGTATAAAATGTTTCAGCGTTGAAAATGCGTTTTTAGAAGTGTTTTATGAGGAAAAAACAGTTTTTTTAGATTTTAGTTTTTTTTACATTGCTTAGTAATTGAATCTCATAACGACTCAAATCGAATTGAAAGTCGGGAGAAAGAAATAATTGCCAAATATTGAGACAATGTTCTTATTCAAAATTCAAGAAGCAGAACAAAATGTATGAAAAATATTAAAAGTTTCTGACCTTTAACATTACGAATAAGCTTATTTATTGCATCAAACTTCGAATTTGGGTCCTTAATTAACATTATGCTGATTACTGTAAGATTCCAAAATATATTTTATATGATTGAATATTCATGGGGAAATGCGTATAAAATTCACTACATATTGTCGCTTTCTAAGTCTTTAGTCTGAAATTGTACCTATTAGAAAGATCTGAAGTTTATTCCAATACCTTGTGATGTTTGAACAAAATGCAGGGCAGGTACCTGTTTTAGTGCTTTCTAAGTATTTTAATCATCTTAATTATTCAATTTCTTATGGAAAAAGGGAAAGGTATTTCCAAGCATTATTTAATCTAATTAATATAGCTGTCTGATGTTTTTGATTAAAATACAATCAAACCTCTTGCTAAACTTATTGCATAGACCGCTTTGTAACTTATTGCTTTTTATAACATAATGGCCAATACAGTCTAGACTGAATTTTGTTCCAATACATTGTGGAAAATCGTGGAAAAATCCATAAAACACAGGATACATATTTGCTTTTGAACTTTTTAAAGTGTTTTAGTCATTTTCATTGTTTTCAATTTCTAATAAAATAAGGGAAAGTTATTTTCAAATATAATTTCACTAAATTAATAAATATTATTGACTGATATCTTTGGTTACTAATACAATCCAGCCTCTTGTGCCATTGTCAAACTGTTGCGTCGTTGGTAACAAAACTGGAACTTCAATTCTCACTAAATTAAAACAAATCTCGTCCTCTTGTGATATGCATTTATAGTGGATCCCCTCTACCAGGGAGGCTATGGGTACTTCTAATTGTCTGACTTACCTTAAACTGTGTTCTCCTAGAAAACACATTAATAAAATGACTTGGTTTGTACCTCCGATACATCCTTGGTACCGTGTCGATTTCCCTGTTGATCCCTCGTTATGAACTGCGACAGATGCATCAATGCAGCTCTTTTCCGCTTTCTTAGTGGCCATCTAAAAGGCCTTGTCTTCCAGGGTAGTCAAAAAACCCACCCGATTTGTCCGAAATGTAACCAAGAACAGGCTTCTCTGGCACATATTCTTAAGTGCCTAGGTTTGTTATACGACGACCTATCTTAATTTTCTGTGCTAGTCTATGACTTTTTGAGGGTGAACAAACTTGTAGATCTCGTCTATATAGCAGTGGCTGGATTCGGAGATTGGCAACAACAACAACATCCTCTTGTAATACGGTTCTTTAAAGGAACATATTACTTTTAATGACTTTAAAATCTTCATTACAACGATCTTTTTTTACGATTCATTATAAAAAATTTCTCTCCTTTTCGAACGATTATTTTACAAGTTCTTTAATAAAGTTCTAGCTTAAAATAATTATTAACGTTTGTCATTTGAAATAGCATTTTTTTCTAAAAGAACATAAAAATGTACACCAATCGAAAAAAATCTAATCCATTTACCTGTAAGATAACTTTTGAAATATGGGTATTATAAACTGCTTTCTCTATCGAGTTAAAGTAAAATTAAAACTTAAAATATATCTGACATTTTAAATTTTTAAAAAAATTAAAAACTCTTAGGACACTGAAAATTTAAAAAAAAAATTACCTTTAGAAATCTATAAAATAAAATATGTCACTCTTATTAACACAGATGAAGTTAACAGAATAAAAAAAAGATAATTAGTCTTTATTTAATATAAATTATAATTTTTGTAATTAAAATTTAAAAAATAATATTTTACGGGTAAAATATATATTTTTTCACTTGGTGTATGTATTTTTTTTTCCAAAAATATACTGATTTACTTATATATATATACTGATTTACAACAAATCTAAACAATTTTTATAAAGTTAAATCCGTAATTAATATCTAGAAAAAAATTATTCTAAACAGATCAGAACTTTTAATTTTATATTAAATCTCAAATAGGCTGCTGTGATGGAGACTTTTTTTATCTCGAAAGGTACTACTTTCCCTTAAAACGCACAAAAAAATTACCACAGCCTTCGCATAACACGATAATAAACCATAAACCATGGTTACTCTATAGTACAACTCTCAATTAGTTTAAGCAGTATTACTATATCACGTTATTTCCGATTACACTTTTATGACTGAAATTAAGAAGAAAATTCAATTTATCATCCAATAAATATTTATAATCCGTCGCAAATGTCAATTTGGAGGATATGAAAAATGCGACTGTATTTGGATAAGCAATCAGAAATTTACTTTATGAAGTATAATCTTTTAAGAGTGTTAAAGTTTTAAAGCTCAAAAGAAAATTTCATCTCGGATCAGCTTCTGACATGGGGTATCACGATAAAACTGCATTTGAAAGCGAATATGAGGATAATAAATATGATAAGATATTTGGTTGAATGAAAGAAAAAAAATTTCGGTAATTAGCATATAATGATATTGAAATTTCAATAGATCTTTTGTTTCAAGATTCACTTTCCCGTTTTTGATGAAGAAGCATAAAGATTACGATTTTGGGTCACAGGTGATTTAATGTTTAGCGCGCGAGGCTTACATTTAATTTTACGTTGAATCCCAAATGGACTATTTTAATAAAGACTTATCAGCTTGGAAAAGTACTATGAAGGAAAGGTACTATGAACTCTTAAAATACACAGGAAAAATTTCAACATCCCTTACATAACATGATAATTATAAACCGTAGTTTTCTATGGGTAACACAATTATTCTATGAGTAACTCAAACAGTACTACTATAGAACTATTTTTCTATACTACGCATTGTCCAATAAATATTTAAAACTTGGCACAAATGTCAATTTATAGGATATGCAAAGGGCGACGGTATTTGAATAAGCAATTAGACATTTACTTTACAAAACATAATCCTTCATAAGTGTTAAAGTTTTAAAACTCAAAAGAAAATTTCATAATGGCTCAGCTTCTTTCATGGGGTATCACGATAAAACTGCATTTGAAAGCAAATATGAAGGCATAATAAATTAGAGAAGATATTTGGCAGTATAAAAATTTTTTGCCAGTAACATATAATGAGGATAATGAAATTTCAATAAATCTTTTGTTTCAAGATTCAGCTTCCCGCTTTTGTTGAAAGAAACATTAAGCTTATGATTTCGGGTCACATGTGACTTAGAGATTAACGCTTGCATTTAATTTTATGTTGAATCCAAAATGGAGTACCTTAATAAAGACTTTTCAGCTTGGAAAAGTACTATGAAGGAAAGGTACTATGATCTCTTAAAATGTACAGGAAAACTTTCAACATCCCTTACATAACATAATAATCATAAAATCAAAAGAAAATTTCATCATGGCTCAGCTTCTTACAGGCTTATTCTATGGTACAACTCAAAACTGCACTTTAAACCGTGAATATGAAGATATACAAATTGGAGAAGATATTTAATCGTATAAATGAAAACTCTTTCGGCCAGTAACATATAATGATGATAATGAAATTTCAATAGATCTTTTGTTTCAAGATTTGATATCCCATTTTTTTTAGAAGAAGCATTAAATATACGATTTCGGGTTACATATGACTTAGTAATTAGCACGTAGGGCTAGATTATCGGGTTTGCCAAGTTTGAACCTGGTAAGAACACTAAACATATTCCCATGTACCTAGAGAATTTCAAAATTAAATAATTATTATGGATTTAGACCCTTAATAAAAATGTAAGAAAGAAATATTCCAAAAAGAGCAGAACATTTAATTTTATATTGTATCCAAAATAAACTGCTTTAATGAAGACTTTTTAGTTCGAAAAAGCACTAGGATGGAATGGTCTCTTGAAACGCAGAGGAAAAATTGTAACAACTCTCACATAACGTGATAACCATAAACCATGGTTTCTCTATGATACAACTCGATTAACTTAAGTAGTATTATTATAGCCTTTTTTACGCCTGAAGTTAAGTAGAAAATTCACGTTTTATCGTCCAATAAATATTTATAATCCCTCGCAAATGTCAGTTTAGGGGATATGAAAGGAAACTGTATTTGACTAAGCAGTTAGAAATTTATTTTACAGAACATAATCTTGCAAAAATGTTAAATCTTTAAGTGAAGACAGCTTAGTAATTCTTACATGGGGTATCACAATAAAACTGTATTTGAAAGCGAATATGAAGATAGACAAATTGGAGATGATATTTGGTGCTATGAAAAGAAAATTATTTGGTCAGTAACATATAATAACGATAATGAATGTTAATATGACGTTTATTTCAAGATTCAATTCTTCGTATTTGTTGTAAGAAGTTTTTCAAGTTTACCATTTTGGACCACAGGGGACTTAGTAATTAGCACTTGAGGCTGTAATATCGGTTTGCCGGATTCGAACTTGACAGTCCCTTGAAACATAATAATTCCCCGTATACTTAGAGAATTAGCGGATGAAATATGTGGGTCTAGATATGTTCTCTCAGGTGGGAGAGAGATAAGGAATCAAGAAAAAAAATCCCTTCTGAAGATGATCAGAATTAAGAGGGTTGTCTAGTGTGCCTTCTTATCCTTTCTCTAGAGCCCCTTCTTTTCGTTAGGGTAGGTGGTCCATGGCAACGTATAAAGCTCATAGTTTTGAATATTTTTAATGCAGTTATACGAAATCAAAATAAAAATTATGCAAAATATCTAAAAATATTTTTCCATTTATAAAGATATATTTTACTTATATATTTATCATAAGCTGATGGTCCAAAACTATAGATTTGTATTATTGCATGCTTCTTATTATAAACTTCCTTTTATTTAGAGTATATCTTACTTAGCGTGAAAGGGCTTATTCTATTTTGAACTAGTTATTAATATTTATAACGTGCATTCCATGTCATACGATAATATGATTTCCATATAATGTAAATTAAAAGGATAAGAGATCTTGAATGTCAATTTTTAAACTGCTCACCATATAAAACTATTATTAATAGTAGCATAATAAATGATTAACATGAGCATTTAAGGCACAATATCAATAAGAAAGTAATTTATTATTAAAATAGTCAACATTTTTGTCTTCTCAAAACATTTAAAGAAATTTCCAATACAGTGATTTCTGACAGTGTTTGCATACTAGGCAGTCACTGTCATATTTTACTGTATGTTTGGTATTAACATAGAAATGAAACGGAGTACGCATTTTTTCACACTAAATGCGATTTATATAAAACAGTTATTTAAACTTGTGCATTGTTTTAACAGTATCTTTCGTTGTTTCACCATGTAAAATATTCTGTATCTCGAGAAAATACTGCTTATTTTAAAAAATGCACACCTTTTCATAACTAATATATTAATAAAAAAGCCGAATGGGTAGGTCATTGCTCTTCAGAAAATAAAGTTGTTCCAAAAACATTAAAAAAAAACAGGTTTTACAGAAATAAAATATATATTCTATTCAAAAAATTTGGTTGAACTATGCAATATTCACTTACCTTAAATTATAAAGTGTAATTTTTATTTAAACTGGGATTTTGTAGTCTCCTTAAAATAACATAAAATAACCAAAGTTTTAATAACTTGGTTTTTATGAACATTTTAAAATTTATCATGATATAGGAGGCCGATTGCACTATATCAATTTTATTAAAAATAATTTTAGTTTAATTTGTTTAATTTTTCTTTTTGTTTAAAGTAACTTTCATATCTGTCATAACATTTTAAAGCTTTCACTATACTTTAAAATGGTTATAAAAGCACTACTAAGTGTTAATATAATCGCTTAATTTTTTCAATTAGGGTGAAGTGATTTTATTAAGAATAATTTCAATTTAATTTGCTTAATTTTTCTTTTTCCTTAAAATAATTTTTATATCTGCCATAACATTTTAAAGCATTCACTATACTTTAAAATGGTTATAAAAGCATATTAGTTCTAATAAAATCACTTAATTTTTTCAATTATGGTGAAGTGATTTTATTAAAAATAATTTTAGTTTAATTTGTTTAATTTTTCTTTTTGTTTAAAGTAACTTTCATATCTGTCATAACATTTTAAAGCTTTCACTATACTTTAAAATGGTTATAAAAGCACTATTAGTTTTAATACAATCACTTAATTTTTTCAATTATGGTGAAGTGATTTTATTAAGATAATTTTAATTTAATTTGCTTAATTTTTCTTTTCGTTTAAAATAATTTTCATATCTGTCATAATATTTTAAAGCATTCACTATACTTTAAAATGGTCATAAAAGCGATAATAAGTACTAATAAAATCACTTACTTTTTTTCAATTATGATGAAGTGATTTTATTAAGATAATTTTAATTTAATTTCCTTAATTTTTCTTTTCGTTTAAAATAATTTTCATACCTGCCATAACATTTTAAAGCTTTCACTATACTTTAAAAGTTATAAAAGCACTACTAAGTGCTAATAAAATCACTTAATTTTTTCAATTATGATAAAGTGATTTTATTGAGAATAATTTTAATTTAATTTGCTTAATTTTTCTTTTTCCTTAAAATAATTTTCATATCTGTCATAACATTTTAAAGCTTTCACTATACTTTAAAATAATTATAAAAGCGCTACTAAGTGCTAATAAAATCATTTAATTTTTTCAAATATGGTGAAGTGATTTTATTTTAAGTAATAATTAATTTAATATGCTTAATTTTTCTTTTTCCTTAAAATAACTTTCATATCTGTCATAACATTTTAAAGTTTTCACAGTACTTTAAAATGCTTATAAAAACACTACTAAGTGCTAATAAAAAACCTTAATTTTTTTCAATTATGGTGAAGTGATTTTATTAAGAATAATGTCAATTTAATTTGCTTAATTTTTCTTATTCTTTAAAATAATTTTCATATCTGCCATAACATTTTAAATTTTTCACTATATTTGAAAATGATTATAAAATCGCTACTAAGTGTTACTATAATCACTTAATATTTTCAATTATGGTGAAGTGATTTTATTTTAAGTAATAATTAATTTAATTTGCTTAATTTTTCTTATTCTTTAAAATAATTTTCATATCTGCCATAACATTTTAAATTTTTCACTATATTTGAAAATGATTATAAAATCGCTACTAAGTGTTACTATAATCACTTAATATTTTCAATTATGGTGAAGTGTTATCCCTGAAACTATTTCTTTAAATTATTACTATTTAACATAATTCATTAAATTCCTGTATGTCTTATTCATTCGTATTTATAATTGCTGTCCCCTGTAAATGTGTCTTTTCCTCTATGAAAAGGCTATAGAGGTAAAAACAAATACACTGATATTTTTCTTTTTTATGTGCGCATAGCGAATTAAAAATGGCGTTGAACGGGGAAAGCTTAATGATTGTTGTATCTTTTTTTCCATCATTCTATTTAAAATAAAACTGGTTTTGCAAAAACATTTTCCCCAAGAGGCCTCTTTCGCTTATAAATACAAACAGTTATTCCATTGAGATTGCATTTAGTAATTACTATAACATAAAACTGATAACTGTAACGTTGGAATATATTTCCTTAGAATTATTAAAAGCTTCATACTGCAATGTAGCCAAAAATTATAGTATAATATTTCTTCTTTAAACCAATACTTAAAAAACTAACCAGTTAGACTAACCTCAATTTTGTTTTAAAACCGTGTTAATGTTTTCAAATTTATTCTTAAGTTTCTTAAATATTCATAAGCTTATACTCTTCATAAGCCGAGCTATTATAGGGGTTAGAGTATTGTTCTCCCACTTGGGTTCGAGTTCCGAGTATAGTTTGGATGTATTTGTATTGTCCCTTCATAGGAAGTGAAGTTGTTCTACTTATATGGTGCTCTCACAGTAAAAAGGACAACAAAAACTAGCTGCTACATATGGTGAATGCTAATAATAGTTCAAGCGTTACGCATTGGAAGAAAATATTTCCATTTTAGTTTATATAAAGAGGTATATATATAAATATATATATATATATATATATATATATTTACATATATATATGTATATATATATGTATATATATATTTACATATATATATATATATATGTATATATATATGTATATATATGTATATATATGTATGTATATATATGTATGTATATATATATATATATATATATATTATATATATATACATATACATATTTACATATATATATATATATATACATATATATATATTTACATATATATATATATATATATATATATATATAATATATTTATATATATATATATGTATATATATATATATATATATATGTATATATATACATACATACATGTATGTATATTTACATACATACATACATATATATATTTATTTATTTATTTATTTATAATCATTCTTCTGACAATGTTAAAAAACCTTTTCAGGGAACTCTTATTATAAATTTTTTACTTCATTCATTATTACTATAAACTGCATAGACAATCAAAATTTACCAGATCAGACGGCCACCTATTTCATCTCCTGTATTAACATATAATATCAATAATATCCAAATATCATTTTAGTACATCAAAATATATTATATATGTTATAAAATTTCATGCTTATTTTAACATAAACATTGTCATCAGCTATTTTAATTGTAAATAACATTAAGCAAGGAAGCGTTTATTATTCGTTATTAAAGAGCTTGAAATACTTTTTCCTGTATTCAAATGTCTGTCATGCTAATTAAGGCAATAACTGCTTTTGTCATTGTAATATTATGCATCTTAAGTTAAGGGGCCACAGTTGGTGTCGACGAGTCCTATAGCTGGTTTAAATAAGGGGTCGGCAAACTACGGCCCACGAGCCAAATCAGGCCCTTCACTTGTTTTCAATCCTACACGCAGTGAGATATGTAATTGTTTTACTTTTGAAATACTGATTTTAGTGCCATCTAAACTCTTTTAACTAGTTCACAAAAATTATACATAATAATTTAAGCTTCAAATAATAACGATAAAAAATATAACATGAAAATGGCAAAACAAATAGCCAACCACATATAGCAAACAATAGGAGAAATTGGATGAGATAATTGCAAATAAGGACAGTTTTCACCCAACTGAAAATGTACGAATGGCATGGTGTCATCAACGTCTTAACGTTCCGCTACTCTGCCTGCTTCTATCTCCACACATCGGTTTTCAGGGGCATTTCTTTCATCACACGTGATCTGTGCTATTACGATCTTCAATATAGTAGTCAAAGTATATTGTTAAGAAAATTATCCTGAATATTGAGAAATATCTGCTACTGTATTTAATTTGATTTTGAAACATGTCTATTATTACCGATGTTTATTAACAAGCAATTCTAATGGCAGGAATCACTAGATACGTGGTTGAGAATTGTTGTCGATAAAAAAGAAAAAATCTTTTACATTAGCACAAATGTTCACAGTTCTATGATAAGTTTATTAAAAATGCTGTCATTTGTTTTTAAGTAACAGTAATAATCTATATATAAATATTAGGTATTTAAAACTATCACTTCCTAAGAAAAAATAACATTTATCTTTAGAAATATCTTTTATAAAGCATGTCTAATCGAGTTTTCAACTTCTCTAGCTTCTTTCTTTTCTTTAGAAGTCATATGACTTCTTAATAAACACGACACTATTTTGTCCCGATAAACATAACATATTTAATATCTGGTTCTACCTTAAAAAAATTTTCCAACCCCTTGATAATTGTAGTCGATTTGAATCAGCCTTTAAGCAGTACGGTCCAGTCTAATTAGTCTTTGAGTAGCAAAAGATGCTTTGCTACTTAACATTAACTGAGTAGAAAACTATAATCCAAGAGATTCAATTTTATATTCAATAAGATTGTATAATCGGTATTGAACACCAATTAATAATTATGAATGTCATTATTTGAAATTGTATAATAATCTTACATAATCCTATTAACACATTGTGTGCTGGTACATTTAGCAGCGGAACTGTACCGTGAGCAGGCGTTTTAAGCGTAAAATTAATTATTCAATTAAATATCAATAGATCGAAAATTATTTAATTTTTTAACCAACTTTTCATATTTTATATTGAAATATATAAACAAATATAGAAATAGAAATATATAAATAACAACCATAAGATTTGTTTAAGTAAAAAATATATTTTTTAGTGAATAAATTTATAATAGTATCGTAAATATGAAAAATCAAATAGAAATAGCAGTATATAATTTTAATTTTTTCCCATTTTGTGGTGCCGCATCGACTAATGTAAAAACTAGTTTTTATTTGTCTAAATTTTTCCAGAATCTATGTAGTAAACAAGAACATTCGGCTTCGTTTTCCTGTATATACCGTTATTTTTGTACCCACAAACAAACCACGTTATTACACTAACCCGTATTAGTACGTGACCCGCTCTCAAGTATCAATCGTCAGAAAACCTAATAGTACGTGGCCCGTGCTCAAGTGTCAATCGTTAAAAAACGTACTAGTACGTATCCCGCATACAATGTGTTAAGTTTGAATTTTGTTCTTTTTTGTCTCTATTTCTTTTAATATATTTTCACGTGACTCTAGTAGCATTATTGAAAATACTTAGTATTCTTTAAAAGTTACTTTTTCGCTAATGAAATCTGGTTCTAAATCTAATGAGCCATTGTATAGTAACAAATAGCGGACACATTTTTTACTCTTTTAATTAATTTTGTAGAGCATAAAAACCGAAATCATCTCCAAAGATTACAAATAAAAACTAGGAGAAGGAAAAGAATACTTTCATTTAAACCCTCCGAGTGGAACACACCGATTAAAAAAATACGCTAAAGGTTTATTGTGTCAATGGCCAAAGCGTTCTATGATTTTTTACTTCACCCTTTGTCGACTAGAATCGAATACGGGAAACCCACCCTCGTCATTGTCCTTTTACTTCCGGTTATAAATAGATATATAAATAGATATTATAGATTGTTAATTTTTAATACACATAAAGCTCGTTAAGTCTCGAAGATCATCCCATAAGAAATAATGGATTCTAAAAGTACAAATAAAAATATTCTTTAAGAAAATTATTTATATTTTTCATCCAAGAAAGTTATCCAAGTGGTGCAGTTAGAGATACATCTGTTACAGCAAACGAAATACTTCGAAATAGAGATTTATAAAGCCGTGAAAAGCTAACAGCGTCTTTGTGCCTCAGGAAGTAGGGTGCATCCCTCAATAAATGTCAATCAAAGAGGGATGCAGTTTCTAAACAATTGACCTGATAATCCTACCTCAAACACTGGCAGAAATGTACATTACATCTATTTTTGGAACGTTTTTCAGACATCGAAAATTGTAAGTGACAACCGCTTTGAAGACATCATCGGTTTGGCGGAATTGTACGTGTGAACCACTTAGAGGATTACAGTAGAAATGTTAAACTGGGACAGATTTTTTAAAAATATTAAAAAAATTGTTTGACAATTAATCTAATAAAATTATAATGAAAAAATCCCTAAGGTGTTACGCAAAACATAAAAGAAAAATATAATTTTTTTTCTTAATATCTACTTAATATTTTGTAACTATTGAAGAAGTAAACGTTTATAACAAATGATTTATACTAATAGCAAGATATCAGAATAGAATATAAATAATTTATTTTCATTCATGTCTAAGCAAATTTATTTTTTAAAGCGTTGTAATAAAAAGTTTACTGCACATTTTTAATATAGAAAGCATAAATTTATAACTTCGGTCATTAAACAAGCCTTCAATTACACTAATGTCTATACAATTCTCTACACTATTTCTTAAAGGTGGAATACAGCAAAAAAGAAAGCGACACCATTGATAAAAATGCCAAGTGAAAAAAGAAATTATTAATAAAAGTTAAAGCATCTTTCAACTTTCGTCTGAGCTACTGTTATACCTAGACGGATCGTTAAATGAAAACAATCCCGCTCAAAATCAGTCATGTATACCCGGATAAAACAACACATTATCAGTGTTAGTGAACAGACGCAAATGGATAGAAAAAAAGGGGGACAAGACGTGAAGAAACTTCCAAAAGGAAATTCATTCTGACGTTGGAATACGGTACTCACGATTAGCAGCCGAAATGAATGCAACACAGTCATTTACATGTTTGCGAGGGGGGTTACAACATTAGGCGATTTATCGCCACTCTCGCCGTAAACCCTGAAGTGTCATAAATTATTACGTCACAACTGGACTTGGACATTAAAGCGCGAAAATGTTGCTACAGCGTAAATTTTGTGGAAATAAAGCTACCGTTGCCGTGTTAATGTGAAAGAAAGTAAATATAATGAATCACAATTTTTTTTTTAATTTGCCTGCGATGAAATTTCCGAATTATCAGTGTGCTATTTTTAAGGATGGTGGTAAATTTTTTAATTAAAGTCTGAAATGAAAATTTCCCAAATAAAATCATATTGTGTGAGATATTAAATGCAAAATACTAGATAAATAAATGATTTGCATACATAAATATTTTATTTAAATTTTAAACACTCTATCCTGTATTATTTTTTGTTTATGTATTACTTAATCTATGACTTACTGATAAAAAAAATGTCACATTCTCCATAAAATATTTTTATCAGTATTTTTGAAGATTTTATTCAATATCTATGTTTACTGTTATGTCTAATAAACATTGCGGCAGAATTTTCACCTATAAAAGAAATCTCTGCATATTAACTTTGGATATGGAAAAAGGAAAGTTTCTTGACACAATCTTTATACCAGCGGTTTTCAAACTTTTTCAATGTGGCACCCAATTTGAGAACCACGGGGCTAGAAATTGATAGCACCACGAGATAAATACAAACATAATTTTAACGTAATTTGACCGTGATATAGAGGCGCGAGAAGACAATTTAAATTTTAACTTTTAAGTACCTTTAAGTCTTTAACAGTTTCACAATTTTAGTTCACTTTTGATTATTACCGCGTCACCTTCGGAATATAGTCACGGTAACCCCTTTGAGAACTGCAAATTTATACAAATTTAGCAGACCATCTGCAGACTCATGTTTTAAGGCTCTGAAAAATTATTGGCTCCCTTACAACTTCCATAAACAACACTTATTCCCTTTATTAATCCCTTACTGCACATTTTCTGTGTAAAAATGACACTGATTGCTCTGGCAGTGGAGTGTATATCAAATCAAAAAAACATGACATAAGAATTTATAGGAGGAATCCAGATTGCTTTGTTTTTCGTTGTGAATTTTGTAATTTTAGTCGGAGCCATTAATGAGGGCCTTGATTCAATTATCACAATCCCTCCTGTTGATGATCTTGTCCAGCAGTAAATATTCTATTCAACATTTGACCAACTGTCACAGTGTGAGAAACAGTATTGGAGAACTACTCTTACGGAACTGCAATAGCTTTATTTTATCTCATAGTACCCTCTTCTAGTAGATTCCTCCATGTTGATCTGAGGACAATGCAACTACTTTGGCTAAAGTAGGTGGTTGCGACTTTTCAATAACTTTCGCAACCCTTACTTTTCACTCTTTTCTACTACAAAATGCAAAAGTAAAACATTTTGGTCAGTTCCCTCGCAACATTACTGACACCGAAGTAATCGTCCTAGTAGTAATTTAGAGCTTGGATGTAGTAGTCAGAACCAAACTATCCTTACTCGTTGCCTTAGTGAGCACATTAGATCTTTGTACTTAGTCTGATGGTTTCAAGTGTTTTGCAATCTGCACCAAATGTTCCACTGAGTTTGCTTCACCAGAACATGCTCTTGAGCACTTGGCTCTCTAAGCAGGATCTTGCTACTAATCCTTTGATAGTTCTGATTTCTTGTGTACAATGTCATGGGTCTAATGTAGCTCTGCTAAGTTCTGGGGAGTAGAAGGTTTTAACCCCTTCGTGACCAACGTCTCGTATACGCGACGCAGCTATTTCACTCTTATCAGTCCAGCGTCGCGTATGCGTGATCGGAGATCTGAACGTTTTATTTTAATTTTTAAATGCTAGATTTAATTACTAGATGGCGTAAACGGCAAAGGTTTTCTCAACGGTCGACTTGTAGAGCATTTACGTGCTGGTCCTCAAAGGGTTAATAGATCTCAAAACATTTTGGGGCCAAGCATATTAATATTTGAAAAAATCATAAGAATTTTAAATAAATTTAAATTTTTTAAAACTAAAATGAGCTGTTTAAACAGACTTAGCTTTCTTAAATAAGTTTAAATTTAATTCAAAAATATAAAACAAGTATAGTGTTAGTTGTAATACTTAATAGTTTTAAAAAAAGTTAAAGGGTACTGTAAAATCTTAAAAGGAATTTTATAACATAAAAATGAAATGCAAAGTAATTTACAAATGTTATATATTCTTATATATTTGTAATGTTAGCGTTTTTATACTGAAAAAAATCGCATTTTTCAGTTTTCATCCATTTTTTAACCCCTTATGATTTTTGATTATAATTCCCTAATCTTGAGGAATTCAGGAAGTTGCGAAAAGAGCCGCTAACAATACAAAATTCTGTTAATAACAATATGAGATTATAAAATTCTGCTAAAATATGAAGTTCTATGTAATCTATTAAAATCCAAATTAATTGTTGCCGAACGCTGGCCGATTGGTTATGATCGTTATCGTGGGTTCGAATCCCACTATGGCATGGATGTTCGTATTCGGAATAGCAGTATCTCATTAGCCCTCGTGTGCAAAACAGTAGACCGTAGCGAAATTAACATTATTATAAGTATATTCACGAAATACTTTCGCGGGAAATGAGACAAAATAAAAAGGTAAGAGAAAAGTAAGTATAGCTGACGGTATAGAATTTGGTAGTTACCCCGTGGAAAATGTGAAAAAAGCTTTCTGTAATAAAACAGCCTCTTACTTTCAGGGGTGCATCTTTTGCCACTTTTCTCAGAATAAAATTGCATTTAGGCTATTTGACTTTGATTGATCGCGGAAGTAGGATGTTGTTGACATTGTACAGTCTACCAAAAAACTTACTGAACATATTGAACCACATCACTCCCTGACAAATGTTTTTGCTAGAAATAATTAAAGTTGTAAAAAATAAAAAAATGTCAAAATATACCAGAAAATAAAATATTTTATTTAGTAAAGTTATTACCTTTCATAATTTTTTTTTTGCTTCAATAGCATAAAAAAATCTATTAAACATAGTGTCACATTTAAAAAAAAAAGGTCATCATGTATATTAAACAGAGAACATTCCAAAATTTTTTGGAACATGAAATTACGTGTTTACTTTCGAGTTTGAATTCATGTCTGATATTTTCTTTTCTACTAAAGGTATTCTATACTAAATAAAACATTTATTTTTCTTCCTGATAAATTTTGGCTCTTTTGTTTTTAATAACTTTAATTATTTTATGCAAAACATGTGTCAGAAAGCGAAGTGGTTCAATATGTTCGGTAAGTTTTTTGGTTGACTGTCCATCACAAAAAATAATCACTTCATCCTTAAAACACCACAACATTAAATATTGATGATTTCAAATAAAGCAAAATTCTGAGAATAATAACTGTTAGATTGCCGAACGGGTAGGGCGCTGCTCTTCAGTTCTCCAGTTCTACTGTAGTTCGATTGCTACTGTAAGCATGAATTCCGATCCCATTAGACCTCATGTATTGGGAAAATATACCATAGCAAACCACACCAGTCTTCTCTAAAAGGCTTTTATTGATTTTTTATTTCAAGGAATATGATAGTTTTGCTTAGAATATAGTAGATGTATTTTTTATATTTATTTTAATTAAGATGTGTACTCAAGTTTATGTTGCGAGTTTAAAAAATAATTACTTATCTTATGAAAAGAAAATATTTGTGATTATAAAAAGAAAATGGTGAGATATAAAATGGGGGTCTCTTAATCAGAAATATGTCACTGTTTTGTTCATATATTTTCCATTTAATCCTCAAGTTTAAATATTCAATTTTACCTTGCTTACTTTGCTCTGTTCCTTTTCATGGGTAGAGAGAGAGAGATTGAAAGTTTAACGATGGTTACATAGTGGAGATATGGTTTTCATTAACGATGAAATCAGAACTAAAGGGGTGGCCGTCATCGACTGAATCCGGTGTACAAATTTTAGAAATATATATTCATGTAAGGAAAAATTAAATTAACCCAGAAAACAAATGCAGAGATTTTGTATTAAATCCCAAAGAAGGTACCTAAAGAATATGCAGTCTAAACATATCCTGCAATCAGATACATTAAAACTACCAAATTAAATTTATAGCCAAAAGTCCTCATTACCGCTTGAGAAAATTCTCAGCGGTTTTGAAATCTATGATCTGTGGTTAAAAAACCCACCGGGCCGAACGCTGGCCGATTGGTTAAGGCGCTGATCGTCGGTACCAGAGTTCGTGGGTTCGAATCCCGCTATGGCATGGATGTTCGTAGCCGTTCGGAATCGGCTTTAAGCAGTAGGTCCCGGTCTCATTAGCCCTCGTGTGCAAAGCAGTAGACAGTAGCTCTCCAAACCGAACCAAACCGAACCAAAAACCCACCGCGTGTATAGTATATACCAGATTTATCCAACCAAACAAACTTTGAAAATGGTTACAATGCACTTAATTCTGACAGGCCACATTATGTATATATATATATATATATATATATATATATATATATATATATATATATATATATATATATATATATATATATATATATATATATATATATATATATATATATATATATATATATATATATATATATATATATATATATATATATATATATATATATATATATTATATATATATATATATATATATATATATATATATATATATATATATATATATATATATATATATATATATATATATATATATATATATATATATATATATATATATATATATATATATATATATATATATATAGTATATTTATATATATATATATATATATATATATATATTATATATATATGTACATATATATATACATATAAGTACATATGTATATATATATATATATATATATATATATATACATATATATATACATATATATACACACATACTATATATATATATATATATATATATTATATATATATATATACATATGTATATATAAGGAAAAGTAAGCTAGAAGGAGAAACTAATATAGGCATTTTATATAAAACCCCTCAGACACCCCGAGAAAATTCTCAGAGGTTTTCAAATCTTAAATTAAGGACAAAAATTTCTACGTCCTTTTGCTTTCCCCTTTTTAACCCCTAACCTAAATTGACCACTGGGGTTACAGTTTACTCCCTCAGAGAAGGGGTCTGACCAATTATAACTCTACATTGCCCTAGCGGACAATTTAGTAAATTTCCAAACAAAAAAAAAAATGCACGCTATCGAGGCAGATTTTTCTAGAGATCTTCCCACAGATTTTAACTGAGATGTTGACCCAGGTGTTAAGGGCTTTTTACATATAACTTCATGCTAGCCGACCTTTCAGTTTGTCCTGTCCCTATGATGAAGTGGGAAACCGTCATCCAACGTTATCTTAATAAAGGTCTTGAGCTAAAACGGTGTCATTTTTATGGGCCATGACTGCAACCACCCATCCTGAAATCTGTCTTATTACACACACACACACACACACACACATACACACATAAGGTAAAAACTCAAAACGAAACATTATATTGTAGTTCATAAATCAACAATAAAACAGTAAAACATTTATTATTAATACATAAATTAATACAATGATTAAATTCGATAAAATACCTAATATTTCATATAATCAAGGCCATATTTTTTTCATTTCTTAGTTGTTTTTTTTCTGTCAATCTCAGTCGTTGTATAAATTGGTATTTTAAAATGTTTTTTTCCTTTCAAAAAAAAAGGAATAATTAAATGAAAAGCAATTAATCTTAAAAATTTAATCTCTTTATAAATGTAATAATTATCTAATATTTACTTTATTTGATTTAACGAGGTAAGTACTTGTTTTATTTTAAAATTAGAGATCGAACATAAAATGATAATTTGAGATACTAGCAAATTTGTTCCGAAACGGATAATGTCACTAAATCGGGATTTGACTGTATGTATTTTATTGTACTACGAGAACCATAGACGTATTTATTGAAATATGTATGTGTAGACGATATTTATCTACCTCTTTTACAAATTGGAAAGGTTTACATGGAAAACGCCCATCGTTTAATCTACGTGATCAGAGAAATTTTATGGTTTAGTTCTATTTGATGCAAACGCTTTTAACCTTTTCACTTTTGATGCATTTACTGCATTTGAATTTCTGAAACGTCCAAGAGAAAGATTTGAGGTTTGGTATCAACTTCAACACCCACACACAAACTTCTCCGTGATATCGAAATAAAAACTCTGGTTTGTTTTTTCTCTTGTGGTCATTGTGTTCCCCGCACGCAGAAGTATCACCCGTCTTTGTTGTAAATTGGTGGGACGGGATTGCACAAATTGATTGTTAAACGTACTTTCCTCGGGAAAATTTCACTCGTTGCGACACAGTTTCATGACGTTTATTTGAAACCGGAGAATATACTTCCGATAACTGTCCAATAGGACTGGCATCCGTTCTTCTCTAATCTTTTAGCGATATACGTGCATTTAATGTCCGCTAAATGTCTGCGTCAGCATTTAAATGTCATAGCACCTGGTGGAACTTGGATCAAAACGCAAAATTGATTTAACCCGTTTAATCATACTTTATTTGTTTTTCAAAGGAAAAAATCAACTCAAATTGAGTGGTAAAACTCAGTAGATTATAAATCGTTATCTTCGTTTCATACCTTTAAAAATGCGATGTACTAAATCTTTCAAACATACTTCGGTGACATCCCATGGGATAAATTTTCCATACAACTGAAGTAGCATCTTAAAAATTAGCTACAGCAAATAGCAAATCCCTGATTGAGACCACCGTAGTGAATTTAGGCGTCCCAGAGCAACGGTGTTTTTAATACCTAAAACCAAACTAAGGCCCTACTTGTCTCATTAGTCTCCTGCTCTTTTTTTCTGTTATCAGATTACGGTTTTCCTGTGTAACTAAGTCTTTTTTCGGATTTTGCTCTTATATATATATGTGTGTGTATGTGTCATAAAATCAAGGAAAATTAAAATCAGAAACATAAATGAAACACAATTACCAGATTACAGATAACGATGAAAAAGTAAAGGAATGGATTCTATGCAAATGTCTGATAATACCGTTGGAGATTTAGGACTCCAATTTGGGCTTAATCCTGATTTTGGTTTTACTTAATTATGACTTTATATACCTGTATTCGAATTTATCATGCTCCATTTCCGCATATAATTATGAATGTTAACTTGATAAATATAGTGTATATATATTTTTTCAAATTGAATATATGATACTTACATTCACCTAAATAAATTATAAGGGATAATATTTTATGAACCTATGAATTAGTTTTATTAGTTAATATTAGCTGTTTTTATGTACATATATGTACATATATATTGCTCACTAAGTTTACCACTTGAGTCTTATAACGTGAGAGTCTAATCATGCTACATTACCATGTTTTCCGATCAAGGATATATTTTTCTTTTCAATTTGAATATATCATACTTCGATTCACCTAAGCAAGGTATATGAGATAATAGTATATGATATTATCATATATTACTTTTATTAGTTCATATTTAGCTGTTTTTAAACACACACACACACACACACACACACATATATATATATATATATATATATATATATTATATATATATATATATATATATATATATATACACTTGAAAGCCAAAACATTATGACCTCCTGTCAATAATGATTTGGCCCACCTTTGGCTTCAACACAGCTTCAACCAGCCTTAGCATGGATGACGCAAATTCGTGGTACATGGCCGGAGACAGATTGTACCAGATGTTTAAGCAACGGTTACGCAAATCCGAGATATTTCGAATTGGTGATCTTTGAACTATGAGCTGCCGTCCCATGATATCCCAAATGTGTTCTATCGGATTGAGATCCAGTGAGTTAGGCGGCCAGGGCATTAACTGAAATTCAGCATCATATTCCTGGAACCACTCCAAAACAATTTTAGCCTTGTGACCTGGGGCGTTGTCCTGTTGGAATATTACCTTTCCAGCTGGAAAAACAGAGGCCATGTAAGAGTGCAACTGGTCCGTAATGATGTTCAGATACCCTGTAGCATTCATGGTCTGCTCTACTACAACCACGGGTCCCAGAGACGCCCAAGAGAACGTTTCCCAAAGCATAATACCGCCACCACTGGCCTGTGTGTAACCTGCTGTACGTTGAGTGAACAAATGTTGGCATATCCTGACACGGCCATCGGCGTGATGAATGACAAACCGTGATTCATCTGACCAGGAAACTCTCCCACTGATCCATGGACCAGTCGGGATGTTCCCGGGCCCAGCGTTGGAGCAGTTGGCGATGAAGCTGGATCAGCAAAGGCACACAAGTGGGAAGTTTTCTGCTTATCCAATCCCCTATATCCAACAGTGTCAGCTGAACAGTGTGCTCCGATACTATTCTACTTGGCCCTGCATTGTATTGGATTGTCAGCTGAGCCACTGTGTGGCTCCTGTTTTGCTTCACGAGACAGTCTCCGAAGACCTTTTTCTTTGATAGCGTGTGGACGTCCAACACTATGTCGTCTACTGCTGGTTTCGCCGTCATTCATCCACTTTACTAACAACTGCAGATCACGAACAACCCACGAGTCGTGCAGTTTCGGAAATACTTGTTCCGAGCCTTCGAGCCATTACCATCTGTCCTCTATCAAAATTGCTTGATCCGCAGCCTTTCCCTGCACACACAGAAGTAAGTGAAAGAATGGCTCTTCAGACTCTCCAGCAGCAGTTGAATACCACTTACACCTGACCACGTTCCTTCCACGTCATCCAGGCGAGTTCATTGCAAAATGTATGGATGGTCATAATGTTTTGGCTCTTGAGTGTATATATATATATATATATATTGCTCATTAGAGTCTTAAGACTTGAGAGTATAATTATCCTACATTACCAAGTTTTTCTGAGGATATGGAAGATCTCCGGTACCCCGCAACCCTGTCCATGTTTCTGTCTGTTATATTAAAATGTTATTTTATGCTTTATAGTTTTTAGAGATAATTGATCAAATATTAAAGCTATTTAAAACAACGGGAACTAAACATCTAAAAGGTAAATATTTCAGAAACTTTCTGTCAGTGAATAAATTTTACAGCATTTGTTGGAGCTTGATTATAACACAAGAAATTTGTATACACTTCATCTGAAAGAGGAATCGTAAATTGAATCCGTTGCTATTTTGACGTGTACAGGTTGACACGTGATAAGACCATCTTTGAAAGGTTAACCAACAGTTACATAAGATTTCTCCTGGGTTTTTCTTTCATTCTTTTCAATTGTAAAAGAAATAAAATGATATTCAAAATGCATTAAACATTTTTGTGAATGAACGGAACAAAGTTAACTTTTCACTATTATTAGTCATTAAAGTGGGTTATAGTGCAGCAAAAAGTAGAGCAAGTAAAATATCTTTTTATAGATAAAGTGGTTGTAAGTTTTAAAATTGCTCCAAGTATTTAACATATTTTTTATTTTTATAAAAGAATATTTATTTTGACACTGCTTTGATTCTTTAAATTAACAACCAAACTTAACATTCTATGTTTTGCGTCAACGATTATGACATAATGTATCTACTACGGCAGTTCTGAATTGAATCATCTATGTTTGTTAAACAGGTATTGATTTCCAAGAAGAATATCCTTCATTATTATTTTGCAATCATTTGCAAGATCATAAAAAAGGAAACCATCACCGGGACTCTTCACGTAGCAAATTAACTCTTCTTTTTCAAATATTTATTGCGGGTAGTTCTGTTTATATTAGCAAACAGGAACTGGACAGCTATCGGAAACTGATGAACAAAATATTATCTCTCATTACTTGGAAAAAGAATTAACTAGTAAGGGAATTAATTTCTACAAAATTCAATTCTTCAAAACTCGAAGAAGTAAATAGACTTCAACTGTAAATTAAAAACTAATTTAAAAAATAATTAAAATTTAATTTTTTCCTATTTTTATAATATGAATGTAATCAAAGTTATATGAGATATTTAGTTTAAATCAGACCACAAATAATCTGATAGATGATAAAATTTAGAAAAATAATTAACTAGTATGGAAATTAATTCCTATAAAATTCAATTTTTGAAAATTCACAGTAAATAGACTCCAGTAAATTATGAACGTAATTAAAATAATAATTATAATTAAATTTTTTTTCTTCCCGTTTTTATAATTTGAATTTAATTAAAGTTGTATGAGATATTTAGTTTAAATCAGACTACAAATAATCTGATAGATGATAAAATTTAGAGAAAAAATTAACTAGTATGGAAATTAATTCCTATAAAATTCTTGAAAATTCACAGTAAATACACTCCAGTAAATTATGAACGTAATTAAAATAATAATTATAATTCAATTTTTTTTCTTCCCGTTTTTATAATTTGAATTTAATTAAAGTTGTATGAGATATTTAGTTTAAATCAGACTACAAATAATCTGATAGATGATAAAATTTAGAAAAAATATTAACTAGTATGGAAATTAATTCCTATAAAATTCAATTCTTGAAAATTCACAGTAAATACACTCCAGTAAATTATGAACGTAATTAAAATAATAATTATAATTCAATTTTTTTCTTCCCGTTTTTATAATTTGAATTTAATTAAAGTTGTATGAGATATTTAATTTAAATTAGATTACAAATAACCTGATAGATGAAAAAATTTTCAAAAAAATCTAACTAGTATATAAATTAATTCCTATAAAACTCAATTCTTCAAAATTCGCAGTAGTAAATAGACTTCAACAGTAAATTATAAACGTAATTTATGAAATAATTATGATTTAATTTTTCTTCCCATTTTTATAATTTGAATTTAATCAAAGTTAAATGTGATATTTAGTTTAAATTGGACTACAAATAACCTGATAGAGGATAAAATTTAGAGAAAAAATTAACTAGTATGGAAATTAATTCTTATAAAATTCAATTCTTCAAAATTTCAGTAGTAAATAGACTTTAACAGTAAATTATAAACGTAATTAAAATAATAATTATAATTCAATTTTTTCTTCCCGTTTTTATAATTTGAATTTAATTAAAGTTGTATGAGATATTTAATTTAAATTAGACTACAAATAACCTGATAGATGATAAAATTTAGAAAAAAAATTAACTAGTATGGAAATTAATTTCTATAAAATTCAATTCTTCAAAATTCACAGTATTGAATAGATTTCAACAGTAAATTATAAATTATTTTTAAAAATAATTAAAATTTAATTTTTCCTTCCCATTTTTATAATTTGAATATAATTAAAGTTATGTGAGATATTTAGTTTAAATTAGATTACAAATAATAACCTGATAGATGAAAAAATTTAGAAAAAAATTAACTAGTATGTAAATTAATTCTTATAAAATTCAATTTTTCAAAATTTGCAGTAGTAAATAGACTTCAACAGTAAATTATAAACGTAATTTATGAAATAATTATGATTTAATTTTTCTTCCCATTTTTATAATTTGAATTTAATCAAAGTTAAATGTGATATTTAGTTTAAATTGGACTACAAATAACCTGATAGAGGATAAAATTTAGAAAAAATTATCTAGTACGGAAATTAGTTCCTATAAAATTCAATTCTTGATAATTAAACAGTAGTAAATAGACTCCAGTAAATTATGAACGTAATTAAAATAATAATTATAATTTAATTCTTTCTTCCTCTTTTTATAATTTAAATTTAATCAAAGTTATATATAATATTTAGTTTAAATTAGACTACAAATAACCTGATAGATGATAAAATTTAGAAAAAAATTAACCAGTATGTAAATTAATTCCTATAAAATTCAATTCTTCAAAATTCGTAGTAGTAAATTGACTTGAAAGTAAATTACAAATTAATTTAAAAAATAATTGAAATTTAATTTTTTCTTCCCATTTTTATAAATTGAATTTATTTAAAGTTATATGTGATATTTACTTTAAATTAGACTACAAATAACCTGATAGATGATAAAATTTAGAAATAAAATTAACTAGTATAGAAATTAATTCCTATAAAATTCAATTCTTCAAAATTCGCAGTAGTAAATTGACTTGAAAGTAAATTATAAACTAATTTAAAAAATAATTAAAATTTAATTTTTTGTTCCTATATTTATAATTTGAATTTAATTAAAGTTATATGTGATATTTAGTTTAAATGAGATTACAAAAAACCTGATAAATGATAAAAATTAGAAATAAAATTAACTAGTATAGAAATTAATTCCTATAAAATTCAATTCTTCAAAATTCGCAGTAGTAAATTGACTTGAAAGTAAATTATAAACTAATTTAAAAAATAATTAAAATTTAATTTTTTCTTCCCATTTTTATAATTTGAATTTAATCAAATTTATATCAGATATTTTGTTTAAATTAGACTACAAATAACCTGATAGAATCTATCAGGTATATGGTTTGCGAATGTTCTTTTCCTCGTATTATAGAGGTCTTTATTGGGAAATGGCAGACTGACGGCTTACAGAGGTTGCCAGTGACAAAAAAAAAGCTTTTTTTTAAATATTGATGCAAACATTTTTAAAATTAGAAGGAGTCGGCGGACCCCCAAAATATGATCCATGGACCACCAAGGGGTCCATGAACCACAGGTTAAGAAACCCTGTACTAGATGATAAAATTTATTAAAAAAATTAACTAGTATGGAAATTAATTCCTGTAAAATTCGATTCTTGAAAATATGCAATAGTAAATAGACTTCAGTAAATTATGAACGCAATTAAAAAAATAACTATAATTTAATTTTTCTTCCCATTTTTATAATTTAAATTTAATTAAAGTTATATATAATATTTAGTTCAAAGTATACTACAAATAAACCTGATAGACAATAAAATTTGGTTCAGCTTAAACTTTAACCCCCCAATTTTTTTAGTGGATTTTGATTAATTTGATTAAGGTCATTCCAATAAATTTTTAATCTGTTCATATCATTTAACTCTTTAAATGACACTAATATAATTTTCTTGGGATTTAATGAAATTAGTTTATAAATATTACCTGTGAACCTTATAGATGTAAAATACATGAAAAAAATGTTCATTCATTGGGAGGATCAAAGGTGAAAGGGCTGGTTTAAATGCAAAACTATCCCTTTCTACTCTGTGAAAATAATACTTTATTTTAAATTTTTATTAAGGTGATCGTAAAATGAATAATTATCATTAAAAGTGCATAAAAAATGTTCATTCATTGGGAGGAACAAAGGTGAGAGGGCTGGTTTAAATGCAAAACTATCCCTTTCTACTCTGTGAAAATAATACTTTATTTTAAATTTTTATTAAGGTGATAGTAAAATGAATAATTATCATTAAAAGTGCATAAAAAATGTTCATTCATTGGGAGGAACAAAGGTGAGAGGGCTGGTTTAAATGCAAAACTATCCCCTTCTAATCTGTGAAAATAATACTTTATTTTAAATTTTTATTAAGGTGATAGTAAAATGAATAATTATCATTAAAAGTGCATAAAAAATGTTCATTCATTGGGAGGAACAAAGGTGAGAGGGCTGGTTTAAATGCAAAACTATCCCCTTCTAATCTGTGAAAATAATACTTTATTTTAAATTTTTATTAAGGTGATAGTAAAATGAATAATTATCATTAAAAGTGCATAAAAAATGTTCATTCGTTGGGAGGAACAAAGGTGAAAGGGCTGGTTTAAATGCAAAACTATCCCTTTCTACTCTGTGAAAATAATACTTTATTTTAAATTTTTATTAAGGTGATAGTAAAATGAATAATTATCATTAAAAGTGCATAAAAAATGTTCATTCATTGGGAGGAACAAAGGTGAGAGGGCTGGTTTAAATGCAAAACTATCCCCTTCTAATCTGTGATAAATAATACTTTTATTTTAAATTTTTATTAAGGTGATAGTAAAATGAATAATTATCATTAAAAGTGCATAAAAAATGTTCATTCATTGGGAGGAACAAAGGTGAGAGGGCTGGTTTAAATGCAAAACTATCCCCTTCTAATCTGTGAAAATAATACTTTATTTTAAATTTTTATTAAGGTGATAGTAAAATGAATAATTATCATTAAAAGTGCATAATACAAAATAGCTAAACAGTTTTTACGTTTTATTTGGATAAATATAAGTATTTGGGGTCACAAGGAAGATAAATAGAATTTCTGAATTTTCTGGGTAAAGCAAGTTTAAAAATAAGTATTTCAACTGGAAAAATGAGTTAAGTGTACTGTTTTTATCTGCTGTAAGTTTAAAATGTCATAAACATAGGAAATTTAAAAAAAAAACATTCATATATCTTCAAAAAGTATAAGAAAAAAACTTTTAACAGGTGGATTCGCTGCAAAACCACAGTTCGTTGAAGGGTTAAGTGGCCTATACGTGAAGCGAGAAGATGATAATGACGGTTTCAAAGCTCGTATAACATTTTTGTAAACTATGAAAAGGTACATATTCATTAAAAGTCTGGTCATGTGTCACCAAAAACTGACTCTTTTTTTCCAAACTGTGAGTCCAATCCACCACAGTTCTAGAAAATTTGACCTAGATTACTTCACCTGAGAGATCTCCCATGCAACAGTACTTTCAGCTCTCCAAAGCCTCCCTACTACGTTAATAAAGCAGTTTACTCTGTACTACAGTGGCTCTTGTCAAAGTCTGACAACGGAACAATTAATAATTCATAAGTAATTTAGTAAAAAATAAAATTAGTAGCAGATGAGGATAATATTATTTCTTGATCTTCATAATGCTGTGAGAGTAGCACTTTTTATAAACAAAATGACTTAAAATTTTGCACTATTCTTTACTAACTATATCATCCAATCAAGGTTCGGTGGTATGTATCAATGGCTATATATTCAATATTTATTTTCAAAGTATCATGATACATGTTATTCTTCATTTTTTCAAACTATCCTCTATGAGTTTCTGTTGATTGCTATTTCAGATAAACTACAAAAAAATATTTTCCAAACTTGGATATTTCAGCCAAAACTGCGTAATTGATAAAATGCAGATATAACCTCACATTTATAGTAAAGTATTTCAATAAAAATAATAAGAAAGGAAAAATGAACTTGATCATAAATGTTTGTTATTTAAATAATAAAATTGACTTGACACTTGAGAGTGAATCATATATTTTGCTTTTTGAATAAAAAAAGGCATATTACTTTTCTTCCTTTTTCGTTTTTTAAAAATTGTTTTTGCCTCGAAATGGTTACATTTTATTACTTTTAAGTTATAATTTGTTTGTTGTCAAATTGAAAAATTAAAACATTATTAATACAAACATAAAATGAAGGTTTTATGTTAAACTAATTAAGTTTGTAGTATGTATAGAAATATTAATATCTTAAACAATAAAAGGTAAACTATAGAAAATATTAAAATATCATTATATATCCATATATAGGATATGTATCAATATATCTGATATTTTTTATATTTTCTAAAGCATGATATTTAGGAACCCTGTGCCCAATCCTCGACTTGTATAAATTAATGTTTTTTGTTAATATTTTTTTTCCATAACAGAAAAGCTCAAAACATTATTTTAAAAATTAATAAAAGGACTTCATATTTTCATCATTCTTTGTCATTCATTGTGCCGAATCTCCTGCTTATACAAATGAATCATTTTTAGCACTATTTTATTTCTATAGCATAAAAACTCATAGCATTAATCATCAAAAATTTTTATTTAGGGTCTATGATTATAAATGTTTATAATTTTCTTAATTTGGGATTTAATTTATAAAATAGGGGTATAAAATAAATCTTTACCTAATTTTGAAAATGTTTGAATATGTTAATCAACTAATTAGTCACTAATTAGTAACTATTTAGTTGTTAGTTACGTACTTTTTTCAGTATATTTAATATTGAAGCATTTGCTCGAATTGTTTTAATATCATTTTGTACAGTTTTACTTGTGGTTATATAATATCTCTAAAGAAAAACTAGATTTAATTAGGTCAACAGCTAAAAAGTTAAAATATTTGTACTAATTTTTCTTATTAAAAAATCACTGAATTACACTTTAATTGTATAGCGACTTCTCACAAGTTCTTACACAGTATAATCACTTGGGACTTAAAGATAATTTTGTTTTGCTTTCATAAAAATGTATTCATTTGATGCCCAATAATTCCTTTCTGTGTACTTAAATAATTAGTCGTTAATGAAACAACAGTCTGATATTTATTTACTACATTCTAAAGTTGATAAAAGTAATACGTTATCTCAAAAACAATGCATCCGTTTTCTTTTATCGTTTATGTTTTGTTATTTATAGTAATTCACGTTTCTTTTTATCTGTGGTCTTTAAGGGTAACAATCCTCTGCTAAGCCGATGAGATTATTATAGTCGGTGCGGCAAAGGTAAACTTCCTGCGAAAGGACTAAACCGGTGAAGCAGCTGTTTATACGCATCGTTACTTTCAAACCCAAATACCGTGAACTCATTCACAAATTGGTAACACGTGTCCAAACTTGTTACACCTAAAGTAAAAGCTGATATTCAGTTCTTAATATTGTAATTTATGTAGTATATTTCGAAATCATGCAGTTCATGTTTCTGAGTTTAAAGTTTTAAATAACAGCAACAAGATTTAAACTAAATATTATATAATTGTTGAACACAGCGTTCATTCACTAATGTTTTTACATGTGCCGTTCTCATTCATTTTATAGCTGATGGCCGGACATGCTGTAGCATGCCGCTTTTGATTATTCTCCATTTCCAATACTTCTTATCTCACCATGCCTGTATCTGAAGATGTCTACTTATGTAGATTATCAGAGATGAAGCAGACCCCTCTGGTTGCAGCACATATCCTGAACAATCAAACCTACCTAAACTAAAAACTAAAAATAAAGTAAAATAAAATAAAATTTGAAGCAGCTGTTTAGACGCATCGTTATTTTGAAACCCGATTACCGTGAACTCATTCACAAATTGGTAACACGTGTCCAAACTTGTTATACCTAAAGTAAAAGCTGATATTCAGTTCTCAATATTGTAATTTATCTAGTATATTTCGAAACCATGCAGTGCATGTTTCTGAGTTTAAAGTTTTAATTTAGCAGCAACAAGACTTAAACTAAATATTATATAATTGTCGAACACAGCGTTCATTAACTAATGTTTTTGCATGTGCCGGTCACATTCATTTTATAGCTGATGGCCGGACATTCTGTAGCATGCCGCTTTTGATTATTCTCCGCTTCCAATGCTTTTTATCTCACCATGCCTGTTTTTTAACATGTCTACTTATGTAGATTATCAGAGATGAAGCAGACTCCTCTGGTTGCAGCCCGTATCCTAAACAACCAAACCTAGCTAAACTAATGTAAAATCTAAAACTGAAACTAAAACTAAAATAAAATAAAGTTTTCCAGGTATGAAATGCTATTTAAAAATCCTGTTAATTTAAATGACATATTCGAGAATTTAAAAAAGAAATCGTATTAGACCAGGGATTGGCAATTTTTTTTCGGAATGGGCCACAAAAAGAAAAAAATTAGCGGGCCAATATAATTTATTATAAAATTTTAATAACTGTGAAACATATTTCCAGGTCCATACATCTTTAAGATAACGATATTCTGAATAAACTTTAAATTTTCAGTAGACATTTTTTGAGGTTGAAACATTTTACGAAAATCCACGATAATCAAAACGAGCGACTTATTTTTGATGAATTCTCCAGTAATCAGATATAAGTTCCAATTCACCTAATGTATTGTATTCTTTTAGTTAATTTTAAAGTTCCTACTATCCCTATGTTTTCCTGTTTAAAATTAAACCTTCATTATATGCATAAACTGAAGTGGAAAGTGGTTAGTGCTGTACTTTAGTTGTAGGTAATCATTTTCTTTATTTTAATTCACTACAATTCATAAATATAAATTTTTTAATTTTGTGAGCTAGCAAGCGCAATTTATCTACATCTATATTAATTTGAGGTGGCTGATTGCTTCATCTATTCTATTTAGGATCTGAGGTAAACAACAAAAATGATGTTACGACAGAGATCCACAAGAGAGTTATGATGACAAATAAATGTTTTTATGGCCTACGAAAATATATAAAATCAAAATTAATAAAAAGGAAAACAAAAATTTTACTTTACAAAGTGTCTAATAAGATCAGTTTTAACTTATGCATGTGAAACTTGGGCAATAACTTTGTCAAATAAAAAGATACTGGTGACCTTTGAAAGAAAAATCCTTAGAAGTATAATTGGAGGAATACAAAAAAAAAATAATATTTGGCTCAAGAGATCAAGTTTAGAACAATATAAATTATATATTGAATCTGACATAATAAATTTCTTCAAACTGCAAAGAATAAAGTGGCCAGGCCATCTAATCAGAATGGGCAATGGCCGAACAACAAAAAGGGCCTTCGATGCAAAACCTACAGGAAGGCGAAGACGAGAAAGACTTAACCTGAGATGGACAGACTGCTTGGAAAGAGACCTTCAGGCTCTTAAAGTAACAAAATGGAAGAAGGATGTCTTGGAAAAAGCTTATTGAGAAGGCCAGGGACAATCCTGGGCTGTCATGCCACTGAAGAAGAAGAAGAAGATCCTATCACACGATACCAAGCACCTATCACACGATACCAAGATAGGTGCTGACAACTGTTTCCCGCGACTGTTTCGTACTGTAGACAAGTGAAAATCTACAAGTTACACAATATTTTTAACTAACTGCAGCACAAAAGAATCGAGCTAAATATTGAATGTCTAATGTGATAAGGCCTTAGAAAATTGAAATTATGCGCCTGCTGCACAAATCTAGGTTTAATTTTGATTTTATCGAATGCTGATAAGCAAAAAATATTGAGATGGGCTAGTATTTTTCAGTTACTAGTGGGCTAGTATTTTACTTCTGTATAAGATCTAACATGTGAAGTCATTCATTTAAATGTGTGGTGCTAGTCCTATATTTTACAAAAATAAATAAAATAATAATATAATTGGACAATACATATTCACAGAAAAAATTCAGTCAAAGTTTCAACTTTTCCGTTTTCAAGGTGTCAAGGTTATAGACAAGGATTTCCTTTCGGAATTTCAAACTCGTGTAGAAAAGATCTCTTTTTTTATTCGTCGAAGTTTTTAAGCTATCATTCATGGTTGGTTGAATTGTAATAATCATTATTTAGTTTACATTGAATATGGCAAATGTTTGAATACATTTGTGTATTTATTAAAGCTGGTTTGTCTGTGGAATTCCTGCGAATGTTAGATAAAAAAAAATTAGGAGACATTGAATTCGGATGAATAATGTAAATAAACTTAATGTTTAGAAACTGTGTAGAATGCAACAATACACATTCTCATGCAAAAAGTGGGAAAGTCTAAAATTTTGAAATTTTTTACCTCCTGCTTATTAAGCATACTTACAAAAGCAGCTAGAATCATCTATAAATAAATCTTCAGTAATCATAATGCCGTTTAAAATACTACGAGAAAAATATCTTTTATCTTTCTATTTTATTCTATAGAAATACATTTAAGCTTAAAAAATCCTAATAATATATATTTTGTGAACATCACCATTAGAAGCAGTGGCGTAAGCAGAATTTTTCAAGGGGGGTCATAATTTTCAAGTGGGGGTTCATAATTCTAAAAAAGCCAGCATATATTCTACTAAAATTTTTATTTTTGCCATTTTTCTGAACTTAGGGCGAGGGTTAAACCCCTAAACTTCTCCCCCCCCTTGCGAACGCCCCTGATTAGAAGTATATTGCTTTAGAAAAATAGATGTGTTTAAGCATTTTAAATTTAAAGGTATAAAACAGGGATTTTCCTTTACCTTAAGAATTATCCTGTAAGATAAAGTTTGGTTTTCTTATTGTTTTCAAACTGAATGATGTCTGAGTGGGTAAGGCATTGCTTTCAAGTACCGGAATTCATAAGTTCGAATTCTACTGTTGGCGTGGATATTCGTAGTCATTCGAAATTGGTTTTAAGCAGTAGGTCCCGGTTTCATCAGCAAAAGAATAACTAATGATTAAACCACTCTGCTTTTGATAAACATACGATAGCTTTTTAGGTTATCTATATTTATGACATTTCCTACTCACAGCAGAGAGTATACAAGAACTTCATATTTCATTAGAAATATACGTGGTTAAACTTACTTTACCTGGAAAAGTCATTAATATGATTTCTCCACTTATAATACCAAATAAAAAATATCTATCTAAACAACACTTATAAATTGTTTGTTTGGTTTGGAGCGCTACGGTCTGCTGTTTTGCAACACGAGGGTTAATCAGAACGAGACCTACAGCTTAAAGCCAATTCCGAATGGCTACAAACATCTATGCCTGCAGTGGGATTTGAACACACGAATTTTGGTACCTAAAAGCAGCGATTTATCATGTGGACATCGTTCGGCTGTAAATTGCTCAGTTTTTTCTTTATTATAACCTTTTTATATTAATCATTGTTTCCTCAACATAATTAAACTTTTATAAAAGTATTTTCACTCCGTATAAGGGCTTTGCTCTTTAAACACCCCTCAAATTTCACCCCACCATCTCAAGAAATGTAAAAAAAATATGCATTTATATTTATAAAGTTCATAGATACCATTTTTGAATTAATTTCATGAAATTCGAAAGAATTTATATGTAACTTATAATTAATTTATATGTATATACCTTTAAAGGGTTAAGCAGTAGGTCCCGGTTTCATCAGCTCTCGCGTAGCAAAAGAATAGATTGTAATGATCAAACCAAACCAGATTAGACTGTAGTCCTCATTACCATACAGATCTAGTTTCTTGTCTACAAGATGAGGACTGTGCTAGCAATATACCTTTTGAAGAACTTCACATATCTTGCTCCATTTGGAAATCCTGAGTAAAGCAACTCTCTTGTCATTAAAAATAAATCACATTTGGTATTATTTAATCACTTACAGTCTTGAAGATTTTATAAACCCTAAGCACACACGTTCTAATCTAGGATGTATCAGATCGTCGTTCCTCGAGACAAACTACTAATTTGTATAATATGTAAATTGATTTTCCTCAAATACAAAACAGAGCTAAATGATTGATTTTCTTCAGATGGATTCATAAATTTGAATATTTTCTTCGATGTTTTTACTCTGCTAGAATTTTAAGAATCACAATCACCCTAAATTTAGTATGGAATAACTTCACAATTCGCCTGTGTAGGTCAAATGCGACGTAAATGTATCAAGTATATCCCACTTCTTGCATAGATGACTCCCCATTTCTTTTCGATCTCATTCGACTAAAATCTACCGACTGAGCTTCATATATTTGCCTCTGGTGTTAAAGTGCACATAGTGTTTATCTCAAGGATCCCTGTCTTTATTCTTCCGAACAAACTAGTTGATATGCTTCGGTGATTTTGACTCGCTTTGTTTTAGTAACCTTGTTTGTGATTTTGACAGCAGTGAAAAACACGGTTTCTGCTTTCCCTAATTCATCCGGGAGAAATTAGTTGTATCCATTCACTGCACGATATGTGGACTTTCTTTTACTTCTCGTATAGTATACACTTTTTATTATGCAAATGGTTTTATCTATTTCATAATCACTTTTTTTTCATTTTAAATTATCTCTCTTTACCAGAGTGAAGGTTTTCACAATATAATAATCTACACGTATAAAATCCTTTGATAAGTACGTATGTATGTGTGTAGGTATATTCGCTATTCATTCTCAAATGGCTAAATCAATCTTGACGGAATTTTGCAGAGTGACTCAGGTCAACAGTAGAAAGGTTTTAGGGAGGTGAAATTGTTCGAAGATCTATGGTATATAGAGATAGAACGCCCTTTAAAAAATCTAAATTGCGTTTGCCGAGTCTATTTTTTGAATCATTTGATATATTTTCCTCTTATTTTAAAAATAATTTAAATATTTTGAGTAACTTAAGTCATCTGATAGCGTTTATAATGGGCTTTCAAGCAATAAAATTTTTCTTGCTTTTCGTCCATATTTAATTGACTTATTTCATTTTATGAATTTTAGTTTTGAATATTTCATTTATTTTGAAATCAGTTGCGCTATTTTTATTTATTGTCTTTAGGCATCAATATTATTTCATTAATACTTAATTGGGACAACATCTGGACTAGCTGAAGCAGCTGTTACCAAAACATCCCAGCTTTTAGGTCTTCCTCTTGATACGGTGTCTAAGAAAGACAAGCTCTGCAAAGCAAAATAGTGGGAAGGAGAAGATGAGTGAAATAGACCGAAGTGTTTTTGAAATGGGTTGTAATCTCAAAAAAGTAAACAACACAAACCAAAGTGACCACATAGCTCAGTGTCTAGATTCTCCAGTGCCAATAACCCCACTGAGTATATACCTTCTTAAGCAGAACATTTAAGGCAGAGTATCTGTTCCCAATCTACTTGTTACAGATTCTAATGGAAAACATTTGTACAATGGAGCCACAGTCGGGAAACCTGGTCGATTGAAAGTGGAAGGTAGTTATGATCATACTAATCATACTTCACCCTTTTCCGCACATGGGTACACGTTTGGAGGACACCTTCACAAGCATACGATGGTATGAGCTGCCGTGACGTGCTTTTCTGCTGGTCCAATCGTAATCCTGAAAGGAAAGATCAAGAAAAGAAGAATTGTAGATAAGTTTTAGTTGACCAAGAATATCCTATGATCTAAACTTTGTTTCTTGAAGGATGGAATTTTCCAGGATGCTCCTATTTATGCAGGATTTGTCCAATCATGGTTTCATATACAGGAGAAGGAAGGGCCTTCGCCATCATAGTCCCCCCCCCGACTTTGACCTTTATGGTCTGTTTTAAAGCATTCAATCTGAAATTAATATCTTTCAGTATCCTGTCTTCTATAACTTTCCCGATAGCTGCTTCAAAACTGGTACAATATTTTTCTAAGCATTATTCCGTTACTGCTATAACTTATGTGACACAATTCCCAGGCAAATCCGAGTTGTATTACAGGCTAAAGGTATTCTTAGGCCATATTTGCAAATAGTTACTTATAAATTTAGGGTGTTTCTTTTATGGGTCTCGCGCTTCTCTTCAGTACTAGAGTTCAAGGATTTGAATATGTCATGGATGTCAAAATCGGCTTTCAGTAGTAGGTCCCTGTCTCATCTGAACTCTTGTAGCAAAGAAGTAAAACATCCTTGTTGGTTGAATAAAATTTTGAATAAAATCACATTATGTTTCTAACTAGTCGCGTTAGCTCATTTGGCAAAAGCAACTCGTAACTGCGTGTTCTGGGTTCTAGCTGGCCTAAGATCCGCTGTACTTGTTAATGGTGACTGGATCATGTAAAATATGTTCGTGTCCATAATGTCCTCCAAGTTCTCAAACGATACATCTGGTTTGTAGCAGGCCAAGCCTGGGGATCTTCTGCTTACTCCATGTATCTAAATCACGAGAACCCACTTAGCTAAAACATTCCTTAAACCCTAGTTGTATTCATCAAATGAAAGGTGCTGTCTTTCGCCTTAATTTGTACGGTCTTTAGCACACGGTTTTGGCTCGTCCAAGTAACATTGGGAACAACATGTTTTTAACAGTTTGGATAATGTATATTGTTAAGGGTTGTAAAGATGTTTTCGTGGTAAAAGGATAATTCAACTTCTTTAAATTGTACTTTGTACATTATAAATTTTTAAATGGAAGTGATTCATACTTGTGTAATATTTAGTTTTAATTCTGGCCATATCTTTTGCTATTTTTATATTTGTTATCGTATTTTTTTTTACCGAAAACCCTAATTTTTTAAATGTTCTTGTCATTTTCATGCTATGAACACTAATTTGTAATGATCTTTGACCAACGTAACCTCTTCTAGCGAAACTGTATAAAATCTACATAGCGTAAATCCCCCTGACCATAGTTTGACCGTATTTCAGTTAAGATTTAAGCTCTATGGCTCTTATGGAGCAGTTACAAACTTTTTGACTGAAGTTGACTGAGGGTTTTGATGATTGGTTCCCAAAAGGGGTGATTCTACCCCTAGAGAGCGGTAGCAGATTCAGAAGCAAGAGGGGGTGGCGCAAAGGTAGTTAAGAGGAGCAACCAGTAGACATAATATCTATAAACATGTACTTGATATCTATAAACATAATCAATAAATCGATTGAACAATATTGTACTCACCATAATAAATTCTATATTTTTTTCAATTATGAATTTCGTGAATTCCACCACGAACCGCAGTTTAGCTAGATAGAGTAGAGAAATTTCAATGCATTTTCTTCGTCGTATATCGCTGTATGTGAATTTGGTAACTAGTTGACTTCTGAGAACAGGAACATCACCTAACTTGAATATTTACGAATGATGTAAACTGAATTTGAACCAGACATTAACAAATTATTAAAACTTCACCAGCTTCCACCATCTAATTATTTATTTCTCATTTATTTTCTGCTTACTTTGAAGTTTTTTAATGTACTATATTTTACAACATTTGATGGCCGTTGTAACTACTTTCTACTTTGATATTCTTAACACTACATTTACGGACCGAGCCAATTTGACTCATTAAAAATTTGATCACTATATATATATATATATATATATATATATATATATATATATATATATATATATATATATATATATATATATATATATATATATATATATAAAACTTTAATATCACTTTTCAAAAACATACGTTGGTTTTTAGTTAAGTAATAAAATATATGTAAACTTTCATTCCTCTTCCCCGCAGACCCTTTCATTTCGCATTATCAAATGTGGTATACTTATTTTCACGGTTGTGAGCCAATTTGACTCATAGAATGTATATGAAAATAAATATAGTAATAAATATAGTATAAAGTAAATATAAAGTAAAAAGTATATAAAGTATAGTATAAAGTAAATATAGAGAAGAAGTCGAGAACACTTCCATTTCAATGACAGAAATTCATGCTACTGACGAACGGAAGAATTGTCAAGTTCAACAATCATGCAAAAGAAACAGATGTAGAAACCATTGTGCTAAATGTAATAGAAATGTTTGCGGAAAATGTATTTGAAAAATAGATTTTATATGTAAAAAATATTTTCCATGAATTTTTTTATAATAAACATTTTATTTAAATTAATTTGGAACTATTTTCTTTCCAAAAAACTTCATTCTTGTATGAGTCAAATTGGCTCATTTCAGTAAAAATAGGTATATGATCAACATCCGTAAATGTAGTGGTAACAGATAGTCAGGGAAATAAAAGAGATGTAGTTACCATGCATCGATATTTTAATATATGTTACTATTATAGAAGAGGGTACGTTCGAATATTTTTTTCTTGTAAAGGAGATGACGGTTCACGAAAACGTTTGGGAACCACTTGTGTAGGTATTGGTACTCCAAATCAATCAAACCAAACCATCTTTCTCTTTCTCCTTTCTTTAAACGGCCTAAAATCTTCTTCACCCGAAGCATCAATGAACTTTAATCTACCGCTACCTTTAATATTAAATTGGGATAAAGAAGTTATATAAAAAAAGACTTGTTAGTCGGAAAGTGTAAAGAGATTCTTGCTTGTTTACATAAATAAAAGAATGAACAGGAATACAGAAATATTTGTTGATTTAAATGACAAAGGCTAGTTCTTTTAGTCGTTTCCGACCTTCGTAAAATGATTCAATAACATTTCAAGGAAACAGGTCTGTTTCAAATCCCGCTAGATAAAGGTACAATAATCTTTAGTAATTCTTTCTGTAGAAGCTCTTAGTTTGGATAACAGTTAGCTTGAATAACCGATTCAAAACTTGTATAATCGGCCGTAAAATTCTAAATAGTGTTTAGTGTGATAAAAGTTTCATAACTTTAATGCTTTTAACTTCGAAAAACTGATACAAGAATCTTGATTACTATGAACTAATACTCTGTTTTTTGCTTTCTAAACGATTTTGTAAAATAATTTTCCCGCCTTTGACAGAATCAGTTTTTATTTGTTTATTTGATTTAAAAACTTAAAGTTTCTGGTTCTCGAACTTCTCTCATCTGACTTCAGATACATAAATTTATAAGATGAAGATATTTTTATTAATTTTTATCACCCTGCAATCTTTATATTATCTGTTAAAACTTCACTTTACAGTGTCTCACAACTGTGCTATATGTCTAGTTTCAACTGTAGAACGCTATACTTAAGTCTCAGACGTTTTGTAATTAAAATAATAAATTGTTAAGAACTGAAAATAACTTTAATAGGCAAAAAAACCATTTTTTAACACGAAAGTATATTCATTACTTACCTTTCTTTACTTTAAAATAAATTTTCAAAAAGTTGTCTGGCAGATGTTACTACAGTGGATTCCGCTTAATGTGATCAGTTTGGGACACCGTGGTTTTGATAACAATAAACGATATGCGAAATTAGATAAATTTACCGCCCCCCTTTAATTCACACGTACTATATTTCAAAACAAAATGAAAAGACACACACATATATATAGTATAAAGTATAGTATAAAGTAAATATAGAGAAGAAGTCAAGAATACTTCCATTCCAATGACAGAAATTCATGCTACTGACACACGGAAGAATTGTCAAGTCCAATAATCATGCAAAAGAAACAGATGTAGAAACCATTGTGCTAAATGTAATAGAAATGTTTGCGAAAAATGTGTTTGAAAAACAGATTTTATATGTAAAAAATATTTTCCATGAATTTTTTTATAATAAACATTTCATTTAAATTAATTTGGAACTATTTTCTTTGTAAAAAAAACTTCTTGTATGAGTCAAATTGACTCACTTCAGTAAAAATACATCAACATCTGTAAGTCTAGTGTTAATAGATAGACAGGGAAATAAAAGAGATGTATTACCATGCAACAATATTTTAATATATGGTACTATTATGGAAGAGGATACGATAGAATATTTTTTCTTGTAAAGGAGATGACGGTTCACGAAAACGTTTGGGAACCACTTGTGTAGGTATTGGCATTCCAAAACAATCAAACCAAACCACCTTTCTCATTTCTTTAAATGGCCTAAAATCTTCTTCACCCAAAGCATCAATGAACTTTAATCTACCGCTACATTTAATATTAAATTGGGATAAAGAAGTTATATAAAAAAAAGACTTGTTAGTCGGAAAGTGTGAAGAGATTCTTGATTGTTATACCTTATATTATCCTGCATTTATGTATAGTATCCTTTAAAACATAAGAATTCTATGCATAATTAAAAAAAATTGATCAATTGTTGACTGTCTACAATTTTTTCTAAGAACTCATTGATAAATTGTTCGTAATCATAATCAACCTGTCAAATCGATTTAAAATTTCGATCTTTTGTTTTAACGTTAAATCATTTCGCTTTCTGGCTTCCATATCGACAAGCTGCATGTAAGCGAGCAAGGCATAAAATGTGAATACGTTCCTTCTCAGTTCTGATAAGAATGTGTTGCCTTCTGCTTATCTGATAACCACTGACCACCAGCAGGATGTGCTTATTTCTGAAAAATTTCAGGAACGTGTAATTCCCCACTTTTTTTTTTTGTTGTTCATTCCCTATTTCCCTAATTGGAAGAGGGAGTATTTTCAAAAATTCAACAACAGCGAGGGAAAAGAAAGGATGGGTTCCTTCTGAATAGATTGTGAATATTCCTTTGCCAGTTAAAATGAGGTTCGAAAACTGATAACATTAACCGATGTAATGATCACATAAAACGATAATTTTTAACATACAAGTGAATAGAGAAAATCGGAACCAAGTGATTTCGATAATAATAATCGATTGATAACATTAACCGCGATTACATAAATCAGAGTCCACTTTATAGTAACAATGTTCAACAAAATCAGGATAGCAATCTAAGGTTAAATATAAATGTTAAACCAACAGGCAATAAATAAAGAAGTCTGCACATGTATACTGTAGTTTTATTTATTTATCAGCATTTACTAGTCAGGAAGGATTTGTAAAAATTCTACTGATAGTAAAAGTCTAAATAGTAATGGTGGGGATAATATGTTAAGCTGAATCGCCAAATTTTATGGTTATTGGATGCAAACGACAGAGGTATGGACTAATATACTGAACTGAGACATTTATAATCTTCAACTGTCTACATTTATCAAGGTAAACAGATCAAAATTACCCATAAATTTCTGAAAATCAAGCAACAAATAAAAAAGCTAACTTTCTTATTGTTGCTCGGACTATGTCATACTTTTTTATCTTTTTAATTTACATTAACACATCTTATCAACTAACAAGTTACGGTTAGTCTTTTTGCTTCCCATCGCTCCGGAAAATTTTAATGCTCTATAAAGCGATATCCCTGCGCAATCTTATCTTAAGAGTAGTACACTGTCTACCAATAAGTATTCGCACACCTGTGATAGAAAAGAAAAACTAACTTTATTCAAAATCAATAGTAGGTAGAGCCTCCACGAGAGGCAATTACAGCGTGAACCTACCGGGACATATTTTCCACAAGTCTTTGAAGTACAGCTAGTGGTATTGTCTTCCACTCGGCTTGGAGTAGACATACAAGTTCCTTCACCGATTTTGGAAGGGTTGAGCACTCCTTAATTCGGCGATCCAACTCTTCTCAGAGGTTCTCGATAGGATTCAGGTCTGGACTCTGGGCAGGCCTGTCCATTCGATGAACTCCATTGGCACCATACCAAGCCTTGGTTAACCTCGAAACATGACAACTGGCATTGTCGTCCTGAACCGCTCACCTTCCACTTCTTAATCACTTTGGCCACTGTCGATTTTGGGTACTTCAGATCGCTAGCTATGTCCCTTAAGGATCGGCCACATTTGTGAGACCCGATAATTATACCTTTCTCGAAATCAGAGAACTCCCAACTGCGCGGCATCTTGCGACTTTTGCCGATGCTGTTTCCTATACGGTGTATACCGGCGGAGGTCGTGACGTATCTCAGGACCTCAGACATCGTCATTTGCCATTTGCATAGGTGTCCAAATACTTATTGGTAGACAGTATATTAGGCCTCTTTAACTGTGTGTTACTATTACAAAGAGAGGGGGAAACATTAGTAGTCTGTTTTAATCAAAAACAAGAGCTGCTGAATTTTTGTCTTGACTGACATAGGTCACACAATAAAAAGGAAATTGCAGTTAGGCCGGATGACGATCGAACAAGAAATTGCAGTTAGTCAAAGCTTTTTTTACTAAAACATAGACCCACGTAACGATGGTTTAAGTATGACTGGTGTATTGTTTCCCTCTTCTTAGCATCTTTTGTTACAGAAAATGTAAGGGAATGTTTATTGACTAACTAGACAGTCTTCTTGATATTTTACAGCCTCCAGAGGTCCTTTGAATACTTTATCCGAATGACGGTCGATAGGTAAGGCACTGCTCTTTGATAACGGAGTTCGTGTGTTCGAATCCCACTGCTGACATGAATGTTCGTAGCTGTTCGGAATAGGTTTTAAGCAGTAAATTCCGGTCTCATTAGCTCTCCTGTTACAAAAATAAGGATCGTAGCGCTCCTAGCCAACCAACCGTTAAACGATTTTATGATGCTGTCTGGTCAGAAAAGAAAAAAAACCGCGAAAACTCTTGTCGTTTGCTGCTTAAATATTTTTGGAACATTTTCTCTCTAAAGTTACGGTATTTAGATTTCAGAGAAGAAAATGAAACACAGCGTAAACATGTTTACTACTTCCCTTACACCCGGAAGAAATTATTGTTTTTTGAACTTTTCCTCTAAATTTTTAGTTTTCCTCTAAATTAAGTTCTTCCTCTATTAGTTGAGAATCGGAACTAAATTTGTGACTCTCTTCCTAAAAAAAAAAAAAAAAAGCTTGCTTAACATTTTTTAATCGTTGAATTAGCAAAAAAGAAGGGAGGGGGATAATTAAGGATTTCCGTTAAAAACCGGGACATTAAAAGGAAATGTCAGAACATTACAACATTTTGTCTCAAAATCTTTTGTTTGGTATTATCCTGGGAAAACCAGAAAAATCGGTAAATTTATTTATTGACTATCTAAACAGTCATCTAGGTTGATATTTTATAAATTAATCTACTCAGAGATCCTTAAGAGGCTTTTTTGATGATGCCTCATTCAAAAGCAAAAGCATCGTAGACGAATTTCTCAAATAGTTTTGGTATATTCTGTCTAATGGAAAGATTTCCAACGGAGGTGGTACCGCCCCTTAGTGGTTGGTCAAGCTTTTCAGAGGGACGGTGCAGGTCTAAGATGAAAAAGAGAGGCGTTAGAGCTGTCTTGGGGGAGGGTTGTGGCATACCTACCTATTTAGGAAATTAATACATGTAAGGGAGAATCTAAGGACGCTAATATTCGGTAGTAGAGATCACGGGGTTGAATCCAGCTGTTGGCATGGATATTCTTAGCCGTTTGGAATTTGTTTTAAGTAGTAGATCTTGGTCTCATTAGTCCTCGTGAGAAAATAAGTAGACTATATCACTTCAAACAGAAAATAAAAAATGTAAGAAAAATGCCTTCTGTTTCATAAATAATCACCTTATCCATCTGTCTAATATAATGTTAACAAATTGATAAATCTTTACTA
>CM063501.1:65680882-65698382 GCA_032207245.1 Pardosa pseudoannulata
ATTTATGAAGCGGTTGGAGCTGGAATGGACAGAGGCATCCATATTGGATTCTTGATGAGTTAGGGTTAGCAAAATTCAAATCGAGTTCGAAAACGTTCGAAATCCACCCTTTATCGATAGTTTAATGCTTTGCCTTTAAGCCTTTTTCCCCGGTTAGAGCAGGTGATTAAATTTATCAATTTATCACATAATAAGTAGGTAGAAATAACATTTTTTTCTAGCATTATGACGTCACTCCTTTAAGGGTCTCATTTAATCATTTCTTATTTTAAATTATTTAAATATCGTCTACATTATTTTCATATGTTTTATCACTGAACTTAGATATTACGTAAATAATTTTCTTTTATGTTTGGCTTAAATAATAGATTAGGTACATATGTGATAGTTTTAAATTTAATCATCGATTATTTTTTTGTTGAAATGAAAATTTTATCACCGGTATTAACAACAAATTCTTGTCCTAAAAGTCTCGGGGTATTTCACGAACTAATAAATATCTAGCGTTTGAGTTATATATCTTTGAAAATTAAGAAGTTTGTTTGTGTGTTTGTTTTTTATACTTAACCACGCGGTTTGCAATCGATTCGCTAAATTTTTACATCATTCATATATACCGCCAAATAACCATTGACAATATTAAAACCTCTGCTATTCATCCTATCACGTGATATGACAAGATAAATTAAAGTTGGCAACTAACATGCAGTCAGTAAAGATAAACAAATTATTAAGCGTGTACTAGATAATTCTTAGCCAAAAAACAGACTATTTTTTACCTGTCTCATAGGTTACTTTACAATTCTGGAAAATTAAAATTTTAAAGATCCCGTCATATGACGGGTTATATGCTAGTGTATACATATATTCATATACCAGCCATATTATTAAGAGAGCCTTAGATTTTAAACTAAATTGTAGTGCCGCAGCTTTTCAATAAAATAATTTAGAAATATTTCCTGGGCATGTATTGATTATTCCAAATTATTATAGAAATCATAAATGAACTAATGAGTTAGACACGCATTATAATAAGTTCGAAATGTGGAATTATTGAAACTAGAAATTGTGAGAAGGAAGAATATTACTGCAATTGTGGTGATTACGCAATTTGCCAACTATTGACGTCATATGTCGTATATCAATGTCTTGTATATTTTTAGTCATTATAAAGTGTTTTGTAATTTATTGTAATGTATTTTGACATGTTGTAATATGAATTGATTTTTATTCACGTTTGCAAAGTTTTATAACTGTAGTTTTATTTGTGGCAGCACACCATTGTAAATATGCAAAATATCTGTATACTGGCTGACTACATAAGAGTCAGTGTGCCAGTAGCACAGAGGATCGGTTGCATCGAAGGTGCTGATGTTTATTGTTTACATCATCTTAAATAAATGCTCACGTCTAGAATTAGTTGTGTTATTTTAACAAATCCCTTCTGAGCATGGTTATATGTATGTGGTGATCCCTGCGGATAATTCATTCATCATCGTAGAGCCATAGCAAGGGTCTCCCTATAATTATTAATTTCGCAATTTGCTGAAACGTAACTATCAGGATTCTATATAGATCAGTCAACCAAAAAACGGTCTATGGATCGTAACGTATTGTTTTCGTTAGGTATTCTATTCTTATATTAAAGAAAAGTTTCTATTCTTAGCAGAAATGTAGCTCTGTGCAGCGATTTGTTGTAATAAGTATATGTTCGGCCAACAGAACATAGGTAGATAGACATGCTTGCTTTGACAAGATTTTCTCTGCCCTGATATAAAAAAGAAAAACAGTGATTCTGTAGTTTTATTTATGCTGTTACTAAGTTAAGGGTGATAAGTGAGTAGAAAACTGAGTGTTTCGTTTAGTCAATTTAAGATCAGGGACTGATTAAATCATAAGCCTCCAGTGGGGTTTCAAAATTTGATATCTAAGTTCTTAAATTTAAGTCATTTAATTAACAAAGTCAAAAAATCTTTCTGGTTAATTCTTCAAGCTGTATTTCATGAAATTTTGCTCAGAAAGTTATCCAGAAGCAAATAATGAAAGAAAATAAAATGGATCGCCTTTAGGTCAACTCTTGGTGGAAAGTGTGTAGGGGGAGGGGTCTTTGCCCAAGAGCAGGCACTGCGATCAGAAGTCTGCTGTACCCAAATCCAAGAAAGATAAGAGAAGAACATAGAGGAAAGTGACAGAAGAAACATATCTCTGAGGAGACCTAGGGATTAAGACACCCTTGTTTACCTAAAGTAGGTAACCCACTGGGGGGAGGCCCCTCATATAATCCCCGGGGGCAGATTATCCAGCTATACCCCCGGACACTGAGTACCCATTTTAGTCGCCTCTAACAACATGCATGAGCTACATTGGGACTATTCTTTCACACGAGTGGAAACAAATGACAGTTTTTATTTATACTGGAAATTATAAAAATAAAATGTCAAATTTACACTCTTTTTGTGTTTATAAACTTCCATTTAGTATTATAAGAGCTGGTATAATATTTACAAATTAATTGAATGTTATACTGAATTTCAGGGAAGGGGCCCCGAATAAATACCAGGTCATAGGCCCAACTTTATATTGATCGTTACCTGTTTATGATAATATGAAAAATTTCTTTAAATAATATTTAATTTATGTTTCTTTTACACAGTTTCGTTATCTACTACTTATATATGAATATGTAGTAACTAAAGTTTATATGTAGTGAGTTTGTGTATACTATAAATACGTAGTTCATATTTCTATATATCTAATACTTTTTATATATCTAATACTACTAAATATTTCAATCAAATATAAACTAATTTAACTCCTCTGGCACGGGTGTACTACATTTTATATCGCTTTATGGCACATTTTGCATATCCTGTGAGTATCAGAATAAAAAGTACATGAAATACTGCTGGAAGTATAGCAATAAATCTTTCCATTTAGAGACGTTTTGTTTCTATAAGCAGGCGTTTAAAACCTTTCTTTTTGGTTGTATGACCTTCGAACAATTAACACTTCTAAATAGATGTAGACCATCTAAATGCCAAAATATTTTTTGAATTTTTATTTTTAAAACAAGCATAATTTTATGCTTAGTTATAAAATATTGTTAAGAATGTGGCATTAGATAATGATTACGAAGAGAAATAATATATTAGCAAGCAAGTTAGAAATTTATAGTATAAATCAATTATACTATAGTACTAAAAATAGCATTTTAAATTAAATTATATCATCGTTGTGAAATTTTTGAGAAGAGTAAAAAAAATGCCAACTATATATTTAAAAAAAGTCGAAAAAATAATACATCCGCATCCTATGAGAAAAATTTATGGAATTTTTATCAGGGTAAGAGGAGAGTGGTATTTTACGATTTTTTCCGAGGTGGAAAAACTGTTATAGCTGGCGCTGGTTACTCCCTTGCTATGAGAACACAAATGGTCGGAGTATGCGATGAGACACTTCTGAAGTATCCTTGAATATCAAACTTGACAGTGAAAAAGGTTGTTCCCAGAACTCGCAGCCATATTTCCCTCGTTAATCATCTCATTTTTCTCATCTTTTGTGTCCTTTTATTAGCGTTATCTCATGCTATGTTCCCAGAAAAATTCCGTAAAAACCCGACGAATTTCCGATCCCGTTGGTAGCATCCGCGTAGAGCCGAAAACGCTGGAACCAAGGGGTTGAGCAGCTCATTCTGCTGTCGCCGTCTGCTCCTTTATCCCATGTTTCAAAGCTTACCGCAAATGAAGGCTAATTGCAGAGAACTAACGGTGAGATGTGTAGGTCCACCCACATGTATCTTTGTAGGAGTATGATTATCGTGTAGTCGCCTAATTTTTTGCGATGTAGAGTCACCATATAGACCTTCACCTTACTGGGGTCTTTAAACCACATCCTATTCCAATATTTCTCATTTTATCATCCAAATTCATTTTGACATTTTCTCACGCGATGATACACTTGATACGCTCAGTAGATGTGTTTTAAGGCGACAGTGGACCTTTAGAGCAAATTCGTTTTCTTTTAAATGGATTTCCTTGAAGATTGACTATGTTATTAGTACTATTGATATATAAATATTTAACAAAATTGAAGGCAAAATATTAATTAGTTTTGGAGTTATTAATTATTAATTGTTTCATAATTAGCTTAATTGAAAATGCTCCAGGCGCATCAATTTTGCATAAAATATTATAAAAAAAATTAAGTATACCTTATAGACTTTACAAAAAATTGTAGTTGTTTCCATAAACATTCATAGAAAATATAAAGAGAAAAAAATAATTATGATGATGATACCCATATTTTGCAGAATAAACAGCTATAGCGGTTAATTAAAATGCATAACTAACATATTATATGCTTCAAAACATACCCGTTTCAACTAGACTTTATTTTACAAACTCTAACGTAAATAATACTGGAATTTCAGAGACAATGATATCTTTTCAATGCGCCTAGAGTACTTGAAACCTTTGTAATACATGAAAATTTTACTTCTGAGTTGGTTTGGAGAGCTACGGTCTACTTTTCTGCAACACGAGGGCTAATGAGACAAGGATCTACTGCTTAAAGTAGATCCCGGAGGGCTACGAAGATCCATGCCACAGTGGGACTCGAACCCACGAATTCCGGATCCGAAGGGCAGTGCCATAACCATTCAGCCATCGTTCGGCTTTACTTTTGAGTACACAGCATTTGAAGTTATTATTGCTCTACCCATAAGTAATGATAAACTTATTATACCCATAAGTAATGATAAAATGATGAGAATGAAAAAATTCTTTTTGCTCCGTATTTCTAATGATATATTCTTTCACTATTCACTAAAATCGAAAATTCGAATTTTCGGTCGATTTTAGCCAATTTGAAAGTCTACCATCGCCTTAAAGCTTAAACAAACTGCTGAGCTGTAAGTTTTCTATGGCATTTACATAGTAGGATCAACGCGCATATGCGAGCTGCACTACAGAAATGTATGGAATTCAGTTTCTAGCTAAAGATGGCTTTTAAATGCATTCTTAAACAAAGTGCAAACCTTGATGTTCGAAATATTTGTTTAACATCATTCAGAATTCGTTTTTAACCCTAGAAAGATAACCTACGTCAAATCGACGTCTGAAGAAGATTTTTTTCAAATTTTTTAAGTAATAAATAATTATTTTTATAACTTCAAAACTTTTTGCTAGTGAAAATACAGATAATTCTTAATGCTTTTCATATATCCATAACACAATAACATTCATTGTGGTACATTACAATTGACACAAACATTACATACACAATTTAAAATATATGCACTCAAACATATACGATGAAATTGATAATATATACGCTTTGACAGTTGAGATTCTAATTTACTCTTTTGTTATATAAGCGAATATCAGCAATTATATTTTATGTTAAAATAGACTGTCTTTTTAAACTTCCATAGGTAGGTTATCTTTCTAGGGTTAAGTACGATGTTATTGGATTAAAATGATTTCCCGCGTTTTCTAATACAGTTTGGGAATTCGCACCCTGAAGTTTATACTCGGATACAACAGGTTGTAAGATTAATACCTTTAGTGAAGAAAATTATTTACAGCAAAGTAGGCCTTGAGAAAACTTTATTTTCTAAGGGAGGAGTAGCAATGTATAATTATAAAGTCTTTCAAAAATTTGAAAAAAAAATTAATTGATTAAAAGGGAAAAGCAATTAACACATTGTGTGCGGGTACATATCGCAGCGGAATTGTACCGGGAGCAGGCGTTTTTCGTGGCAGTTTAGTTATTCAGTTAAATCTCAATAGATCGAAAACTATTTAATTTTTTAACCAACTTTTCGTATTTTATATTGAAATATATAAACAAATATATAAATAGAAATATATAAATAACAACCATAAGATTTTTGTAAGCAAAAAAAAATATTTTTAGTGGGTAAATTTATAATAGTATCGTAAATATGAAAAATCAAATAGAAATAGTAGTATATAGTTTTAATTATTTCGAATTATATTCTATATAAACATTTTTATATCATTAAAAAAATGAAAAGAGCAATCATAAAACTAATAATGTAAAAACTGGTTTTTACTTGTCTAAATTTTTCCAGAATCTATATTTTCAGCAATCATAAAACTAATAATGTAAAAACTACTTTTTATTTGTCTAAATTTTCCAGAATCTATGTAGTAGACAAGAACATTCGGCCTCATTTTCCTCGTATGTACCGTTGTTTTTGTACCCACAAACAAACCAAGCTGTTACACTAACCCGTAGTATACGGGACCCGTACTCAAGTATCAATCGTCAGAAAAATACTAGTACTTATCCCTCATACAATGTGTTAAAATAACATTGAATTTATGTTCTAAAGAGATTTGCAAATGTCTTCCAATCCTTTAAATGGTTTTATTTATCTGGTAATTGAATATTAAAATATAATTATTTAATAATGATATATTTGTAATTACATTTGGTAGTCAGTGTGAATTTTTTTATTGTTTCTGATGTTATTATCAGATGGCAGCTTTAATCAGAGATGATGCAGTATTTACTATGCACATTTAAAAATTAAGGACTTTGGTAATATGTATATTTACGGCGTCTTAAACGGTTACGCAAGACTAACATTATATTGTTTCAAAGAAATTTGAGAGTAATAAAACTTTCGGTTTTGTTTCAAGTATTGTTCACGCATTTGTTCATGCATTGTAAAAAAATATTTCGAAAACTTTTTAAACAGCGAGAGGAAACAATAGTTCTTTCACAAACTCGACTTCAAATAATGTAGCAATCTTTTTTATTAGTTAACTGTTTAAGTCAAAGTACGCTAGAGCTGTTTAGAGCTTTTATTAGGAAATTACTTGATGCACAATTATCATACTGCGAACCATGGATGAGGCTCGTGAAGCAGTGATATGTTTTTCAATTTGGAAAATGCTGTACAGCTGCGATCTCCAGATAATCATTTTATTTCCCTTTCATTAACCTTAAAAGTTTATTTCCTTTTCCCTATATTCATACAGCATTTCAAGCTTAATTATGTATCACAAATAAAGTAAGGAATATGTGATGTGGTATGTTATCTGAATTTCGACTTTTATTTTTTTTTAAAGTTCACAAAAAACGCTCTTCTACCGAAAATTACGCTTTACTCGTTTGGCAGCCAATAAGAGAAAAACTGTGTCTTAATGATCATTATATAGAAAGTATATGCTGGAAAATTTGTGATTCAAATGCACATTACGCTTATATATTAACCCCTTAACAGTTTCATTTTTTTCACGAATTGGATCCAAAATATGTTACATTTTTTATTGCATATTTCTGATCATTTTTCTAGAAAATGTTTCTAAAAATAATATTTCTATTTATTTTAAACATATATAACAATTTTTACAGGAAATAAAATGTTTTCCTAGGAAATTATCTTTTCTCTCTCATATACGGCAGACAGTAAAGTTATGTTTACGTTTGTAAAAAATACAAATATTTCCGATTACAATTACTACACAATTATTTTCGAATGCAAATACTACAAGTTCGTTTACTTAATCTGTTTTTTTTTTCAAAGATTAGATTTAGTGCGATAAATTTTAAAAGAGGGTAAGAGGCATAGTCCAACGTTACAGTTCGGACAAAAACACCTAGTCTATTTTCTAATTCTTTGGCCGCTGTCACTTTTCTTCAGTGAACACACATGGTTTCTATGTCTTAGTTTTTTGTCTGTAGGTGGAATTACCTCTAAAAAGTCTCTCTCGGTCAGTCTCCCGAAATCTCAAGCCAAAGTGATGCCAAAAACTCATAGATAAAATCTCGCGGAGTAATACAAAACCTATCGGAAAACCTGCGCTTTTCAAACAGAATACACTTCGAAAACAAACGTCTTGTATACATCTATACGACTAATTTCACATTAAAAATACAAAAGATACAGCCATAACAGTGAGAACGACAAAGAAATCAGATTGCCCGTACGCCGTACGGGCAAATCGTTAAAGGCACGGTAATTGCGCCTGTTCGGTGTACGTGCAAAACAGGCAAGGGGTTAAAGGTTTCGGTTTTGTAAACTGTTATATTACGTTTGCAAATAAGTTTTTATTTTGACTTCCAATAACTAAAAACACTGCCTTTTTCAGTTTACCCCAACCCACCCTGTCATTCCTTTCGATGTTAAATTTCAAAAAATCCTTTCGCATTGCTCGTATGCATTGAAATGTGAATCTGTATTCCAAATTTCGTTTCTAGCTTCATTAGTTTTAACTCATATCGATAAGCTCCGATAGATAAATCAACTTCTCCCTTTTTATATATGCAGATAGATATATTTTTTAGCTCATAAAAAGGCTTAGAATGAGCGATTTGGCTTCTATCTGTGTTCTAAGAAAGTTTACCGAAGTCTTTTCATTATTATTATTATTATTATTATTATTTCAGAGATCTCTTCACTAAATCTTGTTAAACTGATCAAATAGCTAATATTTTTAAAAGAGATATTATTTTGTGTTCAGTTAATGTTTTATGTCAGATATTTTGCTATTTTGATTTTGATTTTGAGTAAATTACGTACAACGTTGCGGATCTGTTTTACGAATTATTTATGTAAATGTATTATTATTTAAATGTATTATTATTATTAGAATTATTTATGTAAATGTAATATTATTTAAATGTATTATTATTATTAGAATTATTTATGTAAATATATTATTATTTAAATGTATTATTATTATTAGAATTATTTATGTAAATGTATTATTATTTAAGTGTATTATTATTATTAGAATTATTTATGTAAATGTATTATTTTTTTAATGTATTATTATTATTAGAATTATTTATGTAAATGTATTATTATTTAAATGTATTATTATTATTAGAATTATTATGTAAATATATTATAATTTAAATGTATTATTATTATTAGAATTATTTATGTAAATGTATTATTATTTAAGTGTATTATTATTATTAGAATTATTTATGTAAATGTATTATTATTTAAATGTATTATTATTATTAGAATTATTTATGTAAATATATTATAATTTAAATGTATTATTATTATTAGAATTATTTATGTAAATGTATTATTATTTAATGTATTATTAATATTATTAGAATTATTTATGGAAATGTATGTTATTATTTATTTATGCATACGTCTATGTATACGGCTAATGTATGTATGTATGTACTCTGTGTGTGTAATAATATTTTTTAGATTGAAAGTTTATTGTACTTTAATTAAGACTTGAAATAAGATTTTAATTAAGAGTGATTATAAACTCTCCTCGTAAAAAATTCTGGCTTTGTCAATGAGGATTTATTTATGTATTGCCATCCAAAATCCACTAGGATGCAAAATTTCATCACAAATGGAGGTCGGGAAGTTAGCTAAAAATTTGTTTACAAGGTTTGGATCTGGACAGAAATACAGTGCAGGTTAAATAAATATGTGCAGAAACACATCCCGAACACAGAGACATATTTCATAAAAAAAAATAATAATAATTACTTCATTCCACAGAATAGATTAATCGCAGTAACTCGAACACTCATTTCTGTGAACGAGAAACACTTAAATTAAAGACAGAGGATTCTAACGAGGGAATAATCGTCTTCTTTGTCAACAGTGAATAGCGCTAAAGTAATCGTAATCGAGCTTTTTATTCTTTTTTTTTTCGTCAAGTCACTGAACTTAATTGTTCAGTGGCACTTTGTGTAGCTCTTTTTTTTATTCTCATTCTGATTTCACTCTCGGGTTTTTCTCAAATACTTTGTCAACGTAAACTTTCACCCATTCGTGAAAGCTTTTTGGAATAAACCTTTTTAGAGGCATTTAACGTTTGCATTACACATTTCACTCTCACTTGGACAAAAATTGAATTTTATTATCTTATCGAAATGTATGTATCACTACATACTACAATATGTGACAATAGATTGTTTCTTAAATATACTTTATTGCAATTTTGAACTTCAAGTCTGCGAGCTTCTTGGGAAGTTCTTGAAGGACCTCTAAATTATTAATGAATAGCCATTTATTCATACATCAGACTTAACACATTGTGTGCGGGTACATTTCGCAGAGGAATTGTACCGGAAGCGAGCGTTATGGCCTAAATTTAGTTATGCAGTTAAATCTCAACAGATCGAAAATAATTTAATTTTTCAACCAACTTTTCGTATTTTATATTGAAATATATAAACAAATATATAAATAGAAATATATAAATAACAATCATAAGATTTTTGTAAACAAAAAATATTTTTTTAATGGATAAATTTATAATAGTATCGTAAATATGAAAAATCAAATAGAAATAGTAGTATATAGTTTTAATATTTTCGAATTATGTTATATATAAACATTTTCACATAATAAAAAATGAAATTGCCTAAATTTAGTTAAGCAGTTAAATCTCAATAGATCGAAAATTATTTAATTTTTCAACCAACTTTTCGTATTTTATATTGAAATATATAAACAAATATATACATAGAAATATATAAATAACAATTATAAGATTTTTGTAAACAAAAAATATTTTTTTAATGGATAAATTTATAATAGTATCGTAAATATGAAAAATCAAATAGAAATAGTAGTATATAGTTTTAATTTTTTCGAATTATGTTATATATAAACATTTTCACATTATAAAAAATGAAAAGAGCAATCATTAAACTAATAATGTAAAAACTAGTTTTTATTTGTCTAAATTTTTCCAGAATCTATGTCGTAGACAAGAACATTCGGCTTCGTTTTCCTGTATATACCGTTATTTTTGTACCTACAAACAAACAATGTTGTTACACTAACCCGTACTAGTACGTGACCAAAGCTCAAGTATCAATTGTCAGTAAACGTACTAGTACGTGTCCCGCATACAATGTGTTAATGTAAAGTTTAGACAGCTATAGGTTACAGCGATATTTAATTTTCTCAAAACCAGAGTCACGTTTAATACGATTAGTAAGATTTATCCTGCAGTGAGAGTAAATTAATGAAGAGAGACAGTAATTAATGCAGTTTTCACAAGAATTTTGATAAAATAGAATTAAAACATTTTATATCTTACCTCTGTCCTACTGTTAATATTGTAAATTTGAACATTATTATATAATATGCTTAAACAATACATTTAAATACTATTGAGTACAGATATACATTAATGTTTAAAATCCCAGCCCGTCCACTAATGAGGATGGTTTGGTTTGGTTTTGGAGCGCTACGGTCTACTTTTTGCAACACGAGGGCTAATGAGATCGGGACCTACTGCTTAAAGCCGATTCCGAACGGCTACGAACATCCATGCCATAGTGGGATTCGAACCCACGAACTCCGGTTCCGAAGCCATCGTTCGGCCTAATGAGGATGAGATGTCATTTTCAGAGTTGTTTGTATTCAATATTTTTTTTATTCTTTGGATTTTATAAATAAAATAGATTTAAGACATTAAGTATATATCCAGAGGAAATTATTCTGACGTTACTGGGTTAATTAAATCATTCTGACGTTAATGGGCTAATTTGCTGATCATTATACCCGCTCTTTTTCATCTTGTGTCGCTCAGTATTTCCTAACCTTTTACGCTTGCAGACCGGCAAATTTTTCAGTCAGCGGCGTTAGTCAAAAAACAAAATAATTCTATATAGATAGGAAAGGCTGTGAATTTCTTTTTTATTTTCACATTTATCGGTTATTATAAATGACATTCAGACAGTGCTTATAAACTGATATTTTTACTTATAATTTCCTTGTTCTGTAGATGCTGTTTGCGGAAAACTTTTAAAGTGCATATATCCATCTTGTTACCATCTTCAGATAATATATTAATGCTACAGAGCAGTACTTAAATTGTGAAACACCTCTAATATGAACAGGAAAATGTGATTTAGTCACATGAATTTACAAAAATATTTGTATTATTCTTTTGTCATTCAGCATAACATACTTATGTTAAACAACTTTTTCAGCTTTGGTTTGGAGTACTATAGTTAATTTTTTTGCTACGTAAGGGCTAATTAGACTGACCAATTTTTTAAAACCAATTCCTAGCAGCATATACACATCCATGCTACAGGAACTTGAACAGGTGGTTTCCAGTATTTTTCAGCTTTAAGACCTTATTAAATAGCATAATCAGTATAATAATGGCATAATTCAATCGTCAAATCATCAGATGACCAAAACAACAAAATTACAAGCAAAATCTATTTTTTATTATATTTTATCATATTTATATACATTTACAATTTTTTTATAATTATCCTCAAATTACAATTGGCTATGTATCAGTTTTGGACTTAGTAACCTCTGCTTGATCATTTATATATATATATATATATATATATATATATATATACATACATATATATATATATATATATATATATATATATATATATATATATATATATATATATATATATATATATATATATACACATACATACATATATATACATATATATACATATATATATATATACATATACCTGCTACAGATATAAGTTTATCTCTCTCTCTCTCTCTCTCTCTCTCTATATATATATATATATATATATATATATATATATATTTATATATGTGTGTGTGTGTCTGTGCGTATGTATGTGCTCTAATGATAAATATTTAGTGACTATGTGTTCTTATGAACTATACATTCTTATTTTATTTTTCTAATTATATACAAATACAAGTAACACTATAGTAAAAAAATGAAATGAACAATATATATATATATATATATATATATATATATATATATATATATATATATATATATATGTGTGTGTGTGTGTGTGTGTGTGTGTGCGTGTATGCGTGTGTAAATATAATATATATATATGTATGTAGTATATATATATATATATATATATATATATATATATATATATATATATATTATATATATATATATATTATATATGTTATATAATATATTTATATTATATATACATATACATACATACATACATACATATATAAAAACACGCACAAATACATCCTTACATGTGTTGCTCATTTCTTTTTTACTATAGTGTTTCTTGCAGATAATTAGAAAAAATAAAATAATAATGTATAGTTCATAAGACCACATAGTCACTAAATATTTTTCCTTATAGCACACACACATGTATATACGCTGGTCAATATTCTTTGCAGAGCAAGTAGGAAGTCTCCAGATGTTCCAAAGTTAAATTCAAGAATAAGTAATTAAGAACTTTAAATAACCTTAAAAAGGATATTACTTTTATTATTATTATTATTATTATTAGAGACCGGCAGTAAAGCCCAACACACCGGCGCCGTTCTGCATACCAGTGTTTTGGAAACACTGTAGCTTATGTGAGGAGAATCGTGTGTCATTCGCAAACGAGCTGCATCGAGTGTTCTTCCTGGTTTAAGTAGAGTACAAAAGATGAGACGGGAGAAAGAGCGGATGAGCTGGGAAGATCTGCAATTACTATCTTGCCTGGAAGATTGCATCATGCGTTGAAACTGAGCTCTATCGTCGGGTGAATGCAAAAATTAGAAAACTGTAGCGAAGAGGCTCCAATCCCCTTGATATGATTTCAATTCGCTGAGCAAATGCCGACAAAGCAGTGCCCGACATAACAAGGTCATTTCGGACACTTATTTAGTTTGTTATCTACCAATGAACCAAATTAAATCTAACCATGTGTAAGATTTATTCATGTATTTTTCAGATTAAATAGTATAATCTAGAGGATTTATTGGCAGAAATATCTGCAAAATTAATTAAATTTCCGAACCGCAATGGCACAGGCACTTTATTGAGTATGTATATAAGCATAATAACTCAAAAAAAGGCAAACATGAATATGATAAACAATGGGTGCTACCATATTACGGTCGACATATGTCACTGGTGATTTCTGCGTCATAATGATGCCAGATAGGGAAATTTATGGTACCAAATTGCCATCTCTGGTGATTTCTGACATCATTATGACTCGGAAGTCACCAGTGACATATGTCGACTGTAATATGGTAGCAGCCAATATAGGGCGATTTTATGCAGCATGAGACATCTAAACTCATGAAAAATTTGACTTTCGTTTGAAAAAGAAGTGTAGAATATTGATTATCTATTGACTATTATGAAATTACACATAAACGGAGAAGGGCATTTACATAGTCAGCGATACTAAGTGAAACTGCCTTATTCTCTGCAAGATAGCTATCTGCTCTCCGTACATCATAACTGAATATCCTAATCAATGATTAAGTGCCGTATATTTTTGTAACAATTAATTGAAAATTAACTTTAGTTACTGTTAAGACCTAGTTAAATTTCCCTTTATACCTTGTTAAAATGAATTTATATCCATTTACCTGCTATATAATTAAACGGTTGCTATTTGTATTTTGAAATTACGGAAAACTGTCATATTATTACAGACATATTTGAAATGCAATCAGTTTGATCAATGCCGATTAATTTGACATGCCACAAACCATCCTAGGCCAGGCTCATGAATAACCAAGCACAATTTCATCATTATTGGTCCAGGAATTGCGGAATACATTATCAGCAAACAGACAGAGATTATGTGTATGTGTGTGTATGTGTTTATATATGTATGTATGTATGTATATATATATATATATATATATATATATATATATATATATATATATATATATATAGAGAGAGAGAGAGAGAGACAGAGAGAGAGAGAAAGAAAAGGGAGAATGAGGTATCTTTATTAATTTTTAATTAATAAACACTTGTAAACTAGTGTGAATGTTTTACAATTGTTCTTCGAATATGTTGTATTGACTAGTGAAACCCTGGGATTCCGTTGAACAAAATTTAAAGACCACTGCATAAGACAAAAGCCTGATATACTAGATTTAATATATGCATTGTATGGGACAGGCTATTTTAATGGAATCACATATAAAACTGCATCAAGAGAGTAACAGGAAGTTTCATTATGAAATATTACTCTTATGTGGTTCTCCCCATAAAATTTGTTCTATTTTGCATGAAAGGATAAATATGGCATTTTTAACTCTTATCGCGATATCAGCGAATGAGGAGGAATATTATGTCTTCAACCCGCGCAACTTCAAATTTCTCGCTGTCGGTGGCAATGACCACTAACTGTTCAAAAGCTTCTGTAAACATGACGTACGCGAAAATAAAGTTAGAGAGATAAAATAGCTGAAGACCACTTCAGATAACTGGAATTTTTCCAGAGCAAGAGATTTACCCAGTAAGGAAACTTTAAAAAAATGAAAATACCTTTTTCATTGCCGATAGATTCTAAAAATAAATTGAACGTTATCAGTTTTTACTTTTATTAAGTGTTTTTAGTTTTTTGGCGGCAGCTAAGCAATCGAAGGCTATCTGTATTCCATGATTATTCTTGTAATACAGCAGTTTCAATCATCTGTGCTCTTAACATATGTCTAAAAATAATTTGGTTGCTGTAAGAACTTTGAGGAAAATATATCCAGACATACATAAATTTTATTCCGAATGGAAATGATATTTTGGGAATATTGTGTCTTTGACCCTTTCTGTCTGGCATCCTACTAATAATAAATCAAATTTTAACCAGTTCTGTTTAAAAATTTTAAAAAATATTCCTCGAGTTGCTTGTGTTCTATTACAATTGCAGTGGATTCCGCTTAATGTGATCAGTTTGAGACACCATGATTTTGATAACAATAACCGATCGATAACAATAAATATGCAAAATTAGATAAATTTACCCCCTACCCCTTTAATTCACACGTACTAAATTTCAAAATAAATGAAATAACTCACCTTATATTTATGTACTGTATATTATCCTTTAAAACAGGGGTCGGCAACCTGTTTGTCCTTAAGGGCACAATACTAAATTTGAAAATCACCGAGGGCGCATAACAGGTATAAATAGGCATAAAAAACAGATTTTTTATAACTTTATTTTGTTGGTGGCATACATAATGATACATATAATTCAGTGTGAAACTCGGGTGTCCATATTTTCAGCTAATTTCTTATAATTGGGGATTGCAACATGTTTATAGCTGAAACTATTTCTTTTTTATTTTTAAATTCTTCAAAAAGTGAATCAGCAGCTTCTAACATGGCTTCTTTCACTAATTCTCCATCTGTAAATGGTTTTTTATTCTTAGCTAGCAAATGCGATATTTTATATGACGCGAAGTTGCTGCTTTATATTGTTGCAGTGGTTTAATAAAAAAACTTTGCTGGTTAGTTATTCAAGATTTTAAAGAAATAATTTTTTTCCTTCTAATTTCAGAGTTCTTTGGATAGTCACTATCAAAATTGGTATGAACGGTCTTAAAATGTCGTTCAATATTACTTTTCTTGGAAATCGCAACACTATTATTACACAACAAACAAATACACTTCCCTTTGTAATAAACGAAACAATGTAGATGTTCCCCTTCATCGTTAAAATAATATGTTAATTTTTCTTTTACATTTATCCATGAAGGGTTTTGAAAGAAAAGAATTATTTCGGATTACTTGGTAGTTTTAAATGCATGGTCTACGCGTGGTCTATTCGAAATACGAGCACACACTAACAAAAAATACGTGTGTGTTATTAGATACTTGGTTAGCAAACTGCTAATCTATGCACAATCCTAAACTCAACTGACTACTTGCTGTATATCGCCGTTTGACAAGAGTAAGTAAATCGCTCTCGCTATCATACATTTACATTAGTCCAGCGAGGGCGCATTAAAAATCGATCGGGGGCGCCATGGCGCCCGCGGGCGCCGCGTTGCCTACCCCTGCTTTAAAACATAAGAATTGTATACATAATTAAAACAGTTGCTCAATTGTTGACTGTCTACAACTTACAATCATAATGTTTTTTAAAGTCATCTGAACAGCTAAACTTTCTTTTTTTTTGTTACATAAGGGGTCCGTTGTTTGGAGCATCACGTTCTCGAACATTTTAAAACCAAAGTCTTAGAGCCTTTTCAAATTTCTCAACTTTTTCATCTTTACCAGCTCTATTACGTTTGCACTCCATATTTTCATTTTGTTTATCTCTTCTAGTAAGTTCATCACGATTTTTCCAAATTTTGCACAATGGAGGCTGAGAACTGTTTAACTGCGCTGACTTATTTTTGGTAACCTGTCGTAACGATTTAAAATTTCTATCTTTTGTTTTAATATTAACTCATTTCGCTTTTTGGCTTAAACATCGATAAGCTGCATGTAAGCGAGAAAGGCATAAAATGTGAATACTCTCCTTCTCAGTTCCGATAAGAATGTGTTGCCTTCTGCTTATCTGACAACCATTGAACACCAGCAAGGTGTGCGTATTTCTGAAAAAAAAAACTGAACGTATAATTTTCCATTCCTTTGTTCATTCCCCATTTCCCTAGGCGATCGGCCTAGGGAATTTTAATAACTCTCTTTAGGTAATGTTTGATTTAGTTTTTCTTTTAAAAATAATTATATTTGTTACTAGATAAAAACCCGCCGTTGTCCGTGTAAAGATG
>CM063501.1:65708382-65715882 GCA_032207245.1 Pardosa pseudoannulata
GCCATAACACAATGAACATACTACATGGTTGTATAATGTTTACTGCTCAAACAAAAACAATCAATTCTACTACAGTATCTAAAATACCATATAAAATTTCAAATAGACAGTATTTCTTTTTCAAAATATTATATACATTTATATACATTTCTGAACTGAAAACCCCCTATAAAAAGTTAAATGAAGTATTTTATTCAGATTTATTTTAGTTGTATTTAAATGTTATTTCACACTTTTACATTTTTATAGTAAGAGATAATAATTTTTAAAAAATCTGAGGGAGAGTAGAATCAGTATCACATGGTGATGTTAAATTTAAGTTTCGCATCAAAGTTTCATGTATAGTTTGAACAAATGCACGTAAATATTACTGAAATAAATTTAGGATATTTTTTTCTAATTTTAAAAAAACTTGTGAAAGTTGAATAGCAACAGTACAGTAACTTTTAGATCCACAATTTTTAGTTACCTGCAAAAAAATGTCCTATTATTAATATTTAGAACAGATGAAATAGTTTATAATTTTCATTGTTTCCTGTTCCTTACATCTCATCTTAAAATTTCTTACAGTTTTCAATTATTTTAAAAGAGGTTTTAAAAAAGGATTAATCTATTGCGAGGTAATTCAATTTAAACGTCTCTTTTTGCATACGCTTCCTGTACCATTTATCGCAACTTTTTAAGCTCATTTTACCTTAGCTCTGCATTTACCACTGGCACTTAAGCTCTTTTGTCCCCAACTTGGGGACACTTGCCTTTATTTAGCATTTGCCTATACAATACCTCAAAAATTTTGACCATTACATTATGGATGCACTATATAGGAGGTTAACTTTACCCCCTATGAGGTTGGTTTATTTGCCTAGAGCGCTACGGTCTACTATTTTAATACATGAGACTCGGTAGCTCAGTCGGTAAAGACAATGATCTCGTAGCTGAGAGGTTGCGGGTTCGGAACCCGAACCTGCCTAAGATCCGCCGTGTTCGTTAAAGGTGACTGGGGCACGGAAAATAGGTTCGTGGTCACAATGTCCTCCAAGCTCTCAATCAATACCTCTGGAGGAGGCAGGCCAAGTCTGTGGGTCTTCTACTTGGTCCCTGCTTCAAAATTACGAGGACCCACTTGGCATAAGTTATACTTTCACCCTTGTGGTGATCGTTATAAACGAAGGGCGCACCCCCTTTGCCTTAAAACGAGTAGGCTTCGGCACAATCGTGCTTGGTTTCACCAAGTGGCATAAGTTAACAACAACTACATGAGAACTAATAGAGTGGGACCTACTGCTTGGATCCGAATCGAAAAGGCTACATCAATACCAGATACAGGATTCAAACCTGAGAACTGCGGTACCGAAGAGCATTGACCAACACAAATGCATCAAATCCTTACTAGAAAATGCAACCTAAGTTCATATGCTAGAAACGCAATAAGCTAACCACTAAACAATAGGGGTAGCGTCACTTTAGTCTTAATGAAAGTGTTTTGAATTGATTGGTTTGGAGCGCTACGGTTTACTACTTTGCTACACAAGGACTAATAACAGTGGGACCTACTGCTTAAATCCGAACCGAAAAGGCTACGAACATCTGTGCCAGATACGGGATTCGAGCCTACGAACTCCAGTACCGAAGAGCAGTGACCAAAACAAATGCATCCAATCCTTACTAGAGAATGCAACCTAAGTTTATATGCTAGAAACGCAATGCGCTAACCACTATACAATATGGGTAGCGTCACTTTAGTCTTAATGAAAGTGTTTTGCATCGATTGGTTTCGAGCTCTACGGTCTACTATTTTGCTACATGAGAACCAGTAGAGTGGTACTTACTACTTAAATCCGAACCGAAAAAGCTACAAACATCCATGCCAGATACGGGATTCGAAATTACGAACTCTGGTATCGAAGAGCAGTGGCCAACACAAATGCATCCAATCCTTACTCGAGAATGCAACCTAAGTCCATTTGGTAGAAACGCAACACGCTAACCACTAAGCAATATGGGTATCGTCATTTTAGTCTTAATGAAAGTGTTTTGGATCGCATGGTTTCAAAGTTTTAATCACTCATACTCATTTAAAAATCTATATGGTTTGTATTTAAAATAGCTTATACTTTTTTATTGATACATTTAAAATATTTATTTTGTACCCTGGGCAAATCGTCAATGGTTATTCAGGAGAAAAACAAAAATACTAATATTTATACCTTTTTAAAGTCTTTTTCAGAATAAACAAGAAAAATTTTAAATCTATTTTAATTTTGGTTGGTTATATTTATTTCTTCCAAAGGTATAATCGTTAGAATCTATACTTAGTGATATATTTATGTTGAACTGTGCATTATATATCTCGTTAAATTAAACGTTTTTCTAAATTTATTATTTTAGCATAAACAAAATCATGAACTATTAAATATATTATGTTTTTTATAGTAATGCTTTTAAATGAATTATTATAATTTTATAAGAAGTTGGTCAACATTCAAAATATTCTTATCTTCGCAAACGGTTGCAGGCAAACTAAAAATCCTTAGAAAGTGGGCCGCGGCACTAGTTTTCCCCTTCCCCTGCTCTAAAAGTATAAAGGATGCAATTAAAAATAACATATAAAAAAAGTATTTTTTTCAAGGGTCATATGTGGGAAATGTCCCTAAAAGGCGAGAGTTATGGCACCCCTTCTTCCTACTCATTTTACTGAGCCTAATAAACCTCCTCTCCGAAACAAGCCCTCCTACACAGTAACAAAATATTTGCTGGCAAAAAAAAATGAATGGTCCATTTTATTCTTTATCAACACAGGAACACAGACACCTAAAAGGAAGAATCACCGCTTTGAAATTGGAACTCATCATCCCTTTTATAATAATAGCCTAAGTTACCTGTCCGGGAATTTATGAAGCGGTTGGACCTGGAATGGATAGGGGCATTCATATTGGATTCTTGATTAAGATTCTTGATTAAGATTCTTGATTAAGATTCTTGATTAAGATTCTTGAAATTAGAACTCATCATCCCTTTTATAATAATAGCCTATGTTACCTGTCCGTCTGTCCTCGAATTTATGAAGCGGTTGGACCTGGAATGGATAGGGGCATTCATATTGGATTCTTGATTAAGATTCTTGATTAAGATTCTTGAAATTAGAACTCATCATCCCTTTTATAATAATCGTAGCACTCCAAACCAAATCTAACGTGGAATCAGCATTGATAATGCAAAAAATAAAGAAAAGTTCTTAGAGTTTTCTACCCAACCTGCCATACTGGATTCATCTCGATTCATGTAACCTATGAGAAAAATCTCTAGCCACTTACGTTTTAATAATTATTTTTAAAAATTATACTACTTGATAAAACAGCAAATTATCTACTATTTGACAGCTATAGACATCAAGTGTCCATCAACTTGTTAAAAACGATCATCAATTGTAGTAAAAAAAATATTTATTAAAAACTTAAACATATAATCAATAAGAAATTAAAAATTAATGAAAGTTGGGGCTGGTGGAGGTTTAATGATTCGTTAATGTTTGGTTCGAATTTCGTTATCATTCCTAAATATTCACATCCCGTGACGTTTCATTTCATGGAGTCAACTAGCTACTTATTATTACATTCAGCCAAATACAGTGAAGAAAATGCAGTTAACCCTTAATTTGGCTAAGTCCGCTACAACGAACAACCAAATAAATAAAATTTTTATAATAAATATATATTTTTATCGATAATATATAATATATTAAATATATTATATATTATTATTATTAATTATTATTATTATTATTTAAATTATTATTATTATTGTTATTATTATTTATTTAAATATATTTTTAATCGATATTTGAAAAAACATCTTGTCAAATTAAGGGTTAAAATTTGTGTACTTCAAACCAGAGGTAGTGAAACAGCGGCCCGTGGTGGCATTCTTTAAATTTATAATTGAAAAATATATAGCATTTGTTATATCTTTAAAAAATAATAAATTCTAAAAAATAAATATCTACTACATAATAAATATATACTAAATAATAAATAATAATAAATACAATACTATTCGATTGATTTAACGATTATATATATATATATATATATATATATATTGGCCAACCCCTTTGACTGCCTTAACGCCCTTGTTTGCCCCTGAACCAGCTGCCGCCCCCACGTAAGGCTTCAGAGCCGACTGGAGGGTGCGGTCCCTGTAGGAAACTTAAGGTTTAGAATAAGTGCGCAACATTTCCATTTGTCTGCATATACAACAAGTAGAAACAAATAAGAGTAGCGATTATTTTACTTGGAACACTGACCTCACATTCTTATCGCATTATCAGCTATTATCAACTAAGCTCTTAGGATGACTGCCGTGAGAAACTGGGTAAATGGAAATGTCTTACATACATTTCTATCAATCAGGACCGAATTAAATCGCTTTGGGGATCTAGATATTTTTTTCTTAGTGCCCCTCCCCTTCTCCCACAAGAAATAGAACGCACACAATATATAAAACAATAAATAAAACAGACGGCTGGACGCTGGAAAGCGTCAAAGGTACCAAAAGAAAATGATCCAAGGAAAAACTTAAACATATAATCAATAAGAAATTAAAAATTAATGAAAGTTGGGGCTGGTGGAGGTTTAATGATTCGTTAATGTTTGGTTCGAATTTCGTTATCATTCCTAAATATTCACATCCCGTGACGTTTCATTTCATGGAGTCAACTAGCTACTTATTATTACATTCAGCCAAATACAGTGAAGAAAATGCAGTTAACCCTTAATTTGGCTATGTCCGCTACAACAAACAATGAAATAAATAAAATCTTTATAATAAATATATATTTTTATCGATAATATATAATATATTAAATATATTATATATTATTATTATTAATTGTTATTATTATTATTTAACTATTATTATTGTTATTATTTATTTAAATATATTTTTAATCGATATTTGAAAAAAACATCTTGTCAAATTAAGGGTTAAAATTTGTGTACTTCAAACCAGAGGTAGTGAAACAGCGGCCCGTGGTGGCATTCTTTAAATTTATAATTGAAAAATATATAGCATTTGTTATATCTTTAAAAAATAATAAATTCTAAAAAATAAATATCTACTACATAATAAATATATACTAAATAATAAATAATAATAAATACAATACTATTCGATTGATTTAACGATTATTTTTCACAGATATATATCTACTGGCCAACCCCCTAGACTGCCTTAACGCCCTTGTTTGCCCCTGAACCAGCTGCCGCCCCCACGTAAGGCTTCAGAGCCGACTGGAGGGTGCGGTAACTTTTCTGTAGGAAACTTAAGGCTTAGAATAAGTGCGCAACATTTCCATTCGTCTGCATATACAACAAGTAGAAACAAATAAGAGTAGCGATTATTTTACTTGGAACACTGACCTCACGTTCTTATCGCATTATCAGCTATTATCAACTAAGCTCTTAGGATGACTGCCGTGAGAAACTGGGTAAATGGAAATGTCTTACATACATTTCTTTCAATCAGGACAGAATTAAATCGCTTTGGGGATCTAGATATTTTTTTCTTAGTGCCCCTCCCCTTCTCCCACAAGAAATAGAACGCACACAATATATAAAACAATAAATAAAACAGACGGCTGGACGCTGGAAAGCGTCAAAGGTACCAAAAGAAAATGATCCAAGGAAGCCATTTTGGACATTAACATTGCAAAATTCCAATTGATTAAACGATGTTAATTTAAAAGTGACCAAATAATTAATGGCAGATTCATTTTTGTTGTTCATTTGACTTGAATGATTGAGCATCCTCTCCTTGTTGGCATCATTATAACACGATACTTGTTAACATTATATATATATATATATATATATATATATATATATGTCAGGTCTAAAAAAAATAGTTGGAAATTACTTGAGTTATAATGATTTTAAAAAAGGAACTCTTTTATAATAATAAAATAAATGAAAAAACCCCACGCTCGCTTAAGCTTTTAGGATAATCCGGTCAGGCGGAAGCATTTTGGAAGTATTTGATGAGTTTGCAAACAGATAAGAGTCAGTTAGCGCGTGGACATGGAACTGTGAATACACTCTACGCGTGTCTTCGACGAATAAATGAAAATGGCTCAAGTTTTGCTTAAATAAAACGATGATTTAATAAACTTATTATTATCAAGAAAGACTGTTTTATATTCTCCTTAACACTCGAACACGATATATATATATATATATATATATATATATATATATATATATATATATATATATATATATATATATATCACTATTAAAATTCAACTGTATACAAATATATCTACTTATTGATGTGTTTATGCATCTGTTTACCTTAGACTATTCTAAAGTTCCAATTAGTTAAAACAAATTAATTAAAAATTCAAAAATAACGTGTGGCACCATATATTGACTGTAATTACAACTATCAGTCATGAGCTATAATTTTCTGCTTTCAATTAATATCTTTTGTCTCCGAAATGTCCCAATATTAAAACAACTTTCTTTATGAATATACAAAAAAGTCAAAAAGAGACCACACGGGTATTTTTTAGTGATATGTAGTTGACTAACAGAAAAGTAAACAATTTTATTGACAAATCTCTTCAAAATGGCCGTTTGACCGAGCCCTTCAAATAACCGCGTCTGAAAGATTTGGCTATTGGATGATCTGACCCTGCTTTCAATCATGAAAGAAAATCGTGATTCTTTTGGAAGAAGAAAAGAAACAACCAAAACACTAATTGGTAATGCAAATGTGCATTATCACTTGGTAAATCTTAATTCTTCCGTGTGTTTTTAAACAAAGTCGACTACCGCTTTAGCATTTCATCTCAAATCAAATCAAATCTTTTATACACCGAAAACATTTTAATTTACCGTACTGTATATATTAAAATAAATATAAATAGACTGTCTTATTTAAAGTTTAAATATGTATGTTTCTATTTTCAAAGACAGGCAACATTTTAAACAAGCACACTATTAATACTGCATTCTTACTATTGACAAAGTAAAATTAAAAAGTATATTATCAATAGTACATTAAACGTATAGTAGTGTCATATTTACTTTTTGACTTATCAAAACGCGTTATCAATTTTTAAACGAGTTCACTTTAATTGTTATATATATATATATATATATATATATATATATATATATATATATATATATATATATATATATATATATATATGTGTGTGTGTGTGTGTGTGTGTGTGTGTGTGTGTGTGTTAATGACTGTCATTTTATTTGCATTATTAACCATTAAAACAATATAATCAATTAAACATTATCTTTTATATACAGAGTACAGAAAAGTAATGTCTAGTAGCTGCGTGGAAGCTTTCCACATTATTATATATATATATATATATATATATATATATATATATATATATGAGTACAGAAAAGTAATATCTAGTAGCTGCTTGGAAGCTTGCCAGATGAGTATATATATATATATATATATATATATATATAT
>CM063501.1:65723382-65835882 GCA_032207245.1 Pardosa pseudoannulata
CATTCTTTATATAGTCATTTTACAGTAAGTATTTTAGACAAATTTCCTTTAAGAAGTTTAATATTGATAAAATTATAACTAATTTTTATGTTTTATTTAGAAATAATTCAGATATATTTTGAACATATTCAGCTTATAATTGTCTATTGTAATAGTCAAGTTGCATTATTATAAATATCTTGTGCTATCTATTTATAATGAATTATTAATATCTTCATTTAGGATGTTCATGAAATCAAAACTGGGTCAGACTGGCAAGATGCATTAAATTTTGCTGTCACTCATTGTTTCTTATTTGTTCCTCTCATCACACCAATGTATGGAAAGACACAATGGACAAACCGTGAGGTAACTCCATTAATAAGTATTTCTTCTGAGAAACATTAAGAACATATTTATAGGGTTCTTTACTATTACATTTTAAGAAAGAATAAACTTTAAAATCTGTATGTAATTTAAAATAATGTGTTACTTGCTGTCATTCAAAAGAAATATGTTTCTAAATAATACATAACTTTACAGTAAAGCCTAAAATTTTCTCTTTTTGTGTGTTATTTTTAGGTAAAACTTGCAGATGTTTTAGGTAAAAAAATTATTCCAGTAAATTTCATGGAGCATTGGCCTCCAGCATGTTTAGCCATACAGTTTGCATCTACCCAGTATATACCATGGAAACTACAAGAAAATGAACATGGTAAGGTTTTTGTTTTCTTTTAGCTTCATTTTGTAAACATCAGCAGTGAACATGATACATTATTTTTACGTTTCAACTCTTTATTTCATTTTATTTTTTTGTTAATTTTAAGTAAACATCCAAATATTTTTGTTTTAGCAAAATTTAATAGAAATTAATTATTTTTTTAGCCTGTATGAAGTACTTTAAGTGTGTGGGTATCAGGAGAGATGACTTTCTATCTCTCTTTGGACCATTTTGACTTATCTGCAGTTGGAAGGGCATCTTTTGTTCTGCCTCTTTCTCCTTAATCCCCTTATTTCTTGAACATGAGTTTTACTTTTTGTAAACCTTATAATGTTCATTTTTCCTCTTGGGAAGATTGGCTTAAGGGCAACTGTTGGGTTTGGTCTAGTTGGAATAACTGATAGCTCTAAGCTTAATCATCAAGTCAGTGTTGGTGTATGCTGACCTAGGAATATCACCAAACTATTCTTTTTGCCATCTATATGTGTTGTAGAATTTGCATATATAGGGGGTTTTGTAAGAAAACCATTTTTTCTGTCAGTCAAGCTGCTCTCTTAACCTTATTGAGATGCAGTGTCACCTCTGATTTGGTTTAGGAGTGCTTCATAGTACTCCTAAATTACCTTACACTTCTTAATAAACCACTTCTTAATGACCTTCATTTAACAAGGTCAGTCTCTCCTGGATGTCCAGTCATATGGATGTTCAAGGTACTGAGCTAGCTGATGAATTACCTAGGAAAGGGTTCAGTTTATCTTTTACTGGTTTTGAATTTGTCCTTGGTATTGCTCCTGGATCTTATCATGAACAATGTTCAATATCACTTGATGATATTATTTGAGGAATATTCAGTATGCTAATTGGTGCAGTATAAAAGGTCACAGACAAACCAAAGAGCTCAGTTGTGACTGGCCCAGTGTGTGCATCAAGACCTTTGAAGCTTCATACAAATTGCCCAAGGAAAGTTTCTGGTCTCACCAGACACTGTGCCCCCAGAAAGAATCTTAGAATGATGAGAATCAGTCCTGATCCTTCTTGTTGGAGCTGCCATTTTGAGGAAACCACTTGCCACATTCTGTTTGTGAGTTTTTCTTGTCTCACAAGCTTTTTAAGCACCTTGATCACAACCTTCTTAAGCCTTAGCAGCTGCAAAATATTCCTGTCAGCTGTCTGCTGAGGCCTAATAACTTGGGTATAATAAACCTATGGTTGCAGTGCCCAGCTCTTGGGGGAATACCCCAAAAGCTGCCCTAAAGGTGACTTCACTCATTCATTCCTTTAAAAAATGCTTCAGTTCGCTTTCATTTGAGGCAGTACTTTAGAATAATCTGTTAACAGTACTAAATGAGGTATTCTTGTAGTTCATGTATTTAATATATATATTTGTCATGTTGACCTGCTTGAGTAAATTATGAGCCTAATGAAATTTTCATATAGTTAAATATAAATTTTATGTTTACTCTTTAATAGCTCATTTCATGTAGTGATACAATTCATTAAAATTCTGTAAAAATATTTGTATGTAATATGTTTTTGATTAAAAAGTAAACTTAAAAAAAAATCTATTACTTATTTCTGGCCTTATCCCTTATATGATTTTGTTACAGTAATTTTTAAAGCATGCATTTCTCACTCTCTCTGTTTACTAATTTTATTTGGTTCCTTTAATTTAAATAGAAGATAAATGATCATAGAGTAATGTTTCATTCTTCTGCAGTGAAAGGTGAGGCAGAAAAAACATCAGATCCACGACTTTGGGATCCTTTATATTTGAAAAATGTAGCTAGCAAAATTGCAGAATGCTACAAGGATATTTATTGTAAACTTCCAAAGAGGAGTCCCTCTAATAAAGAAATTATTGTAGTAAGTGCTTCTTTTCTTGTTTACTTTTGCTATCTTTTAATGTATTTAGATACCAATCATATTGGATTCCTCTATCTTCTATGGGGTAATGAACATTTAAAGATTACTATCAAATTTAACCTTGTGATAAAATATAAAATACTCTATAATGTGTAACTAAATTTTTAAAAAAGGGCAAAATATAAATTTACTTTTAAATTATTTAAGAAAAATTGCATTATCTTTGAATGCAAACAACATTTTACTAAAATAATTATAGATAGGGATATGTGATACCCTGGAGAATTTTCCACTCTATCATAGTAAGATTTTTTTTAAATTTTTAAATGCAAACTACTTAGAAGTAGAACAATTTTATTCGTAGGTTAGTGCAGACCTAGAGAACTCAATATGACCAATGTCCAAGCAATGACCTTAATGCTAAAAGATATAAATTTGTAATATAATTGTTTTAAAAAGTCCTTTTTTTTTTTTTTTTTTTTTTTTTGTAAAATAGTGTCCTATTTTTGTATAGACATTAAATATCATATAATGTCTATACAAAAAAGGGCCACTATTTTACAAAATTTGTATATTACAAATATGTATATTTTGAGCACCTTTGTTTGGATAATAGCTTTAATATTAAGTTAATAAGGAATTATGCTATTCTTTGTTATATTATTTACTTACATGTAATTCGTTTTTCTTTTCTTAAAGCCTCAATCAGCTAAACCTCTTCTTTCTCCAACAAGAGAAGATTACTATCTGCTTTCTAAGGATGAATATGAAAACAGCCAAAAAATAGTAATAAGTGCACATCCCAGGCAAAAATATTTGGTAAGAACACATTTCAATGCTTTTAAATTTCTTTGAATTAAAGCTTTATAAAGCTTAGTTTTATGTTAAATGTAAATTGATATAATTCATTTTAAATGATTTTTTTAAGTTAAATAGTAACAAAACTAAAATTAATTGTTGGTAAATCTGATAAGTTCAGTTTAAAAAAACAATTCTCATGAGTAAAATGAGTAATTTTCTCATTATGCTTAACAATGAAGTACCTTTTTTCTGCTTGTTAAAAGACCAATGCCAGTCATGATCTCATATACTTCTTATACAAAAAAGAAATCTGTGTTTTCCAAAATTTCTTGAAAGTAGCAAGTAGTTATGACCAAATAGAAATAAATTTTTATAATCGAGGGTTCTTAAGATTTTCATTAGATTTTGAAGCTAAGCATTTTAAATGTTTGTTTGCTTTTCTTGCATTTGTTTATTATATTGATAATTAGTAATGGTGTATAAATCGATGGAGTAAATGTGTAACCATCTGGAATAATTGTCTCAAGGTATCAAAATTTAGTTATTTAAATTTACTAAGGCTAAATTCTTGATGTGTATCATTTTTGTTTTAAAGTATAGAAAGCCTAGAATAGATGTTTCATAAAAAAAATTGTAATAATCATTGTAGCATGATTTTGTCCCCACTTTGAAAAAAAAACCATCACAACTCAAAAGTGTATTTTTTTATGAGTTCTCTAAATAGATTACAAAAGATTTATTTTTTTATGTAGAGAATTGCAGGTAACTCACTACTTCTGCTAATAGAGTGGACAAATTTCAGTTTTTACTTTAGACATTTGTTCCTACAATTAGTGTAGCACTGTCACACTTTCATTCTTGAATTTATTAATACATTTGTTTCATTGATTGGTTAACAAAATATTTTTCCTTTTAATATTATTCATTGAACTTGTGTTATTTGTTATCTTCCTCTACTAAAGAATTTGAAATCAAATAGATATATTTAAAATTTATTGTATGCAAAACTGTCACAGTTTAAAGCTTTTAGGGGTAAGTACCTTACTAATTACAAACATCATTTATGAATTATAATTATATCATCATAAATTCTTTTGGTTTGAAAAAAAATTAGTAAATTTTCAATGGACATTTCATGAGATGATTAAAAGAAATATTCTCAAAATTAGACCTTTTGAGTTGTAATGGTTTCCTTCTGAGATATGAAACAACTAGTACTTGATTTGTATGTGAAGGGTGAAGGATAATATTTTTCATTCTCAAAGATATTTATAATTCTCAATTTATTTTATAATAGGCCGAGGACTTGAAATCTATGTTTGAAAAAGATGGCCATGAAGTATGGTGCTCAGTTGATCTGTTTGAAGCCCAAAATGCTCTTTGTTCAGAGGATATAACTGATCCTAACACACCTCGCAATCTACCAACAATTCAAGAAGGAGATGTTTTTTTCAGTCAGAATGATGAAATTTTTAGTTCTCTAGGAGACAAAAAATCTTTATCATTGAGTAAAGAACCAGAAGTTTACGGTTAGTTTTGTTACTTTTTTAAAAATTATTTACATGCATATATGTGATTGCAAGTATGTCTTTGATTTAGTATGAGGAAGTATCATAAAATTTTAATTATTACTAAATATAATTAATTATTAATAATAAATCATTACAATTTTATTCAAATTCTTGTAAAATTTGAAACTTTCCAGAATTAAAGGAAATAGAGTACAAGTAACCTATATTTTAGTATAACTTTAATAGAACGAGTGAGTAAGGTGCTGCCCTTCAGCACCAGAGTTTTAATCCCACTGCTCTCATTTAATTTCCACTAGTTGGCAAGAGTTGTGGAATCAACAGGACGGCAACAAACTCAGAGATTTAAAACCTTTCCTTTCCCCGTGGCCAATGATACCTTTTAGACGCACAGATGTAATTTTAACCCCTCTTCGTATAGGCCATACTTGGTTGTCTCATTCTTATCTCCTGACCAATGAAACAGCTCGCTACTGTACCAATTGTAAGGAAAAGTATACCGTTTTACATTTTTTAATTGAGTGTCCAATTTTTAATAATCAACGTCTCATATTTTTTAAAAAGACTGACTTAAACTTGGGCGATTTGGTTGGGGAAACACCCCATCCAAATCTCTTTGCTTTTCTTAAATCTATTGGCGTTCTTAATTGTATATAATCCTTTTTATGGTGACTTAGTATTTATTCTACACTTTGTCGATTTTATACTTTTTACTCTTATATAATCATTTGTTATATATTATACAATCTGTTACATTACATAACTTTTATCATTCTGGCCTGTATTTTCCTCATCTTGTTTTATTTTTCATTACGAAAATTACATTGCTCATTTTATGACTTATCTTTACCTTTTGTTTGGCGCAGCATGTCCCATATTGGATTTTGCGCCATTAAAACTAACACTCGCTCACTCACTCTAATCCCACTGCTAGCGTGGATGTACTCTAAATCAAACTTCAATAGAATGTTCACTTGATGCTGTGCAGTATTTTGATAAATAGCAATAAAGAACAATTTAACATATTTTAATAAATAGTAGTAGCTAATAGAAAGCCATGAAATTTTTCTAGTAGTTCTTGTCATTTCTAAAGTTTAATTTGGTGTATTTTAATTTTATGTGTGTGTTCCTCTCTAGGACGGAGACCTTTGTCACGGCTAATGTCACAGATGAGTGATATAAGTCCTTCCACATTAAGCCAAGAAAAGTTGGATCGCTTGAGAACTTTCCAACAGAAAGTTGATCAAGCTGCTGTAGTAGTTGTACTTGTATCTGAAGCCTATACAAGATCTACATTTTCTCACCAACAGGTATATAAAAACATTTTAGAAATATTTGGTATTTCTAAAAATGCTATTATGCAATCAGTTCAAATTATATGAGAATGGGAGAATCTCCTTCTGTTAAATCTATTTCTTTTTTCTACTCTTCAAAACTTTTTAATATGTTCTGTAGAATTCTTGTAAAATGTGCTGCAAGAGCATGATATTTCCCCTTCAATTTTTTTAATATTGATAAGACTGAAAAATTAATTTAATTACTTTTGACGTATAGTTAAAAAATTAAGCTTTTGAAACCTTATATTCAACTTTTTATTACCTCATGAACTCTTAAGTTAATTATGTTATTTCTAATCTACACTACCCCTGCAAAAAGAGTTTTTACAAATGTACTAATTTTAATCTGTAAATTTTCTATAAGTCCACCTAAAGAAAATTTAAATAGTAATAATTGTACTTTATTTATTAAGTTGTCCCATCTGCTGTAAGAGAATATCTTTAGATTTTTTTTAGCTTCAATGTAAATTTATCTGATTAAATATTAAAAGTATTGACATTTTTTTGCTTTTAAAATTTTTAGAGGAGGAATATTTATTACAAATGTACTTTAAAAGTTTGAGAACTTTGAAACTGTGATTTATCTGTTTTATAAAACAATTAAGAACTTTCATTCATCAACAGGTATTTTACTGTGAGCATAGAAAACGAGTTGTCTTAGTGAGGTGTGATATTTCACCAATTCCCAAGTGGTTCAGATTATTGATGGGAAATGACATGATAATGGTAAGTACTTTATAAATAATACTTTTTTCCTCTCCTTTTAAGGATTGAGTAGTTTTTCCCTAAAATGCATCTCAATGCTTAAAGTTACAGCTATAATAATTGATTTCTTGATTATAACTGAACATGAAAATATTACATGTTAGTTTTTTCTGATAAAGAGTGTTCTTCAACAAATGTTATTTGAAGAGTGTAAAATATTCAATAACTTTATTACAATGAGAGACTTAAAATATAATGTAATTTCAATGTAGATATAATAAAATATAGCTGAAATCAGTTATTTATTATTGATTTTTATATTAATACAGTTATACAACAAGCTAAAATGGTATGCATTTTATCAAAACACAATAATTGATATTTGAAAAAGTATTTGGAAACCTAAGATATATGTAACTGTCTTTTAAGTAACAATTTTTGTTTCTTAAAGATTTTTTCATATTAGAAGTATTATTAAAATACATTATTTTTTTAAAAATATGTAGAAATTTGTGAAATAACTATATTATAGCTAAATATTCTTCTATATAATTACTTTTATTTATTGGTTTTGTTTATATATTTTAGAAAGTGAACAATTCCCAGTTTGATTGCGTATTAAAAGCTCGTGTGAAGCGAGCTTTGAATCCATCTTCATCTGAAACACCAAAAGATGCTACTTCAGAAGCAAAGATGAATTATTTGGTATGTAGAAATAGTCTGATTCCAAAAGCCTCTCCAAAATTTATCAATTTATAGTATGAGCTATAACATCTTTATAAATGCACAAAATAACTGAATAATATTTTTCCTGTTTAGGTTAACTTTCTTAAACGAAACTTACCTTTACAAGACATCTGTGTTTATATAGCAGGAAGCAGTAAACTTCAATCACATCGAGCTGAGGAAATCTGCAAGTATGTATTTACATTACATTTTTGTTAACAAATAACATAATTGTGACAATCTCAGAAGTCAATATAATTAAATGAGATAAAAAACTGAATAATGTTTTTAATACATTAACTTTTAATATTTGGCTTATTAAAAATTTTAGTTATAAACAGTAATGATTGTCAAAGTAACAATAAACTCTTTAATAACTTCAATAATAATTTAAATGAGTACTTTATTACATTTAACTCCTAAAAATTAAAAAATATTAAAAAACTTGTCTGCATCATAGTAATTCCTTTAATATAAAAGGCTTGCTATGATATAGCAAAAGTACTTTCATGTAAGTCTGCTTTTCTTGTAATTTTTCAATGCATGTTCTATAACATAAAATCATACTATATGTATTATAGTAAGTTACTGTTCTTAATTTCATTGTACAGAATTGTAGTAAGTTACTTCAAACATTACAGTCACTTGCATATACATTCACAAACTGTAACTATGACATAATCAGTCTTTAAGTGTGATTTTACGTGTTAGTTTACATACTTCATTGATTCATTATGTTTCTTAGAAAAATCTCACAATCAGCCTTATTGATCCAATTTTTCTTTAATAAGAAAAAAAAGTGTTGCATATGTATATAAATGATATTTTAATATCAGAAAAATAATCAGGCTTTTTCACTTATTCATTCCTGCCAATAGGTATAAGAAATTGGCTACTACATTAGTAATATATTGAATCAATACTATATTCTAAAATGTTTTATTTGTATATTTTAGAGCAATAGGTGCTGAGCTTGCTAAAGTTGAAAGGCTTTCATTAGTCACTGGAGGATTTTATGGGGCTGCTGATATTACAGCCAAAACATTTTATGAATGTCGAGAAAACAACAGCCAGCATAGCAAGGATGAATCTTCAGTTGTGCATATTTTGCCAATGCATGATTCAGAGGTATGTATTTGCACTAGTATTATAAGTTTTCTTGATTTGTTCTCTAGTAATAAAGGTTAAAAAAAAGTGTATTAAACTCTCTTCTTGTTTTAAAAATGCCTATTCTATGGTTTTATGTTACTTTTCCAATCCAAGCTATATTTCCCAGTAGTATCTGATTTAGTCTGTTTAAAAAATTGGTGGGGTTTCCTTGAGTCCAGGAAAATGGTTGAACTGCTGTTTGAAGAGTTCAATCAACAGTGGTTCCACTTGTGGTCTGTACTTCCTCATTTACAAGCTTCTTCTCAGGGATCTTATCATTGAAGAAACACTGCTAATACTGTAGAGTTCCACTGTAGGTTCTGTTATAAACACAGCCCAGTTCTCTTCTTTGTATAATGAATTACTGAAGCTAGATTTTAACTTCTCAGATGAGGCTAGTAGAACCACTTTGTGTAGGGCCATATGGCCATGTACAATTAGAGATTTAAAAAAAGTATATTAAACTCTTTCTTCTTGATTTAAAAATGCCTATTCTATGGTTTTATATTACTTTTCCAAACCATGCTATATTTCCCAGTGGTCTCTGATTTAGTCTGTTTAAAGAATTGGTGGAGTTTTCTTGAGGAAAATGGTTGAGCTGCTGTTTGAAGAGTTCAATCCTCAGCAGTGGTTCCACTTGTAGTCTATACATCCTCATTGGCAAGCTTCTTCTCAGGGATCTAATCCCCGAAGAAACACTGCTAATACTGCAGAGTTCCACTGGAGGTTCTGCTATAAACACAGCCCAGTTCTCTTCTTTGTATAATGAATTACTGAAGCTAGATTTTAGCTTCTCAGATGAGCCTAGTAGAACCACTTTGTGTTTGGCCATATAACCTTGTACATTTAGAATAACTTTCATGACCTTCCAGTAATTGTGACTTCTCTTTGAGTATCTTATTATAGAACAAGATTTATAAGGGTTTCCAAGCCTCACTGCTTTGTATTTGTGTCACAATGGTATGATATCTGTAATAATTTTAATACAAAGGTAAAGAACATGATATTTTTAATTCATTTGGGAGGAGTAGTATCTGAATATTAAAATGGTGTGTTATTAATAATCTGTGCTATTTAAATATTTTTATTTTGGTGTAATTATAAAAGTCTTAGTGCTTAATACTTTTGTAACATGCTCAAAATTAGGAACGTTTTTCAAATATTTTCATTAATTTTATATTATATATTTATTACTCAACAAAAAATGTTTTAAATTTTATTTATGTTATTTTAATTTCTTACTAAAAGCGTTGAATAAAATTTACTATTTCTGTAATTTCATTCATCCTCAGATTTTGTATACATCTGTATATATAAATAGAGATTTAGTTATTGCTTTTACTGTCCATTAATATATATATATATATATATATATATATATATATAATGTGTGTGTTTTTCAGAATTTAAATTGATGGGAAATTTTTATGTTTAAGAGCTTAATATATAAAAGGAAATTTTTTTATAATATTTCAGTGATCAGTTTCTTTTACATCTCAATGTTTACTTTCAGTACATTTTGCTCTGAATTTGAAAATTTTTAAGATTAGAAATATTTCTGAGTTAAAGTAGTTTTTAAATAAATTTCATACCTTTTTCCTGCTTCATTCCAAACTTTACTTTTTGTTTTTCAGAATTTAACTGCCAAAGCTCGTCAAAACCCAGATGGAAGTTTTGAAGCAATTCCCTTTGGGAAGACATTCTTTTTGGGTGACTCAGTTAAAGAGAGGGAAACAGTTGTGGCCCGGCTTTTGGATACATGCATTGTCATTGAAGGTAAATAAAATTGAACATTTTATTAAAATTTTTAATTAACATATATACTGATCTACTTTCCTTTTCTGTTGCTGATAGTTATCTACTTGTACTCTTGTTGTGTTATTCTTCCTTCATTTATTTCCTTCTTTTTTTCTCTCTCTCTCTCTCTATATATATTTTACTACTTCATATTTAGGCTCACTTGCATTATAAACACTGTGTAACAATACCTTTTACCATCTTTTACTATTATTACAGTATAAAATGTTTAAAAACCTACTTATAAAGATTAGGGGAGGGATCTGAGGGCTGCAAGATGGCTTGACCCCTACCAAAGCATGCAGCATCGAGTGTATATATATATAGAGAGAGAGAGGGGGGGAGAGATAATATGCCAGATTTTATAAACAAGCTTGTAGGGAAATTGTACATGTGATAAATTAACTTCTTGAACATTTAACTGTAGATATTTAGTATACCCAATCACACAAAAATAGTAACAAATATTTCAGATTTATTTTATTGTATTTCTTTATAAAGAGTAATTTTATAATTTAGTGATATATAAATCTCAGTCACTGTTTGGTATTAGCAAAGACCACCATGTCAATATGCCTCCTCCTGCCCCTTTAGCTGCAGTGCCTGCATAATACTATATTTTAAATAAGAGAAAAAAAATCACAAAACATCAATCCTATTGCAAGTTTAGCCTTTAAAAAATCAAAAATTGTTAAAAATCTGAACATGTATTCGGCAAATATTCTTTTGTGACATTCGAAATGTAATTAAGTGGCCTTTCTTTGATTAAGCTTTATTTACATAAGACTCCTATTTCGCAGGAGGGCCTGGAGTTGTGCATGAAGTGGAAGAGTTCATCTGGAATGATCATTTTGTTATTCCCATTATGTCTACTGGTGGTGCTGCTGGGGGTCAGTATGGAGTTCCAGTCAAAATATTTGAGGTAACTGCTTCATATCTAAAGTTTTCATTTAAATTGAATTAGCAGTCTATAAACTTTTAACCAGTTCAGGACTGCCATAAAAAAGAAATGTTTCCCCACATCCACACGATTTTGTCCATTAAACCTTTTATTTATAAAAAGTTCATAAAAAAATCACAACTTAAAATATGCTGAAATTTATGGTTTATAATACCTGACAGTACCTCTATATTGCAACGAAAGTTTTTTGATATTTAAACAAGTTATAAATTTTATAGGAAATGTTTTCATTCTGGTATAAATGGTTTCATCTTAATAAAACTTTTATTTACAGCTTAAAGAAATGGTCGTTTTAAAATTTAATCAAAATGCCTATAAAATTTTGTTATTGCCAAATAATTCCATAATTTTAACTATTTGAATAAATATAATTTCAGGTTTATCAAAACTGCCATATCTGTTTGCCGTTCATTTGCATTTAAATTGCTCTCACTATTACTGTGCTGGTAACTTCTATTGGTAGCACAGTCTTAAGCAAAATGTTAGAGCACAGCCAGTACAGAATGTTAGGACATTAACACAAAACCTTCTTTCAGAGAGGTGACGATAATTACATGTAACTTATGGATTTAATATATAACATTATATTTGTTTACACCATTTAAAAGTTACTGGCAGCACCCCAGTGTTTCACAGCAGCCAGTTTGGTTTGGTTTGGAGTGCTAAGGTCTACTTTTTACAACACGAGGGCTAATGAGACCGGGACCTACAGCTTAAAGCCGATTCCAAACGGCTATGAACATCCATGCCACTGTGGGATTTGAACCCACGAACTCCGGTACCGAAGGCCAGCACCCTAACCAATCGACCAACAGCCAGTTTGAAAACCCCTGATAAAATGAGTGATAAATCTAAAACTCAAGCATCAATATGATGAACTTTAAGGGGCTTAAAGATTTTGTTTACTATGTAATCCAAACCATTAAGAAAGATGCTGAGAAATGTATTCAGTAGTGATGCAGTTGAAAAAAAAAATATATATAATCTGTTCAATTTAAAAAAAAAATTGACACAAAAATGAATTGACTAAAAGGGAATACAAAAAAAAAAGTTTAATTGTTACTCACTGCTTTGATATAGAAGTCTTCTGATGTGATGATATGATTCAAAGAAAACTTTCTCAGCTAAATGAAGGAAAGGAATTTAATGCTTTTTCACTAACAAATAAAAAAATATTAACCTTTAATTTCTATTGCATGATCTCACAGATTTTACTCTTATGCATTTTTACATCATTTACAAAGTTGCTAGCCAATTAAAAATTAATTGAAATGAACAACTGGATATAGTTTTATCTCAAATTACATCCACAATTGGTGAAGTTTAATTTCGTGCATTAGTTATGAAAATAGAGATGAAATACTGTTTACGCAACTACAAAAAAGTTTGAGTAAAAATTCTTAAAAAATCAGTGGACAACTGATAAAGCTTCATTATTTTAACATTTTAGAGGTTTGCTATAAAAAAATAAATTAACATTAAAAGCAATAGAGATATAGCAGGACCAAATTTTTGTTCATTATATAACAGGTTTGCTATAATAATAAGATTTGACTGTCATATTTATGTGGACATCTAAAGTTTGTAGTACCGCAGGGTCACTACTGTCCAGCACTAAGTTTATTCATAACACTTTGGGTATCACTAATGACTCATATTCTCAAGATTTATATCCTTACTACACAAAATTTTATTTTAAAATGTGTGGGGAGTTTCTTGAAAACTGTATGCTAAGTATTATTTATATTGCTTATATAGAAAGGTTTTCTAAAAGATTTATTGTTTTACAGCTTCCTCCTGGTGTAGATACTGCAGACTGGTCTGTGTTGTCAGAAAAAGAAGCATCACCTCAAGCAGTTGCCAAAGCTGTGGTCAACATAATTATCAGCTTGAAAAAGGCCATAGCTTCTCCAACAAATACCCTTCAAAAATCCAAAGCTATCCTGAAGCGCAAATCTCGGAAGAAGTTGAAAAGTCGACGATCTAAATTGTTAGATGAAGACATGCAAGATCTTGACCATATTGTGCCACCTCCCAGTCCTAACAAAATGCCAACCACAATGCGAGGAGTATTTGAAATTCGTGAAGCCTCTGAAGTATCGCAATCAAGTAGTGATGAACCTAGACTAGTGATAAAGAAGCGATATACTTGGTGGCGTAGGCTTCTTAATGCATTGAAGCACAGAAATTAATTTGTTAGTCAATTGCCAGCCAATAGAGAGGAAGCATTGAGCTGAAAACTTTTGTTCCTAAATTAGGTACAAAATTAAATATTTAATGTACCCATTATTTAAAACATGAATATTTGCTCTCTGCCTAAATTGCAATTTGTTGAATTTCTTAATTATTTATTATGTTCCTTATTGTGCATTTTATTACTTGACTTATGTTTTCTGTATAAATCATTTGGACAACTGCTTTTAAGCTTTCCTTTGAAGTTTTAAAAAATTTTATTGAATCATTGATGTATGTAATGTTGTTTTAAAGATTGTAATCATTGTATATATATTTTTAGGAAATAGTTGATTGAAAAAAATGAAAATTATTTATATTTCAAAAGAGAGAATTTAAGAGCTGCATATTTTCAAAAATATATTTTCTTTAAACTTTAATGCTAAGCTGCGATGAGCAGAATCAAAAATAAAGTTTGCTAAAACATGTCCATGTAGATATTGCTCTTTACAGTTATGAAACGCTATTATCAAGTTGTTTTCTCCAAGTTTTAGTCAAGTAAAAAGGAATAAGCTTTATACTCTTTTTCATCATCATGAAACACTGTTTAATTACACCTTGTTTTATGTTTGGGAGAGAAGCAGCAAAGTAAAATGTTTTGCAAAATTGAACTATTTGGAGTATATTGACTAACTTTTTATCTCCTATTGGCTATTTTACAGATTTTGAAAAGGGGTTGAATATGATTATTAAATGTTGTCAAAATTTCCATTTATTTATTAGGAGTAATCATTCAGCTCTTTTGATAATCCGTTACTACTTGGAGGTCTTTTTAACTATGAACTGTTTTACAATTAAATGAACTGTGATACTTTTATATTAAATTATTTTTATTCCTATAATTGTTCAACTGTCTTTAATATTTTCATTTTTACTCTTGCAAATAATTTCTCATTGTTAAAAAATTGCTCATACTTTGTCTGGTTTGTTGAATTGTTGGTTGTTTTCTATCAAAACATGCATGTTTCATTATTTAAATTTCTCATTTAGGATTGCTCAGCCTCATATTGCATATATATTTTGGAAATAAATTATTTAGAATAAAATTTTGTGTTTTTCTTTTGGAATAAGTAATATATTTATACTGTTTACGGAGGAATTTTTCTATTAGACAGTATTAGTAATTTAACTTCAAAATAATTAATTTATGAATGCAATTAACACTAGGACAAGAAAGATAAAGTGATTTCAATGATATGTGTATGAACATGTATTTCATTTCATTTTAGTATGGATAAGGTGACTAGATATGCAAGTTCTTTAATATAAATATAACATTAACAAATAATTTCATTTCATCATTTCAATATATGACATTAAAAGCAGAAAAAAAAGTTAATTTCACTTACTCATAATAAAACTTTTAAAATATATAAAATTTTCCAATTTATAAAAAAAAAATAGTAACTTCAAATTACTAAGTTTGTATACCAAATTCAAGTTAAATATTATTTGCAATGAACCTCCATTATAACAATACTAGCAATTTATTTTCTTTTAACATAGTATGTACTAAAATATTTTTATTTTGAATTTCTTAAGAATGTTAAATGTTTTTAAATTTAAAATTTTAGGTAACATGAAGCTTTAAGGCTTGCAGAATAAAACAGATAATTAGCATCAATATAGTACAAAATTTTAATTTATATATTTTACAAGTTACTTTGCTGGTGGGGGTTTTGTTTTGGTTTTCTTCAAATACATTACTTGAAATAAAAAGTGTAATTTAATCCCATTAAAATTAGTCAGCTTAAAGATTTTATAAAAATATAATTCTAAAATAACTTTTTATTTTGCAAGAAATTTTAAAAAGGGCTATTATTAAGATGTGCCCCTTCAATTCTTTTTCAGCATGTTTGGATGACAATTATGCAATATACATAAAACATTTTTTGCATACAAGGCCAGCTTTAGCAGTCTTCGAGAAAAATGTATGATGCAGCCCCCCCACACACACATACACACAAACAATGCAATTTACTATAAAACTTTCCAACACATGACACACTTTTATTAAAAAAAAGTGTAAATGCCTAAAATAGGTTTTTTTGTTTTAATTTTCATTATAGTAAAAATTTCAGAACCCTAGATTATCTAAACAAAACAATCTTGTATCCATCTTTAATGTGATGTTATCACAAACAAAACAATAGAATTGGCATTTTTCCTTTTATAATAGGTTTAACTCTAATTTTTAGGTTAATATGCAAATTTTTTAAGAAAATTAAGTAGTAGTGAATTGCCTATTTTTCTTTGGAAATATGTTTCACATAGTGCAATATTATTTCTAAAGGAAAAGTTCTCTAGTACAGTTTTATTTAATGCAGTACTTTAGAATAATCAATTAACAGTACTACAAGAATAGTACTGTTAATTGATTACTCTAAAGTACTGCTGTAGTTCACATATTTTCATATATATTTGTAACGTTGACCTGACATATATACATTACCAAGAGTGAAACCATAGACAAAAATATTTAACAGCAGCAATCACTACCTGTTTGACCATTGTCTGGTCACAAAATTTTTGATGAAAAGTTAAATTCACAATTTTCAACATCTTGATTTAATAATTCAATCTTACATATGCCTATTATTTTATGTGTTGTATTAATATGTAATATAATAAGAAACATACAAACATCCTAAATAAAAAAGACAATGACTTTTTAATATTCAAAATAATAACATTTTAATATTCATCATATTTTATTAATTTCTTAATTTACAGACCAATAAATCACAACTGCATATGAAATTTATTCAGTTTTGATTTTGCTGCCACGATGCACACAGAACATTGTATATATGTATGTATGTGTGCATATATATAATTTTTCATTACACACAAATGTATATTTTATTGGCATATGTGAGAAAATATATATAAGCAAACTAAATATGCATATATATGTATATATACTTATACATACATGCTCTTACATTCAGATATTTGATTTTACAGATATATCAAACTGTTCAGGATTTACATGTGACGCATATACAAGAGAATCAGTAAGGTAAAGCATAAATATATATAGATTTACATAATTAGAATGATATTTTTTATAAAAATTTTAGCTTTTTTGCTATGCTATGATAGCTCAAGTAAAGAATTAAAACATTTAATATTTCAACACAGATATAGTTTGGGACAGCTATATAGACCAAATCCATCACACATTATATAAAATACACAATCAGACACATAGCTATTATACATCTAGTACCTACGCAGGATGTTAAGTTTTACTTGTAGGATTTTCTATTACAATAAAAGAGGGATTGTCAGTTATTAACAAAAATCTCTACTTAACAGAGTAAAGCTAATTTGTAAGAAGATAATTGTTTATTTCAGCACAAGTCAATTGAAAAACATACAGTTCAGGAATCAAAATATCACATTTTAATACAGTGAAACTCGTTAACAAAAACCCCAGTTTACCAACAATTTTTTTTAAATGGCAGGTTTGTTAATAAAGGCCTACATAAATCACATTTATCGTGAACATAACTAAGATTTTACAAAAGACATTTTTTTCATGAAACTTCTTGAATTTTTTTTTACCAGAAACAAGACTGTGACTCTGAATCTTTATCAATTAAGCCTGAGTCCTCATTTTGAAGTATTTTCTATACATCATAATCTGAAATTACATTCTTTAACAGTTAAATAAAATGTAAAAAATATTTACAGGTGTTAAAACAGTGTTATAATTAATTTTAGCACACTTAATGTCTAAAAAGTATAGTAGAAAGGTCCTTTCATGACTTAAATATCCTTTGAAACCTAAATCTAAAGTCAATCAAGTTATCACCTGTTGCTTTTTTTAGCCCTAAAACCTAGTATAACATAAACATTCTATTATAATGAAGTTAGACAATTTTTAAAAAATTATCATAGAAAAATTATTAAACAATATTATACTGACTGATTCTTTTTTTTTTCCAGGAGCTATGTCATTACATGTTCATTATCTATTTTAAATCAAATACATTGTTCTATTTTGTTCAGACTTTTGTAAACATTTTGATTCTTGAAATCTTCCTACTATTAAATGTTAACAAAAATTGACAACTGTCAAAGTGTTTTATAAGTTTACATTAATCTTCAAAATGCAATACAACAATGCCTTATAAGACTGCTATGGGTACTGAGTTCCATTTGTTCACAGGGCCTTCTTTTCTGTAAATCAATCCCTGCTCAAGACATATGGCTCAATGCAGTAAGCATAAATAGTGGTGTGAAAAAGAAATAACAGAACCTCCATTAGCTGTCTGCCAAGCAATGAAATATGCCAAAAAAATAAAAATCTTTCTTGGAATTAAGATGCGTCTATGATAATGTATTCCAATCCACAAGTGTCGTCTGTCAAATAATTGCAAAAGAAAATTCAAATTCAAATTAAATGGACAAATTTTTATTCTCTTCTTTAAATAAAAAAGTAAGTCATTATGATTTGTTTTTATGTCAATTTAATGCATTAAGATTTTTCACTTTTGATATTTTTAGTAGACCAAGATTATCCAAACACTATGATTTAATAAGTAAATTACTTTAATCTTTATATCTTTGTTGTAAACGAGTTCAACTGTAATGCCAAACACATCACAATGTAAGGAATGATTCAGATAGCAGGAAAAATTACTAAAAGCTCAATATCTGAAAAGACAAAAATCAACAAGCTGCTTCAAAGTTCACATTACATAAAATATATATTTAAAAACTGATCTTTCAGTTCATTATTGAATCTGTGCAAGATTTTAAAGGAAAAAAATCCTCTAACATGCATGTGAATAAATATAATTTTACTCATTTTGGTGTATTCAAGGTGTTCAATTAAAACCTAAAATTATGACAGCATAATCACACAATGCAACTAGTTTTAAGTAGATATAAGTGTTACAATTGGTAATGGGACAAAAAGAGAGTAGTAAATTATTAATACTTAAGTTCACATTTTATTTTATATATCTTTCTTTTAAAATTTTGTTTTAATTATTAAACAGAGTTTATATTGTTTTTCTCACTTAAAAAATTGAAATTATTAACAGATCTGTTATGGAAAAATTTTAAAAAAAGTCAATGCACGTAACTAATTTTTCTGACACATTTGCCATTTTTCAGACTTTTCTTGACATTCCAGGCAAGTAGACACCTTGAATTAGCACAAATTTTTTTATTAATTCAAAAATAGAGTTCAATAAACTATATTTTACTTCACTTCAGTAAAATAAATTAATTTTGGTTTAGTAGTTTTACACTTTGTGCAATTTAATACCTATCAGTTTTATACAAACCTAAAATTTAACCGAAATGATTTCTGCACAAACACGGAAAATAGAGTTCTTGGCATTATGCAAATAATCTGCATGAAACAAATTATTAAGGATTATCATAATGCCCAAATGCTGTTTCTTTAATCACAATAAAATAGCTGATTCTTCAAAATAAAAGGAACAGTTTCTTCCAAACACATTATTTACATATATTTTACATAAAAAATGCAATACAAAGAATTACCTTAACTGCAATAGAAAAATAATTTGTTTTTCTATCAAGTTCATGCTTACTCAGATCTTGCACTTTATCTTGGAACAAGCTTTAAATAATGACTAGATCAGTTGAAAGAAAGACTGTAAAAGACTGAATGATAGTATTTCTGTAAGATAGCAGGTTTTCTTTTAATGGACTAGTTGTGTTTCTTGGACAGAAGTTGATTTGCATATACTTTTGAATTCCTGATGCATGTAACAGTTAACAATAACATATTCTTATAAGATGATAGTTCACACTCTTCACATCCAAAAAACCATGCAATTAAATTCAAACTTTTTTAAGCACCAAATACTTTAATTCTGAAATTAAACAAAGAAATTTTTTTAATTCTGTATGATTATATAACTGAATAATATACCTCAAAATTGAAATTTGTTGTATTGTTTCTTTTAAAATCTTTTCAGTGTAAATACCCATTTTAACCATGCCTGAATCAATTTTGATAAATTTCAGTATTATGTTTGTATATTTAAGTACAAAGAAACAAAAGTAGGGATGCACAAACTATGGCCTGCGGACCAATTTTGGCTCACGGAGCCTTTTGAATTGGCCTGCCGCTAGTTATAAAAAAATTATAATAAAATAAAAAATTTCGAAAAAAATTTTTTTTTACCGAAACTTGTGGTAAAAAATTCTTTGTATCCGAGAAAAATAAATTGCAGACATTACAAGCCATTTGAATGATTTAAATGTAAGACTACAGGGAAAAGATCAATTTATTTTTCAGCTTGTCAATAATATAAATGCATTTACACGAAAGTTGAGCTTATTTCATGATCACCTGAAAAGCAAAAATTTTGCACACTTTCCCAACTGGAAAAAAATGCATGAAAAATTTTCACAAATGAAAATGAAAATTTTACTCAGTGCATTTGATAAGCGTTTTTGTGATTTTAAAAAATGTCAAACAAAAATTGACTTATTTGCTTTGCCATTTTCTGACCTGAAAGTATGCAGTTTACTCTAATTGGCTTACAGAGCTCTGACTTCTATAAGAATCAATTCCAAGAAAAAACAATACTGGAGTTTTATAAATCCTTACCTCAAGAATTTTCCAGATTAAAAAACAATGCAGCTGAATGTTATACCTTTTTTGCAAGCACTTATATTTGTGAGCAAACTTTTTCACCGATGAATCTTAACAAGTCAAAAGCTAGAAGCAGGGTTACTGATGAAAATCTTTCATCAATTCTACGGATTGCTACAACTAGTGTTGATCCTAACATAAAATCAATAATTTCAAAAATTCAATCCCACCCATCTCATTAATGTGAGTAGTCATTTACATACCAAATTTCTCTTCACTGAATTTAAATTTTGTACATTTTCATGCCAAATTTTCTCTTCACTGAATTTACATTCTGTACTTTTACATTTCTGGTAAGAACAAAATTTTTAGCCTTGTGTTTAGCTATTTGTATGTATCAATGTGATTCTTTTGCTTTTTTTATTAGTTTTATTTATAGCAATTTTTTTATTTCATAATTTGTGCATGAGTACAGTAATGATTAATACATGTAATTCATACCTATCTATTACCTTTAAATAAAAATTGAAATACACCCTATATTTTTAAGACTACAACGCTGTGCTACTTTGGCCCCCCAACATAATACTTTCTAATTTTTTGGCCCTTCATCACAAAAAGTTTGTGCATCACTGAACAAAAGGATACCTGAATGTATTTTGACTAGTTGCAGCAGATATCAGTACTAGTTGCAGCTAGTTGCAGTTGACTAGTTGCAACAGATATCAGTATGCACATACATACCTTACATAACTGAATAATTAGCTGTAAAATGATAAAATTTTACATTTAGAACTTGTGTAACATCTAGTTGTAATCTTCTCTTTTTGATTGTTATCTGCACTCTATTTAACAAAAATTTTCAATATAATAGATATTAATACTACCAGGCTTAACTCATAAATGGTTCAACCACTTCTTTTTGGCAGAGACTGATAGTGTTAGTATTTGTTACACTGAGAAATTTCCTTATTTAAAGTACGTATTGCAATCAATATTAGAGGTACAAATCTACATGCTATAAAAATCTTAAATATAAAATTTCAATATTTAAATGTTAAAATTTTGTGCAACTAATCAGATATCAAAATTATCCAATATTCTTATATCTAACATTTTGATAATTTCAATAGTCAACCTATTGTTTAAGATATTAATATTACTATGCATTATATAAACTTAATTTGCTTACTCTAAAATACCCATTTTGTATTTGTACTAATAATATAATATTTTAAAACATTTTTTATTTCACAATACACTTACAATTTAAACATAATGAAGATTATCACTACAAAATAGGAACATTTTAAAATAAATAAATAAATAGTTTTTGCTTTATTCAAAACATAAAACATATGACTCAATATCAAGTGTTAGGTTAATATTATTACTTCATATAGTGTTATTATTACATATAGTAATCCAATTTGATAAGATTTAATAACTGAAGCAGAATTAAATAGAAAAAATTTACTATAAATTTCATAATTAAATCATTATAACACAACATATATATTTCACAAGAATGGTTTACAGAATTGGTTTGGTTTGATTTCTTGAGAACAGTACATTCAGCATGGTATTACTACAGGGTTATTAAGAATCAGACCTATTGCTTAAAACTGATATAGAATGGCAAATGTTTATACAATACAGAGCCTCAAACCTGGATGTCCAAAATTTGGTATGGCACAAAATCAAGACTTTTCCCAATTGTCAATTTTTTTTAAATCAATTCTAAATATTACATTTTAAAATCACATTTTTTTTTATTATTTACACATATTTATTAATTAAATAATTTTTGTATGTTATAATTTGTAATTTTTAAAACTGTATTCATAGTACTAGTACAATCCTAGAACTATTTTAGTTTCTGAAAACAAAGCTTTTTTATATTCTATTTGTAAAAACAGAAGATCTGTCAAAGGAGGAATTTAAGTATATTTGATAGGAGCCAATTGGCTGGGTAGCTAATACACAAGTGATTGCAAGTTCAAATTCAAAAGTAATAATTTCACATCTTCATTTTCTTTTTCAGGATTGCAGTGTTAACACACATCTGCACATCTGCTTAGTACTGCAAACAAACAATACACATGATATTTGCACAAGTTTGCAGAAAGTAGGTGGTATGGTATAAAGATTATTTTTTATATATATAAAAAATTTGCAAAGGATCTGAAATCCAGAATTGCCTAAGTCTACAAGATTTCAGATTTGAGGCTCTCCACTGTAATAATCCCTTCATGTTAAAGCTGGGATTCAAAACCCAAGCTGGCTTCAAGTACCAATACTCTGCTATTCATTTATTAAATTGTCAGAAGAGTAAAAGAAGCTGTAATTATCCAGTCCTCAATGTGTTAAAAGAATATTTTTATCAAAAGATTTTGCACACACTATGTACACATAAGATAAAATTCAAATTATAACTGCAATTATTACAAAAGTTAAATTATTACTAACAGATCTATACATCTAGATTTCCAAAGGTAAAATTAAACTCTTTTAAAGGAAAATTATAAATAAAACAAAATTAATTAACTAAAAAGTTTTTTAATTAAAAATTAAATGTCAAATTCATTCATGAGTAGCAAGTTAACATTAAATAAAATATGAATAGTCCCTTAGCAAACTTAGTCTACTGAAAAGAAATAAATCCAAACCTATCTTACCTTAAGAATAAATTTATCTTTTACACAGTATGAAATGTGCTTAACAGAGCAGCATCAACAGGTTCCATGCAAGATGGGCAAGTAAAAGATCGCATCAACCAATCATCTATGCAAGGGGAATGATAGATGTGCAAACAAGGTAAGTAACGAATTGAATCTCCAAATATAAAGTCTCCCATGCAGATAGCACACCTATAGAATAATAACATGCTATAACAAAAATCCATTAACATAAACATATGTAAAGAAGTTGTAGCAAATTTTTTAAACCTTAATTTTTTCATCTTCTTTACTTTACCATGTTGATAATTGTAAACATTACATTACTTCATGACAGTAAGAAAAATTAATTAGTATCAGCGTTAGCACTGAACTATCCAGAACCTGAGACCCAGGACCCACTAAAAAATAAAGCTAAATGACAAAACTGACTAGGAATGCTCAAACTCAGTAACAAAAAACATTTGTGGTTCAGTGAATGGTTTGTTTCACTAATTATTAGAGAGTAAACACCCTTTCTCAAGAACATACTATTATTAGCACCCTTACATAACATGAACAACTACTTCCTTGCTATACATATAAAGGGGAAATATACATTGACCAGGGGGTGGGGTGCACAGTGCCATCTTCAGGCATTGGAAAGACTCACTGGCCTCTTTTAAATTTGGCCTTGTAATAAAATCCTCATACATTTTTCAGTTTCTTTTCTGTAAGTAGTTTTATCTTCTTCATACAAGAGAAACATCTTTCTGGAAGTTTTACCAGAAAAAAACTTATTTTTTTTTCTTTTTTTTTGGGGGGGGGGCAATATTCAAAATTAATCAAGCTGACTTCTTTCTGAAATTGTGAAAATTTTCACTCTTTTCCATCATGGTTTTTCAGGTCCATTTGACCTAAAATTATACCCTACTACTATGAATTTCTCAAGTCTGTGGGACCTGAAATTTTGTCAAAGATGCTTTCCATTGCTGTAAATTTATATAAAAAACTTTACATAAAAAACCTGCTACAGTGTTTGCGCTATACTATCTAGAAACTGATTGTTTATTTTTAGGCCAGAACCCACTAAAAAATAAAGCTAAATGAGAAAAAGTTCGAACTCGGTAACAAAAAACATTTACGGTTCAGTGAATGGTTTATTTTACTAATTATTAGAGAGTAAAAGTCCTTTCTCAGAAACATACTATCATTAACACCCTTACATATCATGAACAACTACTCCTTTGCTATAGGGGAAATATACATTAACCAGAGGGGTGGAGTGCACAGTGCCATCTGCAGCATTGGAAAGAACTTCACTGGCCTCTTTTAAATTTGGCCTTGTAATAGAATCCTCATAAATTTTTCAGTTTCTTTTCTATAAGTAGTTTTATCTTCTTCATACAAGAGAAACATCTTTCTGGAAGTTTTACCAGAAAAACCTTATTTTTTTTCTCTTTTTTTGGGGGGTGGTGGCAATATTCAAAATTAATCAAGCTGACTTCTTTCTGAAATTGTAAAAATTTTCACTCTTTTCCATTATGGTTTTTCAGGTCCATTTGACCTAAAATTATACCCTACTACTATGAATTTCTCAGGTCTGTGGGACCTGAAATTTTGTCAAAGTTGCTTTCTATTGCTGTAAATTTATAAAAAAAAAAAAAAAAAAAAAAAAAAAAAACCTACTACAGCACATAAACATAAACTCTGAGTATGTTTTCCTATTTACAGGTATCCAAAGAATTGTATTTAAATTGAGACAAAAGCAGATGCTTTAATCTATTTCCAGCCACAATTCTCAAACTGGTTCTATAAGAACATGCCAGGGGTGTCATGGCAAGAATCAAAAATAATAAAAAAACTCAACCAGTTTCATTCATTGCATAAAAGACTAAAGAGCATTAAATTTGTACTATTTTTCATATTTTTCTTAGCAGTCAAACCATTTAAGTGTAGCTGTGCTACAAAATGTTTTTCATCTGACAAGGGTGCTATGACAAAAAAAGCTTGAGAACCACAATCGACAGTACTGTTGATTAGTATACATATAACAGAGATAAATATATCTTACTATATCAGATATAGCAATGTTATTCCAGTTAACTAAAAGAAATAAAAGATTTATCAATGAAAAGTATTCTGTTTATTAAAAAATCTAAAATTATAAAAGATTAAATTTATGTGGAATACATTGCTTATCTACTTAACTTTCCACTTATACACTTTGCTGTCTTTCAGTAAAAAGACAAGAAAATAGGAAAGTAACTTTTAAAGACAAAAATATTGAGAATATATTAGTTTTTAAAAAAAGTTATTTAATTTCATTATTGTGAAAAATCATAAAAGAGGGATGATAAATAATCTATGCATATACAGCATGATTATATCATTTGACAGCAAAGTATATTTTGATATTAAATATATTTGTATATTTTATACTTATGCTACTGTGATAAACTTTTGAAATAACTTAAATATTTTACAATTTAACAATTATAACATAAAAATTTATTAATGCCAATAACATTTAATTTTGTTCATATACTAAATATAAAAACTGAACTCCTTGATACTAGAGTGCCCCGAACCTGCCCACTGCCAAAAATTCTTACCAGTATGTATGTATGTACGTCTGTATGTATGTATGTATGTATGTATATATACATACATACTATATATATATGCATGTGTGTATTAATGACTATGCCATTTTTAGGCACACCTGCATTATGAAAACTGTATAACAAAATTGTACTTAAGAACTGAGTGGCATTTGACCTTGAATAACATTGCCAACTCTGGTAATAAACTTTCGTCACCAAATTTAGCCTCTTGTTGGTGAAATAAATGTAAAAAGAAAGAAAAAAGAACTTTTTAAAAATGCATATTTGTATGAAGGTGTCAATTTATTTATTATTTTAGTTTAGTTTACTTAGCTTTAAAATAAAATAATCAGTTAAAATCTTTCTTATGCAGAGCATTGAAAAAAATGTCTGCAGGTGAAAAAAAGGAGGACTTGCTTCCTGAATATTAACATAAATTTGTATTTATACATATGTATATATGGATACTTACATAAATGTAGGAATTTAGTGCAGCACATCCTTGCAAGGTCGCGCCCTCATCACTTAGTAAGTAAGGAAGGACAAAGAGACATTTCGAGTTGGAATCAAGGAGAAGGAGTGAGCAGATCGAGTGAAGGACCCATGGTACTTGAGCTCCCACAATTTATTAAACACTGAGTAGGGTATATTTTCTATGTTAAACACCGAGTAGGGTGTCTTGCCTATGTTAAACTTTGAGTAGGAAATTTTGTCTATACTGCATCTTTACCGTTGTCTATTTGTCTTTGTGCTTAAATGTTTTCTGTGTTGTTAGGTCATTAAATGTTTGTCATTGTTAATTTAGTCTGTTATTGAATTTGTCTAATGACACCCCTAGACACCAAACCCTACATAAATATATATAGATACATATGTAATCTGTAAAATTATTCTTCACCAATCACATAGGATGTGATCCATATTTCTTAGTTGCCACAGCTTACTTGGTAATGGAACTTTGTTACATTCATGTTTAAGTGAAAGGCAATTCACTCAAACTCTAAAATCAGGTAAACTTAACACACATTTTAATTTTAATCTTTAAGTCAGAGAACTGACCAATCATCTTACACACACAAGAGACAAATGTGCATCTGATGATTTGTGAAAATGCTATCCTGAAGAGAGAAAATCACATGGATAATTTTACATGAAGTCCTTTAGCATCTTGAAGTGATAATTTTACATGAAGTCTTAGTTTGAAGTCCTTTAGCATCTTGTTAAAAGATTTATGGCATAATAACTGCTTACAACAGTATAAATATTGCAAGGATCTGCATATTTCATAGGAATTTAACAGCTGGGTTAATAAAAGGGAAAGAAAGGGGGCCACATGTAGCAACTATTAATTCAGTCACTTAGTTTTGGAAATGGCAGCAGGAATGTAATCTTAACGATTCATATATTTATTTTGGATACCTAAGAAAGTTAAAATTAAGAAGAGTAAAAAGTGAAATGGGAAAATTTTTAAGAACTTTACAGATATTTTTTTATATATTGCATATACATGAATATTTAAATTTTACAAAACAATATATATGACTTGGAGTTGAAATGGCATCAATAAGCATTCTAATGTTAAACTGTTTTTTGCTTCATTTATTCAATTATATGAGCTAGTATGCTTTATTCTAAAAGCATCTTGTGACGTTGCTATACCCCATTGGCTTCACAAAGAGGTTTTGTTAAAGCCCAGGGCAGGGCGACACTCTGTCTGGGTTTTTTGACACTATACTACAAAGGGTTGTTGCTTCGACCATGCCTTAAGATGTCCAAGGTGAACTGGAAGGACGGACAGGACAACGAAATGTCAGACAGTGGAGGTGCCACCGAAGAAGCCAATCACAGGCTACCAGGACAACTACGCGGAAAGAAAAAGCCAATAGGAAGAGGCGAAAGGTGACATCAGGCGGCACAAGTTTTTCACCAGAGAGTGCCCAGGAGAAGAGAACAAACAGAGGTTCGACATGCAGTGGTTGGTTTTTTTGGAGAGCTTTTTCTCCAGCTTTGTGTGGGATTCAAGGAGACTCAGTTGTACCCCTGTACAACGGTATTTGTTAGCACCTGTCCGCAGATTGTTTATTTTTAGGTTCACCTTGAAACTGGGACTTTTAGGTCTGCACCAGTCTGCCTGAGCTCTGTAATTTCCATTTGGAAAATTTGTACATACTTCATTTTAATCAAGAATAAATGTTGCTATTGTTTCTAAGCTGTACGTAGTGTCATAACCACTAACCACTTCTACACCCACATACGACCTGAGGATCCCGTGACGTTACAATCTCTTGCAAAAAAAAAAAAAAAAAAACTAATTTATCCAGAGCAACATTTTTAAAATAAACAATTTTTTTAAGAAATTCCATTACAACTCACTCTTTGTTTTTATTACTCCAATCATATATGCCAGTTGGAAGCTGCTGTATAAAGCCTATCCTTTTAGCAATTTTAATCTGCTCATCTTCAGTCAACTGAGAAATGGGACGTCCTATATTTGGTGACACAAAGAATACTGGCTCAGCAGCTCGATCCTGAAAGTTTAAATAAGAATTCAATGAAATTTCTATTTAAAGTTACAAAAATAATTTAATGTTTATTAATTAATAAGTTTATTTCTCTTTCCCACTTAGGAAAAATAAATATGCGTGGCCTGTTATTAATTTTAAATATCACCATACCTGCCCACCTGGTAATATGTAAAATAAGGTACAAGGGGCATTCTCTCCAATTACTTACACCAATTAATAAAATATTTCAGTTCAATAACTAGTCTTTAAAAGTTATTATAAATACATTTAACTAAATAACTTAACCATCACAGATTTCACAATTTTCATAAGGTTAAAAAATTTTATAATTAAAGAGTAAACAAATAACTACCTTTAAAAATTTAGAACATAAGTATGAAGTTGCTTACATATTTATTATTTTTTAAGTTTGAATAATTTACAATTAAAGCTATATGAAACTTAGTAACAAATTAATTACTAGTATGCTATTCTACTGGAATTAAGAGTAGTTTTTTCAGAAGTAGTATTTTTATAGGTCTACTTACAGAGTCTTAGCTAAAAACCTGCTCAAAACATTTTTAGAAAAATTACAGGTGTCACAAGAAAAACATAAAATATGGTAAACAATCAAAATTACACAAAAGAAAATAATGTTAAAGCATAAAAGTCAGTAGAACATTTAAACGTGTAGTTTTTATGCAATGAGTAGTTTATAGGGTATAAAAGTTGGCTGGTATGTTTCATTCCCAAACTAATTTAAACTAAAGGATGAAATAATAAAAAAAGCTAAGTTTAAGTAAAAGCAAAGTTAAGGATTAAATATTGGAAACCTGTTACTTTTGATACTGATAAAAGAGTTATAAACTAATGGAAGAGTAAATCAGATTTGCAAAATAAGTACAAAGAATAAATTATCTCAATTTTAGGAAACAGTTAAACTTCTAAATAGCATACACTTCAGAAATTAAATTTATCTGCTACCTGATAAAAATCCAATATTCAGAGGCTTGAAGAAAAGACATTTAGAAAATACACAAGGATAATTTACACTTCCACAATATAAAAGTATTACATAAGGAGTTATTTTACTGTTATTAAAACTAATTAACATATTGTTTTAAGATTAAATTGCAATGATGAAAATAAAAATTTCCTTTTTTTTTTGGTTTTGATGACATTAACACATATTGCTACTGTTCCTCTAATTTTAAGTAAATAAAACCCTTTAAGAGTTTTTCAATGTATCATTGTAAATCAGAAACAATAATCTTCTGTAATCACCCATTTTAAAGAAACTGTGTAACTATGAACTATCTCTTTCTTCTTATCAAAAATTCTCAATATTACATGATATACTGATCTAATAACTCAGCTAATATCTAACAGAAGCAGCTACAGTTGAATATTCACGACAAATATAACAAAAACAAAATAAATCCTTTTTCCTAAGTTATCCTTTTAGTTAGAAGTGTTAACCTCTTTGACTTACACACATTTCATTCAGAAATTATATTGGTACTTAAGTAGGAAACAGAGCTTTATTTTCTTTAAACAAAACTATGGCCTAGACACACTCATATTGAACATCTTTACAGCTATTTATTATGCCTTTATTGAATAGCTTATATATGAAAATAGTGTTAGGCAGAAAATATACAATTTTTCCTTACATTAGTACAACTTCAAATCTGATTTATGTAAAGTTTCATTGTTGGAAATAAGAAATACTTGGATTGCATTAAAAACAATTTTTAAATATAAATACAAAAGTTGTTATATAAGTACTGCGACTTGGAGACATCTCTCGTTTTAATGCGAGAGAACACAACGACGGTTGTATTCTGGATACGTTACACTCAGCCATATAATCTGGATAGAATAAGCCCAGAGACTCAGAAATATGTCATTTTCATTTTTTTGTCAATTTTGTTTTGTAAATAAATGTGTATTGTCCATCTAAAACTTTGGGGGATTTATTTAGCCTATGCATCTCAACAGTGATCGACGAACATACCTGCCCCAGTAAAATAGGCTAGCAGGTCCCACACAAGCATAACGCTCCAGAACAGTGTGTTGCTACACTGTTTTAAGGGAAAAGGCGAAAAATTCTCACCCATTTTTTCCCTGCCATCAGAACCCTGCATTAATGAAGTAAAAGAAAAAAAAATAAATAAAAGATGCTCTTTAAACAAATGTGTATTTTCTTGTCTTTATGTAAGCTACTAGGTAAGAGAAGCCAATTATGATCCACTTTACAGATAAAAAATTAGTAATTTCATTTATTTATGTCTATAAATTTTATATTAAATGAAATATTTTTTATGAAAGAGTATCTAAATAATATGCACATCTAAATAATATATTTTAACTTAAGCACCATTCATGTTGAAACATTTGTTCCAGCATGAGATCAGTTTGAAAAGCAGGGTCTCTAAGAAATCTGTTGACTGTAATGGGAATACTGCTTGTTTAAAGGACATCATCATTTTCAAACTTATGATCACCAAGCAACTATTATCAGTTGCATTTACAATTTCCCAGGTTGTAGAAGATTCTGGCTATCCTGATCTGGCCAAAGTCTACTTTTACACCTTTCAGAGATGATGATATCATCATAAGCACCATTCTAAAGGAGACTAAAACACACTACCAGCACATAGAATAACCATGATCTACATAGCATTATGTTCACTCTTTTTTTACCAAAGAATTTTGTACTCCAAAGAAAATTTACATGAGTGTGTCTTATTGATACCCCTTTGTTATTTTACTTTTTTAAAAAATCAATAATATTATATTTAAAAATCCAGAACAATCACAATCTATACTATTTGCCCCACATCAGAATACTTTTCAACGTTCTGCAACAGGCTTTCAGATGATCAAAAATGTTCTGCAGGAGATATATTTTTACTTTATCATATATTTACTCTCCCACAAATTTATCCTTATTGTGGTACATTTTCATCTTTACCAATATGTATAACTAAAAATATTTAATAAAACAGTGCTACCTGAAATTTAGAAAAATATTTGTATTAAAACCAAGACATTAACATAGAATTTACTGTCCTGTCAATTACTTTTGATTTAAGATATTTTGAGATATCACTACGATGATAAATATGGGACTGATAATTTGGCCCAAACATTAATGCAAGGGAAGTTTTTAATAATTTTCAGACTGATCTGTGTCTTGGCAGAGGTCTGTTGCAGAAAATAAACATTCTTTTATCAGCTGTCCCAATACTAGTTTCATCACCATCATTTACATTATGCCTATAGGAAAAAATTTTATCGATTGTTGATTCCCATGATTTGCAAACAGCTTTTGATATAGGAATAGATATAATGTGTATTAAGAAATTGATAAATTTAAGGATCTCTAGTTTTAATTCATTTACAGCTTGCACTAATATAGCTTTCATTTAAAAAAAACATTCTATTTTTCCGTGAATGATCAATTGCATCAAAAATCCAGTTAAAAAAAATTGGATATTCAAAAAATAATTGATTCTTTTCTTCTTCAGAGGGTGAAACACATGGAAAAAGTTTAATAAGCTCCAACAAAGTGGAGAGATCTAAAGCTTTGTTATCCATATTTGAACATGGAAATAATAAATAATCAAAGCAGAAAAATATTTTAGCAGTTGATATTACCAACATCAAGTTCCTCACTTTGACAAAATAAACCTGGTATTGCTGTAACAAGGAATCAAAGTAATCCAATAAGTATCTTACATTCTTTCCTACTTATGGAAAACCATCGATATATATATATATATATATATATATATATATATATATATATATATATATATATATATATAAAGGAAAAAAAGTTTTTCTGCAAGCCACGATTGTTCAGCAGTGGAGCTAGCAGTTCTGCAACATGTGTTGCAGTTTTTGGCACATTCTGCTTCAGGGACTATTTGCTTTGAGTATATAGAAATAAAGTGCATTCAACACAAGGAGACAAAATGAAAAATAGTAGACCATCATATCCAATAGCATATACCTACCTCTACAGGAGTGGGCGGAGAAGATGAATCTTGATCTTGGTGCTCAGGCAAGAGAGTATCATCTTCAGGAGATGATGCACACAATTTGAAACAATTTCCCATGACAACACTTTAAAATGTGAATATTTTTACTCCAACATGCACTAATTCTATGATTCATCTCAAAATGTTCCAACTTGGAAAAAATTAGAATAATACCCTAAAACATTAATAGAAAATAATATAGCACTTATAATACAGATTAATTTAAAAACATTTCAACTGAAATATTAAACAAACAATTACTTATATCAGAAAATTTAATGTCAATCAGTTCATAAAAAGATTCTATGAATTATATTTAAGTCTTCTGAAGCAACCTGTTGCGATATAGTGAATTAAAATTAAGTGACTGAAAACACTTCTTTTCAAACACAAAAAAAAAACTTATTTTACATCACTATATACAATACAAAAACAAGTATGACATAAAAATTTGCATGTGCAAAACAAAATGAAAAGTGAACAGCATTCCAGCTGCCGTGCAGATGCGTTCTCAATGTGAAGTGCAACTACTAGAGAGTTCTGAATAGCGCCGTAAACGAATCACAGAAATGTTGAGTTGTTTTTGTTCTGGACGCACCGGAAAATACTCTCACCCTATCAGGTATTAGTCCTGATATATGGGCAAAGGAGTTAATTTATGAATGTTTCTTTTCAAAACAGAGTTTCTTTTACAGTTCTTAAAACAGAGTTTTTGGTTTTAATTGTGGCTATGCGAAGCAGTCCATCTGTACCATGATGAAGTTCGACCACTTGTCCTATTGGCCAAGAACCTGGAAGATGACCATCATCTAATAGCAATAGATGTCTCCAACATTCGCTTAATTAACTACACAACCCAATGTGGGACTATTATGGATATACAAAAAATAAATAAATAGATAAACAAATATATATGTTAAAAAGAGAAGAACTCAGTATTTTGCTTGCTTTAATAAGAAAATGTAACTTTTTTATAGAAAGAGTTTGATTAATAAATCAAATGTGACACTGAAAGTGTCATCTATGAGATTCATGATTATAATTAAGATAGTCAAGAATTAAATACTGTAACAGTCCTTAATAAAGCACTGCTAAAGGAAGCTGCAGATAATCATAGAATAGGAGACTTTAAAAATATATATGAATCATTTCAGTTTCATGTTTTCTAGTTATAAAGACTATTCTCTAGTTAAAAATATATCTTCATGCTTCATTAAATCAAGGTTCTGACTCTTTCCACAGAAAAAAAATTAAGCACTTTTTAAGCACCTAAATTTTCATTGTACTATGATCAACCTCCAGCTAAAGCTTAAAAATTGAAGATTTTCATGAGCTTTATGACTTGTAAAATGACATTAAATAATATATATAGGCAATTTAATAATTTTATTAAACACAATTGTTAATATCTCATACTTTATGTTTCAGCAATGTAATAGCAATAGTCCTTATTGATCAAATGCCCCCCCTCCTTCTCTAAACAAATCTGAAATATTTATAAAGTTAAAGTACTATCTGTGGTGGAAGATCAACAAGTTTCACATCATAGCAACAGTATTTTTACAGCAACATAGATGTAAAATAAGATAATAAAAAGTACTTCTGTATTATAAACAGGTAAATATAATATTCACACACACACACACACATGGAGACAGAGAAAAAAGAAGATGCAGTATCTACACTAACAAAGTTTTAATTATGACATACTTAAAACAAGATTCAAGAAATTATCAAGGTCATTTTAAAAATGTAACTGAAGAACTATTCCCATTCATAATAGAAGATGAGAACCAAAAAATATAGGAAGGGGGATGTCTAATTTTAAAGTTAATTTTTCTTTTCTTCTACACATTTTTTTAATTGGTCTAACTCTTCTTTCTTATCTTTAGCTTTGTTGAATGGATTGATGATTAATTACCAAGGGAAATAAAAATTCAGCAACCAATATTTGGGAAAAAAATAAGCACTTTTTGAGCACTCAGAAAAAATTATAAATTTTAAGGCTACAAAAAGAAAACTAAGCACTTTTTAAGGATTTTAAGCACCCAGCTGAACCATGTAAATTTTGCTTCAAGATGAATTGCATAACTGAAAAAACTTTTAGATATGTGACATGTTCTGTCCTGTTTGGTAAACAGATTATTGTACTTTTTATGCTGCAATGAAAGAATTTAAGTCAAAAAATTCCATAATAGATGTTATATATTTATAATTTTATACAAAAACAATAGTTTAATATAAACAGCTAATAATTAATTTCAATTCTTCATAGCCTTTCTCATTTCTCCTTATTAATAAACAAAATGAGATTAAACTCAAATTCCCCAGCACTACAACCCAACTAGGGGGCCATACCCTGTAGTGCTAATCTGTATTTTTGAGACTAAAGCCCTGGTGTACAAATTATATGTCCTAATTAGATGGTCAACCTTATATGGAACTTTCATTGTTTAGTACCCAAAGCATGCTCAATCTTCAGTTTTTCTACCTACTGAAGGAATGAAAGGCTGAGTCAACTTTGCCCAGCCAGAGGAATGAACCTTGGACCTGTGTCTTGGAAGAGTGAAGTACTATCCCAAACCACTGGGCTTAAAATATGATATTACAAAAAATAAACAAAATAGAAACTGATCCCAACTTGATGTAACAGGAAAAAATGTTTACTATATATACTACATGTATATATATATTTTATTAAAAACCATTCTGTTATAAATTATCTTTCAGTCGTATGAGTACATTGATGTTTATCCTGCTATTACTTTTTTACACAGAGGGTTTTAATGTCTGCATTATGTATAGAAAAATTACAAATATATCTTACTAATTCCAATAAATATTTTTAAAAATAAAAAAAAGAAACTATACCTTACTTTAAATTTTAAAAAATACAAACATCATTTGAGTTTTTGTATTTTAAGGTAAAAGTTACAATGATAAATACCATTTAGTCACTTATAAATATTATAAAAATACATACAAATAAAATTTGATGTCACTCTCAAATATGATTTCATTTTCAAAATAACAATGTATGCAAATATGGGTTTGCAAACATGAATTTTTGTATTTTAAGATAAAAATTACAATGATAAATACCATTTAGTCACTTACAAATATTATGAAAACACATACATATAAAATTTGATGTCAGTCTCAAACATGATTTAATTTTAAAAATGGCAATGTTTGCAAATATGGACCAAGATAAAACACATTATTTAAAAAAATAACTACATTAAAATTTCATTCACATAAAATACTAATATATTTTTTTGCTACAATATTAAACATGCATCTCATAAAAACTTTCTCTACATTTTTTTTAAATTTATTCTTGCATTAGCTTATAAAATTGCATAATATGGGAAATTGTCTTTCCTGTATTGAAAACATGAATTTTTTTTCTTTTTAGTCCATGTAAGACATGTACTTTAATAATCTAAAATGTGAGGATATTCAGTTTTACTTAAGATTATGAGTGATAAATGTGAAGGTAAAAGAATAAACAAATAAAAGATAACTTAAAACTAAGAATATTTAATTTATCATGTCTTATTGTACATTGCACTTCATTTAATTGACAACATATATTTCAAACACTGCTTGAAACCCCTTTCAATTTATTCTTTGAATTTCAGATAATGATCAATGAAATCTGATTCCACATACATACTTCAAAATTTATTTTTAAGCATACATTCATTATATTAAACCAATAAGAAGAAAGTTTCAATATATTTTAATATAGAATTTGATAATTTACTACACATAAATAAAACCAGATGCAGTAGAATCTGTCAATGTTTCATAAAACTGTAAAAGTGAATTTTCAGAATCAAGTTGATTTAAATGTACAAAAAGAAATTTTAAAACACAAAGAAAATTAATAACAATATTTATTCAGTAAGATGAAGAAATGATTTAAATAATAAACATTTTCAAGATATTCAAATACTCATGAGTAAAATCATTATTAGCATATAAATAACCACTCAAGACATTTAACCTTTTAATCTTGGGTTTGATTATTAAAATCATTTTATTTAAACTTATCCGTGATTAATACAAATTGATTTTAAAAAGTTAAAATGTGACAACGATGAGAGGCGCAAATTGTCTCTCAGAAATAAGCTTGCACTTTGTCCATCAAAATTATACAATAAGAGTGCAAAACAACAACAAATATCGTCAAACCAGTTTTTACTGCCACTGTTGCCATTCCATTCGAAGTACTCATATACCTACGTGAGACTACTCAACATCATGTGGTACTGCGATTTTGCAATACTGGAAATTGTTCGTTTTTTACCAAACAAATTTTGTTTTAAACTGAGAATGTATAAGAATGAGAAAACTTTAATCAATTTACACACATATATATTTATATTTATATACATAATATATATATATATATATATATATATATATATATATAGATAGATAGATAGATAGATAGATAGATAGATAGATATTTTACATATATACAGTAGAACCTCCATAAGTTGACCACCTAAGGGACTGTAACTGAGTGGTCAACATACGGAGGTGGTCAACTTAGGGAATTTTTTAAAAATATTTACTATAGTACAATATTAGAAAAAAGTTAGTAAGCTTTTTTAATATTTTTTAAGGAAAAATTTAGATAAAAGTTAGCACTTACTCCTTTTTATTTTTACTAAAGTGCAGCACATTTATACAAATTTTGAAAGAATGATTCAATCTTTGTTTGAGTCCTCTTTTTGTTCATTTGGTAACTGCAAAAAGCAATTTCACAGTTTACAAGTCTATTAAGCATGCTTGGGCATTTTTCTGCCGCGAAATCTTTAAGTTGCTCCATCCTTCGCTTTCCATCGTCTTCCTTCAGAGTTAGGTAGTTTTCAGTTTCATCGTCACTTGGATCATCGTCCTCTTCGCCGTCCATTTCTCGTACATTAGAGTCCTCGCTGTGCTTAGTCCAAGAGAGTATCTCACTGAAGATTGCCTCTGGGTCTGGTTCAACACATGTTACTAACTCATCGTCCATGGTAACATAATCTTCAAAATTAACTCCATCAAAAACTGGCAAGGGAGATAGAGGAAGCTCATTCTCTTGCACCGATGTTGTAGCTGTAATAAATCCAGCTTTCTTGTAGCAGTTCTTAATCGCGGCTTGTGTAACTTTATTCCAAGCAGAATTAATCCAATGAATAGCATTCAAAGCATTTACTGTCGCAGCTGTTGATGATGCCAACGCAGAAGGACCACAGGTTTGTGCTTTCATGATCACCTATTCCAGAAGTTGAGCTCTGTAGTACACTTTGAAGGACTGAATAATGCCTTGATCTAAAGGTTGGGTTTTCAAAGTTATGTTTGGAGGCAAAAATTTTAGCTTCACATTTGGGAGATTATTCACTTTGGGGTGGCTGGGGCAGTTATCCACTGAAAGTAGAATAGACCGCTTCTTTTTCCTAATTTCTGCGTCAATTCCTCTAACTCACTTTTCGAATAAAGCACTGGTCATCCAAGCGGATTTATTCGCTCTCCAAAAAACAGGAAGATCATTAGGTTTTACACTTTTAAATGCACGGGATTTGGCGGTTTTGCCACCATAGGCTTCAATTTTTCTTCAGTCATACTAGCACATAGAAGAACAGTAAAACGCTGTTTTGAAAGTTTTCCTCTTTTGCAAGAGTCACCCTTAATTACTAGACTTCTATCAGGCATTGCTTTAAAGAAGAGACCGCATTCATCAGCATTAAAAATGGCCTCATCTTTAAAACCTTTAGCAAACTCTGATAATTTTTCAATAAACTTCTCTACCACTTCAACTGAAACCTCATTCGATTCCCCACACAAAACTTTTTGAGAAATCTCGTATCGTAGTTTGAATTTTTCTAGCCAACCTGCTGACGCTTGGAAGTCCTCAATTTCGAATTTTTTTGCTAATTTGTTCCTACTTTCTGAAGCATAGGCCCCGATATTCTTGCATTAATTTTTCTATTAATGCATTAAATCTCTGTAAACCAACGAAATGTGGCTTCATTCACAGCGTCGAGACACGTTTTTCTCCTTTTTCTTTGAAGTTCCCCGTTTTCGGAACAATATCTTTCCAGATATTCTTCCTTGCATATTAAAATGTTGCTCACAGTTGTCTTACTCACACCAAATTTTTCTGCTGTCTTTCTTTGGCTGCTGCTTTCCAGAAAATTAAGAAGATCCACTTTCTACTTTAATTTAAGTTCTTTTAGAGCTTTTCTTTGAGCCATTTTTAATAAAAATTCACAAAAAAACGACTAGTACTGCCAGGACGAGAATCCAGATAAAAAAGAACAGAACGTGTTTCACATGTGAGTGATACACGTTGTTTTCCAATTCTGCGTAGTTCGTTCAATGCTACACCGCTACACACATACCCCACTCTTCTGACCTTTTTCGACAGATTTCAGCAATTACAGCCAATCCAAGAAAGGAAAGCATGCAAAGGGCTAGAATATCATTTCTCCTTAACAAAAGGCAGGATAATTTCTGGTATTTCCCTCCCATAGTATCATACTGGAAGTGAACAATGAATGAAGCAACAAAGAGGGGGGGGGATCGCGAGTGTTGCTCAGATAATCCTATTGACTGATAAAGAAATTCCTGGAAACCAGGTTGAGAACAGCGGGAGGAAAAATCTAATTCAAGAAAACATCAAAACATCAGTGGTCAAGTTACAGAGAGTAAAACCTACTAAAAATTGGTCTACATACAACTTACAGAGGTGGTCAACATAGAGAGGTAAATCGCCATTGAAAATGCGTTTTGACCATTCAAACTAATAAATTTCGGTCAACATAGAGAGGTGGTCAACGTAGAGAAGTGGTCAACTTTGGAGGTTTTACTGTGTATATATATATATATATATATATATATATATATATATATATATATATATATGCACTACATAAACATAGATATATATTTGAAGAAAAGAAAGAAAATGACAATGTAAGGTCATTTTTAAGAAACTCAGCAGTATTATTTCTTTTATATTCCCATATAAGGATGTCGTGATATGCCTTATGCAAATAAATCTTTTGGGTTTTTTGCTCCAGATGATTGGTTTAGGTCTAAAATTAATACAACAAATCTACAAGTTTTGTACAAGAACAAGATGTCAAATGCGATGAAGAACGAAGGCTGTTGTCTTCTGTCATTGCTGATATTTGGTACAGAAAGATGATGAAAAAGTTTGAGATTACAGACTGTTTGCAATTTCCTCTTTATCTAATGAGTTTCCTCGAGTTTATAAAAGTGTTGGGAAGTTCTAGAAACCATGTGGCAGACTTTGAAGATGGAATTCGAAAGCTGGTTGTACAATCCAAGTGACTCTCTAAAAGCATTTCCGAGTCACGGGGGTTCCACAGGATGAGTGACATTTAGATCAAGTCAGTTGAATGTCTAAAAGAGGCACGTCAAAATTCACCCTTGCTTATTATAAACGATTTCCAGTCCCACTAGGTTCACGTTATTCCGCCGCCGAGGACAAGAGCATTTTATTCCAAATTATTTTCACACATTACTCTACAACGGTCATTTGCATGATGAATCTGCTCGGTTTTATGGATAAATCAAGTTCTGGATTAATACACGAGTGCCTTAATAATGGCAAAAATTATGCTGAAATATAGATTACAACTCAGACTTCCACATTAAAACTAAATTTATAAAAAATACCCAAATGTGCTTTTAATTTCAAAGTGGTTCTTACTTGAAACACACATCGTCGAATCTCTCCACTATGTTGTATTTCATATTCGAGAAAGTTAAAAGACCATCTGTAAAAAAATAAGAAAGCTGACTCTTTTAAGTGAAAATTCTCCCATCCAGTTCATTTACTTCTTTAAAGTGAACTTGCTCACTGTTCATAGTATTTACATATGTGTAACTATTATACCAATGGGCCATTCTACGATGATTTCGAGTCTCCAGATGTATCCATAATCTAGTGCATTTTTGACATTTAAGGCTCATAACGTTTAGACTTTTGAATCAAACTGTCATACCTATTTAACTATGAAAACAGGTAAGATTGGTAGTCCCGTCGTAAGATTTATTCAAACGAAAGACGAAAATTCCAAATGGAAAAAGGTGACGGACTGAAAGATTTACAGGATTCCATTGAAGACTTTTTGTTCCCTAGCGAAATATATTATCATTAATATCTTACAGGACCCTATTAAGGTACGTTAGGACCTTGAGTACAGTATTATACCCCTCCAATCACTATAATAGGTATAAGATCAAGTTTTTCTCCCCCCCCTCTCTCAACAAGAACTATAAAGAAGCACGCTTCTGTGATCTCCTTACTCCCATGGATATTTTAAGTACGTACAAAACTTGTACTTGAAGCCAAATTTTTTATTACTGTATACTTAAATTTTAACTTTCAAATGGAACATGCCATGCACTAAATTTCACAGGAAAATAACACATTTCTTAAATTATTCCTCTCAAAATTCGTAAAATTCTTTTGGAAATTATAAAAGAGAAATCTCCATATTTTCAACACTCATAATATTATCGACTGAATAATTAACTTTAAAAAGTAAAATTACATAAATATCAATGATTAACAAACCTGAACATTTTCAAAATTTAGATTTATGAGATGAAGTAAAATTTTACTTTCAGAGAGATGTTTTTCTACATTTCAGCAGAGATCTGAATCACTTCCTCAAAACTGCTTTTAGAAGTAATACTGTAAGGAATTTGCACTCACAACCTGTGTTTCGCAGATGTACACCCTTGGCCATATCTGTAAAATCGATCCCATTGATTCCTTCCACTCGGCGTTCCTTTGGGGAAATAAGAAGCCGGCCGGCTAAGGGGGGCTGATACGGTTTTTCGGATGTGTCGCTTTTTTTTTCCCTGCAGGGCGGCAATGCATCTTGAAAGGAGGATTTTCCCTTTTCGAAAGGGCTCAAGTTTCCAGAAGCTGACCCCCCGAAGGGAGAGATCTGCGGCAGTTGAGTTCGAGGAGTCAACATAGAGCCTGCGACCTGGAGACATCTGTTTTGCTGCTAGAGAATTTTATTTTCGATATGGAAAGCTCGGCCGTCTGATCTGGTTAAGACAGGCTCTGAGACTCAGAACTATGTTATATTGTAATTTTTCATCAATCTTGTAAATATTGTTTGGGGTCTTTAAAATTTCGAAGTAGTTTAATGCATCCCAGAGACGGCCTACGAACAAAAAGCATCCCAGTAAAGCAGGCGGGCAGGTCACATGCTAGCATAGCGTCCCAGAAAGAGGTGTGTTGCAAATAACATTTCCACAGATAATAAAGTACTAAGTTAAGATTGACCTAAATTAGACCTTAAATTTTTTTTTAAATCCTTTTGAGTGCTGAGAAAGAATGTTCTCTCAAAAAATTTGAAATTGGCATGCTTAATAATATTCTGAAGCATGTATCAATATTATTAAATGTGTTTTCAATATTTAATTTTAATTGTTTTAGAAGTCTTTAGCTACAGTTAGGAATTACAATCCTTTGGAATTAAACTCTTGAACTGCAAAATACCAGTCCGCCATTATTCTGATTTGATAAAAGCATTTTGGAATAAGTGAATTAATGAATGGCTGAACAAAATATTTTGTTTGAAACAATCTAAAATCAATTTTGTTTATAAATCTCTGTAAGAGGAAAAAAAAAATCTTAAAAGTTTTGAGGCTTCTAAAAATCTTGCCCTATGCCATAATCAGGCTCTGATACTGTATGCATTACACAGAATTTAATTTTGAAAAATATAAATTAAAAAGGAATATAAAATTAAATAAATATACAATAAATAAAAAAATAAATAAATAACACAATTAAATTATACATGACTTTGGCAGGGTTACTGAAACAAATTGTGGTTACCAGAAACACCAAAATGTCAAAAGTCACAGATGGGATCCTAAATTGAAGTTGTACTAAAATTAAACTATTGATGAATTCAGTCAAATGGCAAAACACAACTTAATAACACACACCACCAATGTTATTAGGATACATTTATTTCTTCATAAGCTCACTTTTGCAAGTACAATAATTTAAGCAAGAGTATTGCTTATTAAAACATCTCTTATAATATTTCCACTTCTGACACTTATATAAGGATGTACATAAACTGGCACTTTCTTCTTCATTAAACTTTACCAATCAAGAGAAATCACATCATATATATATGTATATATAAATATATATTAAGGCATTGAAGGAAAAAGTAAAAGGAACCATATCATCACCAAACAAACTTGTGCTAATCATAAAATCAAAATTCAATTAATATTTTTATAACCAAGAATATGCAATAAATACAAAAAATATTAACACTCCATTTAACAATATAGTGCAAGTACAGAAAAATGAGTATCTATCAAAATTCCCAAGCACGCAAATCAGGTAACTCCAACTTTAGACAGAACTAACTGACTTTCATATTTGCACTTTCAAGAACAAAGCAAAATATATAAACACAAAAAAATCAGTTTGTGCAAGGAGTAACCAAGATAAGTCTTATTAATAAAGTTACATAGAAAGTATTTTTCATTCCTTTTTTTGTTTTACAATTGAGCATTTTAAATTTAATAAAAAGAATTAAATATATACACCAATTCAAAGAAATTATTTATAAATGAAAACATGATAAAAAAAGATAAGCTATTTTTTTTTAAACATAAATTACAGTACCATTTATGTTACAGAAATAGCAGAATCTAAGGTAGAATGAACCAAATACGATTTTACTTTAAAATTTATAATTTTTAAAATAAAAGACAAAATCTACATGCATAGCGTAGTTTTCCCTAAACCATTTATATTTATTCCTATATCATTTTCTGTAATACACAACAATAAAAGACAATCCCAAATAAGAAAATAGAGTAATTGTTAGAAAAACATAAAAATAGCTCAATTTCACCCTGAAGACATTTTTAAATCTACTGTTAAATTAAAAAAAAAATTAAATTTAATTAAATATATAATTTAACTACAATATATGTTACTGACTCTTATTCATTTTTATAAAATTAGTGCCTAAAATTACAATGTAAATTGCAATTACAGTATTCTTTTGCACTTGAATTGTACATTTCAGTTAAATAGTATAAAGCTAAAACTATAAATACAGAGGCAATCTATAATGCCTTCACACAGTAAATAAAACAACAACTTTCAATGAAATTTTGTAAATTATTTTTACAACAAAGTGAGCATTTTTTAAAATAAAATTTAATTGAATTTTTCAGTAAAATTAAAAACACTAGACTATTTAGTAATGTTTGCATTGCATCTCTAGGTTATGATAACACTATCTCTTGGAAATAACTGCTTTAAAATACTCATTCTCTTACTTTAAGCATGGCTATTAAAAAAGTAGACATATATAACTTATGTTTGAGTACACTTTAAGCGTTCTAATTAATACACATCCTTTCCTCTATTCAGCAGATCAATATTCTTATTTCCCATTGGTCCACATAATTCCTTTCCAGCCATTTCATTCCTTTTATTCAAACATGCACAATAGTTACCCTTAAGTACAACTTTAGGATAGAGATAATGGGCACACAAAGCAAAATGATGGAAGCAATGAGGCAGTTCTAGCATTTGAATTTCAATTATTGGCTACTGTATACTACCATTGTGGACATTTTAATGTTCAACAGAGGATGAAACCAAAGTCTCACCTGCTTTTATATTTTAAAAATTAAATTAACTGAACAGAAAATAAAGGGTAGTCTCTTCTTTCCAACTATACAATTTCCTATTTGACATGTAAAATAGTCCACAGCATTGCTTATCTTAAAATCTTTATTCAAAGTACTTTTTTTTTGGTGATATCGTAAACACAAATCACACTAGAACGAACTTAAAAATGCTCTAGAGTATTCCATACAAATTAGAGCTTTAAAAAATTAAATTAAAAGCAATGAATATTATATTCATTAAAACTATATTGATTCTTTGCTTCATTTAGTCTATTTCTTATTGAGTTACACATTACTTTCACTTCAGCAGTTAAGTACGACAAAATGCACTTTATGGTGTTGATAAAAGAAGTTCAAAATAAAAATACATTCTTTTTGGATAAATATGTTAATTTCTTGTTTTAAATAAACTTTCTGTTTTTATAGCTAAAATGTATGTTAATATTATATCTCACAATTTTCTGGAGAAAGTGAGTATGATCAATGTCACAGATACTTATTATCTGTTGCAAAACTAATAACTGTGAAATAAATTAATCTGTTCAAGCAATACTTTGCTGGAATAATATAACTGATATTCTACAATCATAAGTGCAATAAAATTTTGAATTAAAACTACATTATAGTCTAAAAAGAGATCAGGGTTTCATTAATGTAAATCCTGCCACAAAAGTGATTTGGGATTATACATTCACAATCTTTTAATTTCAAATTTTTGTATTGATATAGTTTTTAACAAAGACATCCTCAATATTTATTCTATGGAATATAATTCTTATATCATAATGAAAAACTTTATACTTCGCAGTAAAGTTGACTTGTTATTAGCAATTTTAAAGACACTTTTAAAAGACTTTACCTAAAGGGAGTGTGAATTTCAATACTTTAAAATTTAAGTGTAAAGAAAAAATAATCACACTGTAAAAAATGCAACAAAGAAAATAAATCAATGTATATGAACTATCTTGGAGTTACCTGTGAAACTTAAATAAAAATATAACGTGAAATGAAAGTGAAATTATAATTAAAGGAACATAAATAATTAATAAATATATACAACTTTCCAAACTAAAACTATATTTAGCATATAAAACTAAAAGACAAAAATTTCTACCACTTTACATTTTGATTCCAATATTTCAGATTTAGTGATGAGAAAGATATGAAAATGAATTTCTCCAATCAAAGAATTTATATATTTAGCAGCATTTTCAAGAGCATTTCATTATTCACAGTATTAAAAAAAAGATGAACAAAGAATAGCTCAAACACGCGACTATTAATACTTTTATATAGTATTAAAACATCACAAATTTTCAGCAGAAAAAAAAAGACTCAAATCTGATAAATTCTATCAAAAGAACTAAATTATAGGAAATATTTAATAGAAAATTTTATTTTTACCATATTATACTGATCTTGCTTATACAATATTATCTGAATTAAAAATATCTTACACAAGAAAACTATCTTGAGATACAAACTATGTTCTTGAAAATTAAAGACAGATTTTTTTTTAATTACATCTAATAAATATCAAAATTTGGTTCACACTAGCATAAACACTTTGTAGTTGTTGTACTTAACAAAAATTGTCGAATAATTAAATTTGGTAAGGAACCTCATCTTTAATCAATGCTAAAGAAGCTGAAATTGTGGCCTGTAGAGCTATAAAAATTATTGAAAACAAAACAAAAAAAAACCCTTTAATAATTTATAAATTTAAAGGATAGATGTAATGACATAATTACATGCCAATAGAACTTAGAATGATCTAATGCTTAGCATGGAAGGATTTCAAAACCATCCTGCTGTACACTCCATTATGTGCAAGAGAAAACAGTAAATAATAAAGGTCTTTCATTGGGTTTCTAACAAGGAGAAAGTTTAACAAATTAAAGGGAGGGAGGGAGAAGATTCCCGAGGATAAACAAAATTAAAGAAATAAATTGAGGCCAAACTGGATTTTTACTGTGAATTGGTTGGTTTATAGCACTAAATTACATTGTTTTGCTACATGAGGGCTAATTGCTAAATGATGGTCACATGAGTGTAGGGTGCTGCTTTTTAATACTGAAGTTTGGGGATTTAATGCCGGTACAAATGTTTGTAGTTTAAAGCTGGCTTTAAGTAGCAGGTCCTGGTCTGATTAGGTCTCATGTAGTTAAATAGTAGACTGTAGCACTCCAAACCAAACCAAATGGAGGCTTATGAGACCAAAATAAACTGCTTAAAGCCAATTCTGAACATCCATGACAGCAATGAGATTTATACTCACAAATTCTGCTACCAAAGAACAGGAAACTACTCACTAGGCAATCAGATTTCTATTTTGGGACTTCAGACAAAACAGATGCCACTCATATTGCACTATATAATCATGAAAGAGCAGTTACAGGTCAACAAATAATACTAGTGTGAACCTTACATTCAATAATTACACTTAAATAAAAATTTATTTTATAGAGTTGAAATTTAAGTTGAAAATCAATGGGAAAAAAACCCACTTCATACTATGAATAAAATGATCTGAAAATGTTTCTTGCTTTAAGATAATAATGAATTATGGTGAGATAAGGATAAGGCAATAATATTAAAAAATAATACTCTTCGTTGACATTACAATTAGATTATTCTGAAAGAAAAAAGAAACATATCTACAGTCTTATAACATTTGTGAATAACACATATGCAAAATTTTTAATGTTGTCTTATGTATGAAATACTCTTTTAGGAAAGAAAAAATGGCAGTAATTAATAAATAAGATCTAGTGGAGTTTGTTCTGTAAAGGTAATAAGTAAAAAAATCCAATATGCAAGTTTAAGAGCTGACAAACAGAAGGGTGGTATGCCACCTGTTCATAAAACTATGCAGTTACTTTTACATATTTTATTAAAACTTAATAATTAACACACAGCTGCAGCTAGGTGTCTTTAAAAGGAGGAAATACATAAAATGTGATTAAATTTAAAGATAACTCACATCTTAGAAAAACCAAGTAAAAAAAATATAAATAAAACAACTGAATAATGTACTTCATTCCTATGTTGAATTTAATTGTCAGAGCACATACCAAAACTGCCTGAACTATACACTACTATTTCAGCAAAAACGTGTAAACCCCATACAATGTATTTCTTTCAAAATGTACACCAGAAGGAAAACACAATAAGGAACTAATTAAAATACATATTAATACACCAGGTTAAGTTACAACAAGGGCACTTGGTCAAATGGTCAAATAAGTTTATTTCTTTTTATAGATAAAATCTTAAAACACACAGTCTGCAATTTTCATGAGTTTTTTTAAGATGCAATAAAAATTCTAAAATAAATTTGCTTGATCAAACAAATTAAAAACTAATGAATAAACTGCAGAAAAAAAAAGACAGAATATTTTAATATTCACAGAAGTCCTCAATTTATTCCTTATTTTCCCAATATACATAATATAACAAATTTTGAAGATGTTTCTTATTGGAAATAGAAAAAAAGGAAAAAAATAATATCACTGAAACAATATAGTTTGAAGACGAGTATACCATATTTATGCGTGTATGTATAACAGGCACTCTATTCTTTACAAGAATATTAGTGAAATTTTTAAATATATATTGCATGTATTATAAATTTGACATGCAATTCATTTTCAAATTTAATTAATAACAGTAAAATAAACTGATGGCCAAATGAATCAAACATAAACTCTGTTTCAAAGTCATTCTTCAGGTAACTCTACTTTTTAGCTCCAAATCCTAAGAAGTACTTCCTAATGTCCTAGCATATAGCAACGGAGCCATGAACTTGCAGTTCACTGATAATAAGTATAAATTTAAAGAACAATGTTACTAACTGGTTTGGTTTGAAGCATCATAGTTAATACTTTCCTGCATGAGGGTTAGTTAAGTAGAGACCTACTACTTAATGCCTACAGAAATTGATGCCAGTATTAGGATAAGAATTGGTAGATTGTGATATTGAAAGGCAGTGCGTAACTAGTTTTGTCATCTTCAGGCATGGAATAAAAAAACAAGCACTGCTCTCTATAAAAAATATGTAACCGGTGTGCAATAAAGATGAAGTAATCCTTCAGTTGAGCAATATTTTTTATATTTTAATTTCTTCCTTGAATAGTATCTTGACTGATATGTGTAGTATGTGATTTTCTGATGTGGCAAAAATTCTGTATATAATAAGCAAATAGTTTTTGCAATATATTTTTTAAAAAATTATACATAAATATGGTATATACATACATAAAAACTCATCCTCTTACATAATGATTAAACATACTAATAGATTTATTGAAGGATTAATATGAATTACTAAAACAAATAAAAGCTTGCATACAATAGCAAATAAAAAATACTTAATATTAGTAATTTTTTAAAAATGAATAAAAGAGTGTAAAGATTAAGTGACTAGATGACAAGTAACTGTTAATTACCTCACTTAAAAAAAATAAATAACAAACAATTTACCTTTTGACAATGGTTTAAAATAACAGAATAATACGATTTAGAAAACTTTTAAAAATGGATGATAAAAAGTAAAAGAAAATTATTTTACTATTTTTTCTAAATGGTAAATAACAGAATGAAAAATTTATGAACATAACAGAATTTTGTGTGTATTAAACAAGATTTGTGTGCAAAATGTAATTTAAATATAAATTATTATTACAATTGTAATACTAATCATTGAACATTATAGAATTTCTTCCTGTATGATTACTAGGTAGCATTAAAAGTTAGATAGAAAAAGAAATTACTTACTTTTCCTATTAATTTGCCAAAAAGAAAGAAAAGATTTTAATGTTTGGAATTTAATATTTATATAAAAAAAAATGTAAATAACTGTTAGAATTTCATATTTGTAAATGAAACTTTCCTTTTATAACTAAATAATTAATTCTATGACTATGCACACACTATGCTAAACTTTAGTTTACGACAATTTTCAAAATTTTTTTTTATTACATACATCTAAATGAAAGAGCAACTAGATCAGTTTTTCTTTATAAACATTATAGGCTATGAATAAAATAGTTATGAAGGAGCAATAAGTGAAAAGGAATACCTGACTAACTGAAACTGATTCAACATTTAACAGTAATTTAACTTAATTTTTTCTTTTATAAACATGAGGACATAATCCCATTTACACAACTGAATCAAATGAACACAAGAGTATTCAACAAATCATGGAAATCAAACTATGATAAAGCTTAATATTTCATATGTAGATTTATAGCACGGTAATAAATTTAACATATTGAAAGACATTTAATATAAGATGACAAATCATTTATTAAAAATAATATTGAAAACTTTGAGCAAGTTCAAAATATTAAGACATTAAATTTAGTATATACAGTTGAGTCTCTGCTTTACAAACTTTCATTTAGAAAATTTTTTTTAAATAATAAATATATTTTTTTGGAACATTGATCACAGAAGACATTAAATAAAAATTACATTCAACAAACTTGCCTATTTTTTTTTTTTTTTAATTTTGATATCATTTGATGTGCCATTCAGATTAAAATAACCATGCATGAGGATTTTTTTCACTCCTTACATTAGGATATTTTATTAATATTTCATTGTCTTTATTTTGTGAAAATTTTTTTTTTTGCAACAGCAAATGTAATTATTTATATAATAGGGGTATTTCAAGATTTAGAAATGCATATAATTTTTTATTATACATAAGGAATAAATTAATAATACAAAACAGTCTAATTTTTTGCCATTTAAATTTTTTTTTTGTAAAAACTATAGCCACCAAATTGTAACATTACAAAACAAATTTTTGAAAAGAATTTTCTAAATACCAGATTTTTTAAAGGATTTCAAGCAGTGTTAATGTGCAGCATGCATCCCAGCAAGTACTCTTTTTTATTTATTTTTTCCACGTGACCCTGCAGCAAGTTCAATTGGCTGGCATGATAGCCAAACAAATAAAACTTTCTCATACCATCAGATCATTATCATTTATTGCATGGATGTAATGAGTTTACGTACATATTGATAACACTGGATCATATAAAACTTGTCAAGAGATTGAGCATTACATTATTGAATTTTCGTATAATTTTGTGGTTGAAATAATATTTTTGAATGTTTTTAATGTTGTAACAGTAGTTTTGTCACATTCGGATTTTAAAAATCATATGTAGTGATTACAAACCTGATCTTGATGAGCTAATTAAATGTGGCCTGCAAACACAAAGTGAATACCACAGATCTTTAGCCTTCATCATATGGAGACTTGACTGCATCATAATCTGGTAAGGTAAATTACTTTAAGGAAAACACTTTTGTAAATTACTTTAAGGACAAGAAAATTTGGCATTAAAAAGAAAATTATGACTTAATCCCTTCAAATGATACTTATTCATGTTAAAGTGAAATGAATAACTTAGAGGTAAAGAGCAAAATTCATGTTCTGCAATATAATAAAAATCTTAAACAAAGAGTTCAATATGATATACACAAAAAACTAAATATTTAACTAAAAATCTATGACAGAAGATGAAATAAAAATTTCAGTATTTAAATTATAGTAGCACAAAATTTTTGACATGTCTTATTCCACTAGCCATATTAATCCTCACACAACTTGGACAATAAACAATAAAATTAGAAATAAGTCATTCAAATAATAAAAAAAAAGAACTACAGGTCTAACTCATAAGTGAAAATTAATCACATCAAAAATAATTTAAGATAGATATAAAATACAGTAAAAACAAAGGCAATTAAAATAAATAATTCTTTAATTTTTAAAATTTTATATGATAATTTAGAGGGAAAATTATTGGCAAAGGTAACTAAATCAGGAAAATAAATTCTATAAAATAAACTTAATTTGATTTTTATGAAAAGTTTTGAAAATGGTAGCCATAATTTACATAAAAATAAATGTTTTGCATCACCCATGAAAATTACCTACATACACACATATATATATTCATTATTTCATATTCATATATACAGATTCGACTTAGATGGATCATAGGAAATATTGTTTATCAAAGAATTTATATCAATATGTACAAATAAAATAATTTTCACTGGTTTGCTTTAATAAATAATTTTTTTCTAACATGATCAGAGACAAAAAGTTAAACCATTCAAGGCAAAGGAGCAACAAACAAGTCACTTTTTATCAGGGACAATGTCTTCAGAGGGTTAGTCTTAAAATATAATTTAATGTTTAATTTCAAAAGAAAAATATATTCTTATGAAGCTTTACTCTAACTGTACAACACAGACAGTATCAAGGGAGTTAAGTGCATGTAACATTTATCACCCTTATTTGTGATGATAGCACAAACCTATATAACTAGGTATAAAGAAGTTATTCGCTTAATAATAATTACAAAATACTGCTGTAATACATCTTTGAGAGAGCATTTGATCTTACACAGAAGTATCTCAATCTAATTGTATTGCTTCTTGGGTAACACCAGAGAAGGGAAGTCATTTTATTCATGCATTCCTCCCATACTATGATCTTTATAACAATTACAAAATACAAATATTTTTAACAGTATTTATACATCAAATTCCTTTAAGTTATATTCTTTCATTGCTGACCATCAGGGAGTCTACCAGGCCATTATGCGAAACCATTTCACGATTTGGATAAATCACTCATTGAGACTAACCCTTTGTATTACTGAGTTGCAGATCTGCAACACACCGAAAAATTGATGTTAATTACACAGTGAGCACTTAAAGATAGCTTTGTTGATTACTGCTACCCTGCAACGCAACAATTAACACAATTTGATCATACAAGATGACTATTGAATTGCTTAAAGTCCATTACCCAACATTTTTTGGGATAATTTTAAAAAAAATTTCTAATGATATATCTTATTTAAAAAAAAAAAAAAAATCTTCGAAAAAATTGCATATATGTAATAAACATATATATACATATTCATGTGTCACAGTAAAAAAGAAATAATTTTATTTTAACTTTTCAAAAGGTATCAAAAGATTCAAACTATTCAAAGTTAAAAAACAAACAAAATAAATTATAATAATTTAAATATTCTTATGATGACTTCCCTGAATGAAAATGCAATTGATAATAGGATATAAAAAGTGGATTAAAATAGCAAGTTATTAATACTTTAATTCATACATTCTTTCAAGTATTTTTAATATTAAAGTTTAAACTTATTACAATAACAATATCAAATGTTATAGAGAGGATTAAAATAATAATGAAATTAGTGCATGTGATTAATTTTCCTTAATATTAATATCCTCCAGACTTTTTTGACACATTTGCCATTTTCCTACAAGCAGACACATTGTTATAAGACCTATGACAAATGACAATACTAAATTTGATTTACTTATCAAAGTTTCATTCATAGTTTAATCAGATGCACTTGATTATAACTAACAAACAAACTTTGTTAAATTTTTTAAAAATTGTGGAGATGACAGATTTCTCACAAGGATAGTTTTGAAATGTTTAAGTAAGGCTAATTTTTGTGCAAAATAATCTACAATATAATAAGGATATGCCTTTTTTTGTTCATATATAATACACTTCCTTTGATAGTAAACTTTCATTTTTATGTTTTAAATTTTTTAAAATTATTTTACACATTTGAAAACAATATAGTCTACCATTTGAGAAAATATTTTTTAATTTGGGGTTGTTGAGATACAAAGGGTTGAATATTATGAGAAAAGCAATAACTTGACTCTTAGTAATTTCTTGCAACTATTAGCAATAATATTAATTTCTACATCTTCATTTTAAGCTTTACGTATTTAAATTATTTTTTTTTTAACTACAGTGACTAAAATAACTTTACATGGTAAAATGAAATATATTTTTTAAATACATTAGTAGTAGTAAAACTGGAGTTGCTAATATAGCTAAGCCTCGTGTTTTTAGGATCTGGTAGACCCCTTGATTATAAACTTTCAGTAACTTAGGAGTAGTTCAGATAGTGTGTTACATCAGAACAAGTGTTATTTATTATGTATAATTACCTAAAAAATGTAAAACCAAAATAACTTAAATTAATTTACTTGTATTTAGCTAAATACAATTTTTATAATGAAAAGAATGTTTGAGATATTATACACAGGATATATAAACAAATTTGTTTTAAGTAGTTCAACAATCATACATTAAATGATAAAGACAAATATAAATGAATGTACACTATTGCATACTTGTTTTGAAAAAAGAAAAGAAGAATAAGTACCTTGTAAATATTTAATACTTGCAAAATAAAATAAAAATCTGAAGCTTATGAAGTATTGAAAAGTCGCAAAATAAAACATGCCTCACATGAATTTGGAGTGAAAGGTTACACAAAGTTTAAGATTAAAATGTAATCATTTCAAATGATTAATGAACATTTGTATGACTATATAACTGAATTGCTGAGAATAAACTAAAAAAATTAAGAGTTTTCTGCGAGGCAAATTTATCAAATTAAAATGTTAATTGTTAGAACGACCTTTTACAAAACACAAATTAAATGTTTCCAGAAGTTTTAGTCATTTAGACAATTATTTAACACATCAAATAATATAAAAAAGTTAATAATTCTTTGTTATATATACTGGTACATATTCAGTACAGCAAAATGGTGAAAAATTAGCTAAAAAAAATCAATAAATTTAACCATATTTCAAGCATTAAAGTAATCATATAAAAAAGAGCAAACAACATTACTCCTGAAGATTGCAGAATGAGGGTTGAAACCGTCATTTATATTACTGAAACACAGTTTTGAAAAGATTTATCACATCCAACTGCAAATATCTGGTTTTCTATGCCAAGTATAATAAAAGCACAAAGTATATTTTTCTTCTGAAATTCACACAATATTAGTTACATTATTCTACATGTCCAACACATCACACAGGCATCCCATTTCTTCTGATTTTAGCTACAGCAAGCAGTCTCTTTCCCTGCATGGTAGCCTAATGTGCACTTGAATCACATATACTTTCTCATCCCTAAGTCATGAAAGAAATAATAAAAATCCAGATGTTAAAAATATGATTAATCTGAAATTTTTGTAGCACCCATAGCTCCTGATAATTCATCCTCATAATTGCTTCCACTACTACTCCGTTGTACTAGAGTTGAATGCCTTGTGCTTGGAGTATTAGTTGAGGTTAAATAAGGGGGGGAAGGCATAGGATAAGGAGGGCATGAAGGCGAAATATTGACAGTAGCAACAGCACGCTGACGCTGGATCACAGGAGCTTGATTGTTCAAACAATTATCAGTCACTTCGTTGTAGGGTTGACCAGTTGCAGGATTGTAGAAGCCAGGGGTATAAGGAGGTGGAGGATCTACAATTAAAAAAATAATATTGTTAGTAGGGATAACAAAACTTCTATATAAATATTAATTAACAACAACATGCAATAAGCAATGCCACTTAGGTTATTTAGCTTTGCATTTTCTCTTATGAAAAATCTGAACATACTGCATATTTCTGAATATAAGCCCATCTACATATAAGCCAAGGATGTGATTTTCCTTAAAAAATTTACCAATATTAAAGTTCAAAAGTAGCATATAAGCTAAAAGGAGAAAACAATTTTTAAAACGTTCAAAATATGTCACCAAGATCCCAAATATGTCCCCAAGCAATTAAAATGGGGGAAGATATTTTCTTTTCAAGGCATCCAAATTTTTAAGTACTGTGGAGATATAGGACAGGTCGCACTTTGAGACAAATACAAGAACATCTCAGCTCATTTTGAACGTGGTGAGGAAAACTTGCATTTTACATTTTAATTAACTTTATGTTCTCTTAATTAACTTCACAATTTTACACTAACTAATCTAGATTACTTATGCGGTGAACGGTTTACACCATTCGGCCAATGGTATTTTTACTTATGCTGATGAAACTTTCAATTCTGGTAACCCTATATAAAGTTAACTTTTTCATAAATTTAAGCAAGCTTTATTTTTAAATTTTTTTAAAAGCAATGTTTGTGCAATTTATTGATTGCTTCCGGCTTATGCAGAATTGTATTTATTAAAAAATTGGATGATCTGCTATCGTTATAGTACTGTTGTTTTGGAGCGATTATAACACAGATGAGTCGTTTAAAATTTATTTTTCAATTTCTGTATTTTTTTTCATCTCAAAATTTTTGCAAGCTCCATTTACTTTTCACCATTATGCATTTTATTTTATGTTCTTTACTTAAAAAAAAAATTAAACAGTTTAATTTTTGTTGACTTGGCGACTTTGTTGTCAATGGAAAAAAAAAAAAAAAAAACATGTATTACATCTGTTTGATGGATTCCCCCCCTTCAGGTCTTTAAAAGCCCCCACCAAATTCTCGGATTATACACAGAAATATACAGTATTTAAAAAATATTTTAAAAAATATTTAAAAATTATTTTTAAAAATATTTAAAAATTATTATTTTTAAGTACTAATTTCAGATTTATTATATATTTTCACAGAAACAGGACTCTATTTTTGCAAAATCATAAAACAGCATCCTGGCTGAATGGACCAGATTTAAAATTTATTCCAGTTTCACGAAATTATGAGTACATCTTTCACAATTTAACAAAAACAGGAATCTCTCTGATAAGTCTAGCAGATCCCTGTTATGTACTCTGATCCATTGTTATACTGACATTGAACATGCCTGCACTAAGCTATAATGGGATATATGACAGATACTGTTTAGATACTGGGTTAGTTATGGCTTCTAAAATTGATTTTTATACAATTGTGTTGATATGAATTAATCTTAAGATTCTTTAACAGCAGCACAATTTTCTTTTTCTTTTTACAGTCATACCTATGATTGAGCTTGAAGGGACTAAGCGATAATTGTGACGCTTATACTGTTGTACTCTATCTCTTGCTTTAGCTACAGCTTGTTTGCATGCACCAGAACCTAAAATAAATATAAATAACATAAAATTAATAATTAACTATCTTATTTATTAATTAAATATAAAGTTTTACACACAAAAAACAGGTTTTTGAAAGTGAAATATTTAGGAGCTAAATGACTTTCAAAAAATACCTGAGTTTTCCCTACCTTTTTTAAAGTAGAATAATAGGAAATATTAATCACAAGCTTTCAACATTTTGAGTTGTTAGCAGTGTTTAATTCACATTTTTCTTGGAAAGAAGTTAATAGTTCAGTAATAATAATTTCAGTATCAAGTAAAATTACCATGATAATAAAAAAAAAGAAAAAAAAACCCCATCAAATTTTGAACCTTGTTTAAACACTTTTTTTTTACCTAACATTTAGTTACTGAAATACTGCCATTTTTCTACAGGAGAATAAAAAATAGTTTTAAAGTAGTTATAAATTTTCTTCACATAGTTGGCAATAATTTTATATATTTTTCTTGAGTTTTGACAGTTTGCAAATTTTCTTTTATATAACATAATTTCCAGGTATTTTAATAATTTTTCCAATTTCCTGTGTTTTCCAAGTCCTGTAACAACAACAAACTTATTCAGATTCAAGCTTCTGATCACACCCCTTAATCACAAAATTTGAAAAAGGCTTCTTTATTGTAAGTCACATTTTTTTAAAGTTTTTAGATTAAAAAAAATGTTAATTAATGAACAATATTAATAACAACCATAGCAACAAGTAAACTCCTTTATAACTAAAAGAATTATTTAAATAGACAAAAATTAAAAATTATATATATTGTGACATCACTACACCCCATTGGCTTCAGAAAGGGGTTTTGTTAAAGCCCAGGGCAAGGTGACACTCTGTCTGGGTTTTTGACACTATACTACAAAGATTGGACACTACAGGATTGTCATTTCGACGATGCCTTGAGATGTCTGAGGGGAATCCGAAGGACAGATGGGGCAATGAAATGTCAGACAGTAAGGCGCCCCAAAGATGTCAATCAGAGGCTACCAGTATGCTGATGCAGAAAGAAAAAGCCAATGGTAAGAGGTAAAAGGTGACATCAGGCGGCACAAGTTTTTCACTAGAGTCCCCAGAAAAAGGAGAACGAACAGAGGTTTGCAGAGTTGGTTTTTTTTTTTTTTAGAGCTTTTCTCCAGCCTTTTTGTGGGACTCAAGGAGGCCCAGTTGTACCCCTGTACAACGGTATCTGTCGGCACCTGACCACAGATTTTTTTTAAAGTTTGCCTAGAACCTGGGACTTTTATGTCTGCACCAGCCTGCCTGAGCTCTGTGATTTTCATTTGGAAAATTTGTACATATTCCATTTTAATCAAGAATAAACAGTATTTTTTCTAAGCTGTACGTCATGTCATAACCACTTCAATACCCACACACTACCCGAGGATTCTGTGATGTTACGATATATAAAAAAAGAGAAACACATTGAGTTCGGAGCAACTTATATTATGAAGGCTTTTATCACACTTGGTTTTGATACATTGCAAACCACTCAATGTTTTTCTGCTGTGGAACTATTAAACTAGTTTTTTACTGCTAGGGGAATGATAATATACCAGAGAGAAGCTGAGAGTTCACAAGAACATACACTTCACATACATTTTTTTATTAAAATTAGATCTCATAAATATTTCATGTTTCAGAGATAAAAATAGGATATAAATAAATCTTTAAAAATTTATGAATTGGAATCCTTTAGCATAATTCAATCCTTTATTGTGATATGCCAAATTTAATCTTTCAAATTTTCATTTTTTTCATGATGGTAAATATATTAAATTTAGATACAAATGATGTGACTCAAATTCCAGTTGGACAGGTCTGATTTACAGCAGGAAGTATCTAAACACTGCATCTGCCTTTCATCAAAAGTTAAAAACTTGTATGTATTTAAAAAAAAAAGTCTAACATAAAGACATGTCTGTTTAATAATACAGTTAATAGTGACTCTATTTAGTAGTATTATCAATCTTTTAGAATAAAATATTGCACAGTAAATAAGTTGGAAAATGTATAGCATATGTAAAAATACTTTACAGATAAATAAAAATAAAGCAAAGAAATAAATACCTGTATATTTGAGTTCATTCATATCTCTACTGTGTACATCAGGTAAATAATGGGATACTTCCTAAAAAAAATAATGCAAGAATATTACTAACAGACCACACTCTAACAGACCACAAAATAAGAAAAATAAATTATTAAATACCTAACCTGACTATTTGATCATCATCCTGAAACTTAATATCTATAAATTTATATCCAAAACATATAAATTTAACACTACTAATGAATTTAAAATTCAACTTTAACAGAATCAAATTACATATGCTGTTTTATTTTATAAAACACAACTGCATTCTTCTTAAACAGAACAGCATAATTTAATGATTGTGTATTTGATACATTTCCATGACTTAACTTTTTATAACTTTATCTTTACACTGTAGTTTCTAAGAATAAACTAAACTCCTCAGCGCAATACTCCCAGGGGGCCAAGGACTTTGATGGCAATCTCCTTTCTGAGACCAAAGGCCCTTGGGTGTGAAGCATATGTTCCAGTTAGGTGGTCAACCTTGTGCAGAACTCAAAGTGTTTAGTTAATAAGCATGCTTAGTCCTCAGTTTTATCTACCTACTGAAGGGATGAAAGGCTGAGTCAGCCTTGCCCAGCCTGGAGAATGAACCTCAGACCTATGGCATGGGAGCACTAAGTGCTACCCTAACACCACTGGGCTTCAATTTATAATAATAATAAAATATATTATAATTATACTTTTAAAAATTTTTGAGCATTTAATAAAATTAAATAATTGACTGATTGAAGGTAAAAGGATTAAGCAGAAATTAGATTAACTTTACTTATACAGCAGCAAATGGTAATGAATTGTATAAAGTTATCGCATAATTAAAATAAGAAATGCAAGAATATTTTAAATTTAATATTTCCCCTATGTATTTTAAAAAGCCTCAGATTTTATATTTTAAAGATATTTAAATACAGGGTTCTGCCAAAATAGAATTTTTCAAATCCATGACTTTTCATGGCTTTCCCTGATTTAGCGGATCATTTTCCATGACTTTAAAAGGCTTTCGTTAAAAGTATATATGAATAAAACTTCTGATGTACATACAAATAAAATATATGCTTTTAGAGAAACTACAGGAATTTTATCATAAAAAAAACCTATAAACTTACTTTATAAGTGTTAATAAACTCATACATAAAAATAAATTGTATTTACATAACTAAGTTTAATCATATAGCAATTTTTCAATCAAAATGTTTCCAATTTGGATTCAGGGTAATTTGGTATTTCCAGGTGACCATGAATAATAGCCAAATATAACCCTATAATATATATATACATTATCCCTAGAGATAAACTTATATTTTGTGCAAAAATCTTAACTAATTTTTATTAAAAAATAATTATTATTATATTAATAAAATTTTAATCTACAATTTAAGAAAAAACCAGAATAATATACATTTACCCACCCATTAAGCTTTCTTGCTTTGAGTTTCCTTGGTGAAAAAAATTTTACTTGGCAATAGGGTCAATAGGATAATACATAAATACCAAACTCAGTAACTTCAGCCAAATGACAAGTAAAAATAGAATTAAACAATTCAACGCATTTTTTTAATCGGTAGTTTAGCGGATCCATGACTTTTACTCATTTTACTTGAAAAATCAAGACTTTCCATGACAAAACTAATCCATTGTCTAAATCCATGACTTTCCCTGACTTTCCAGGTGCATGGAAACCATGTAAATACCAGTCTTTAAAAATACATATTTAGTAATAAATGCTTATTCAGCTTACATGACTAAGTTAAAGCAAATAAATTCAACAAATATAAAATTATAGCTTTAAAATACGATTTTATGCAACAAAATAAGAAGGGGTTTATAATTTAAAACTTACCCTTTGTGCTTCAAATATTATTGCACACTTATTGGCAAGTTCAACATAAGCTTCTGATAACTTTAAAAGTCCATCTTTAAGTCTCACTACTTTAATAGCTTCATTTTTATGGGCCAGTTCAACAACTAGAAATATATTTTTCTTTAATAATTTGAAAAAATACACTGTATTAAATGTTTATATAACATTCTCAATCATAAAGCTAAATTGATAAAGCTTATTTTTATAACAAAGTTTTAGGCTTCAGTAGTTTGATTCTATATATTATAGTTGTGATCTCATAGTTGCCAAGTACACATCTGTGCAGATTATTTAAAATAATTGTAAAAGATATCCTTATTGTTTTTCTTTTTTTATGAATGAGCATGAAAAGTGAACTTAATTTAGGTATTGTAAGTGTTAGTTTAATGTTGATTCAAATTGTAGTTTCAGGTTGTGAAGTATTTTATTTAGTGAATTATAACATTTGAAATATACAAACCTGAATCAAAACATATAATATACATTACCAAACCTAGAAAAGTAGTATTGCTGATAAAATGTAGCGATTTAAATTTGTAAATTTAAGAATTTACCTGAAGTGAACTTTTAAAACAATATTAAAAATATATTTGAACTAAAGGATAAATACATTCGAAACAATATATTTAGCCTTTAAAAAATTGTTATTTATGCAAATTACCATTTTCATATTTACTTTAAGAGATATTTTAAAACATTAAAAATAAATCTGGGATTTCAGAGATTAATTATTCTTTTAGAAAATTCAACTTTTAAACTAAAAAGAAAAAAAAACTTTTTTGATATTTATTACTGAAAACTTTATTTTTTTGAGTTTTTACTCACTTTTAAGTACTCTTGGGGTTGCTACAACTGTGCTTTTTAGTAACTACTTTTTTAGTAATTAATTTCAAGCTTGTGAGAAACCCAAAATGCCAAATTATTAAACAACTTAATATAAATTAATAAAGATTCAACCCACAAAATATTTATGCATAAATTAAAATATTACTTTTTTAAAAATGTATTGTTTTGATAAATTATTTTCTGGATAGGTGTCACTATACCCAATTCTTTCAGAAGCAGATCTCTAAAGTAGAACATACGGAAAGTGGAACCAAATTTAAATAATTTTCATGACATAATTTTCTATGATTAAATAAAATGCTAGTAAAATAAAAACTTAATTGTTAAAATAATTTGTTAATTTTAAATTAATATTTATAAATATATAAACACCTGATGTTATTATAATACATAAAGAAAAAGGCAATCATAATTATTAGCTTTAAAGCAATTATATTAATGATTCAAATAGAATGAGTATACCTTCAAGTTGAGCAAGACATTTTGCTCTTTCAGCCTGAGAAAGTTTATATTCTAAGTTATTGATTTCTTCCTCAGTTGCTTTCTAAAAAGAGTATAAAATAAAATAAATGTAATTATCACTTTAATATACACATAATTAAATGATTTTAATGAATTTTAAATGAGACTATAAAATAATCATGGAAATGAATTGCATAATATCATTATAACTCACACACACACACACACATATATATATTTATATATATACATATATGTATATACACACACGCATATATATATAAACACATATACACACACACACACACACATATATATATATATATATATATATATATAGTGTGTGTGTGTTATAATGATATTACACAATTCATTTCCATGATTATTTTATAGTCTAATTTAAAATTCATTAAAACATTTATATATATATATATATATATGCATATATATATATATGTATATGTATATATATGTATATATGTGTATATATATATGTATGTATATGTATATATATATATATATATGTATGTATATGTATATATATATATATGTATATATATATATAATATATATATATATGTATTATTGTAAGGAAAATTCTCAGGGGTTTCAAAACTTAAATCAAGGATAAAAATTCCCGCGTCATTTTCCATTCCCCTTTTTAACCCCTAACCTAAATTGACTACTGGGGCTACAGGTTATGCCCTCAGAGAAGGGGCCTGGCCAATTATAAACCTACATGGCCCTAGCAGACAATTTAGGAAATTTCCAAATAAAAAGGAGATACACGCTAGCGGAGACAGATTTTTCTAGAGATATTTTCCCACAGATGTTGACCCAGGTGTTATTTGTCTTGTATATAGAACTTCATGCTAGCTGACCCTTCAGTTTGTCCCTATGATGAAGTGGGAACCCGTCCTTCAAAGTTATCTTAATAAAGGTCTTTAGCTGAAACGGTATCATTTTTATGGCCATGACTGCAACCCCCCATCGAGAAGTCAGTCTCATATATATATATATATATATATATATGTAAATATATAAATATATATATGTATGTGTATATGTATATATAAGAGTATACATATATATATATATATATATATATATATATATATATATATATAATGCATAGCTATGTTAAACCAAAATTGATTTTTACTCTGAAAGGCAACAATTGAAAAGACCAGATATATCTGTATTAGTAACCATTTAGGATTTGCAGCCATGTATGTTATAACATGTGTGTTGATAGCAGTTCCATGCTTTACATATGAATTGTTTGTATTAATTAAAATATTAACATAGATGGTAATAAAAAATTGAGTAATGATTACAGATATTTACTCTGTTTTCTTTATCTAGATTTGTTGACTACTTAGGCAGTAACTCCTATTACATGTGAAGCATTCCCATTTTTGAAACAAGATAATTTAGAGATCATCCTTATAATTTAACCACAATGATTATAAATTTTTTAGGTTGAGCTCTTCTACCCCTTAAAGATGTATATTTATGATGTAATGGTAACATTTCTTACACCTGTCATTTTCAGTTATTTGTTATGTAAAGAGAAATATAAAACTAAAATGTGACCAAGTTGGTCATGCAGTGGCTAGTTTAAGAAAATTGTACCAAGAAAAAAAATATGTTTAAAGTCGAATTACATTAAGAGAAACTAAATAAAAGTAAAAACTATCATATACTTATATTTGCAGCAATAATTAACAGCATTTAATAACATTTTTTAAATTCAATACAAAGTTATATTAACTTGTTTTTAAAGTATATTTTACAGACAATAAATTTTTGAAAATGCTCACTTTATTTTAAGATTCAATATTTATAGCACTCATAACATACTGATTCATACATAAAAACATACTCAGATAAATTAAAAAACTGTAATTCAAATTTAATAATAAAAACATAAAGCTATAAGCTTAGAGCCCCTTACCTTGGAAGCCTTCTTTAATTCTTTCCGTATCCTTTGTTCATGCTGCTCACATGTCATCTATAAGACAAAGAATATATTTTTAATAATACATATGTATGCTTGCTAATTTCTATAGCTCATAAGAGAGAAGAAAGAAATGTTGCTTACCAATTGATTCTGAGCAATATCTAGTTGCCTTTCTCCTTCAAGTATTAGTTCAAAATGATTTTTGAATGTTTTTATGTGCTCTGAAATTACAAACACATATACAGATTGAATAACTATAATAGGGTTATAAAAGTAAAGAATAAAATTAGCAATTTCCATCTATAATAATGGCCTTTAAATTACTTTAGTTAAAATATTAGACAGTACTTGATAACATAAAATAGATAAGTTCTTAAATAATACAAAGGTATGTTTTTTTTTTGTTTTTTCTTTTACTTAAAACAAAATTTTAAGTATTTTTCTTTACAAGAAAGTAGAAAAGATAAACAATTAATTGAATTTCTTTTAACTCTCTCTCTTTATATATATATATATATATATATATATATATATATATATATATATATATATATATATATATATATATATATGAGAATGAATGAACACGGAACTTTAGTCACCATGGAGAACAATTTTTATTTTTTTAAGCCTTATCTAAGTCTCACATAAAGACTTAGAATTATTCTATACAAATAAGTATTAAGTTCTTATATAAGTAACAAAAGAATAATTATTACAAAACATATTAACAGTGATAAAAAATTTTAAGATTTAATTTTGTTATAACTTAATTATAGATACATTTATCAGAATAGGTTTTTTTACTGTCTGAAAAATGAATATTGTCTATGACATATATAAAGCATAATCATAGCCATACTTCACATACATTTATAATCTCATAATATGAATTAAATTTCTGCATAGCAAAAAATTGACAACAGAGCTCCAAACCATACAAACTCATTGTAAAATGTTTAAAATCTCACTGTAGAGTACGAACTCTGGCAGAAATTGCTATAAGAAAAATTATTTTACAGTAAATTCACCTAGAGTTATGATACATATTCTCCTATATTCATCACTCACCAACTTTGCAACACTTAATATTATAACATGCACAGTGATATGATCCAAATATTGTCACAATGTATATTTTACCTGTTTGTGTGAGTGAACACGTATGTGTGTGAGTGTTGTGTATGTATATATATTTATCTTCCTGCAGACTTTAACGAAATATGTCTGCCACAAAAATCATGAAAATGTATTTTTAGCCCTAATGCACAATTTTATATTTTGTACTTTTCAAAATGACTTCGAAACAATTGGATGTATGTTACAATCAGGGTTGGTCATTTTGCCGGCAAAAAGGTATTTTTGCCTGGACAGTGGCAAAAACTGAACTGGTAATAACTGGCAAAAACCGGCAAAAATCAAAATTTGCATAAATACATCTAGTGATACAGGTTATATGAAAAAGAATCATAACAAATAAAACAAAATGTTTTCTTAGTAAAAATAAACAAGTGAACAAAAAAATATTCTTATTTTTTATATTTTATTTTTGCACTACTCTTATCTCTCTCTGCTAAAAGATTTTCATGCACCCGCACTTCCATTATATCCACATGTTCTATCCCGAGTTAAGCAAGAGTTGATCCTCCTTCAAGTGTAATTTTTTTTGTATTAAAAAAAAAAAAAAAAAATAAAAAAAAAATAAAATTCCACTTACTTGAGCGTAATATATTAATATATATTTACTTATCACTATTGCTTATATTTTGCATGTCTGAAATATTGCATTATGTTAATTGATTAGGTCAATATTTTAAAACTGGAAGTTTGTTTATAACTTCTATACATTTTGTAATATTGTTAATTTATTGCAACATTAAACTCAGACTAACAATTTGATTTTTTTTGAAAGATTTTTTTTTAATCATGAAATTTATAATTTTGAAGAAAATAAAATGAGAACATGCAGGCTTGCAACTGATGAGGTTGTTTCAAAAAGGTGAGAAAAGTCACAAATAATACAGAATAAGTAACTAAACATAAAAAAAAAGCGATTTTTTTTTCTCCTCTTGATTACAGATGCTATTATTAAGATTTTTCTATTTATTTTAACTCTAAATCAAATGATTCATGCAAGACATGATATTAACGTCAAATACAAAAAAGGTTAAGAATTTTGTTTAACACAACTCAACATTGCTTTTTATTCAAGAAAATCTATAAATTAGATTTGAATACATACAATACATTAATTTTATAATCCCAATTTTCTGCATATATTAATGATGTTTTGAAATATGTACATAGCTAGATTAGAGTATCTAAACAAAAATTGTGAAGAAAAAGAAAAACAGAAATGTGTGCTTTGATATAAATTACTTTAATGTATTAAATGTAAATTTCAGTACAAATGTAGATTTCAGGAACTTCTTTAGGACTTTTTAAAATCACTAAATTCTGGAAAGCACATGACTAATTACATTTTAATAAGAAAAATAAGATTAGAGCATCACATTTTTGGTCTTTTATTAAAATATTTTGTTATTAAGATTTTCTTTTTTCAACAACAGACTTTTGCTGTGATACACCATGAAAAAAGTGACTAAAAGTGACTGAATTGCAACCCTAGAATATGCGATCATCCTAATGTATTGTAATACTAGTCTGTGACTATTAATTTAAGATAGGTAAAAGAACATAAATACCCATTAATGTGTCAAATTTCTGTTTTTGCAATTTTTGCTGGCAAAAACCTATTTTTGCCGGTTTTTACCAGGGTTTTTTCCACATGTGGCAAAAACTTGCCAACCTAGTTACAATAATATATAATAGTACAATACCAATGAAATGATAAAAAATACAATGTTCCTTCTTACCAATGAAATCTTTCTGCACATCAGTCCACATATTATTTAATTCTCCAAGTTGGCTCATAATATCCTTTAGAAAAAAAATAGAAATAGATATAAACAGAGATATTATAGAATAACATTTATAAAGAAATAATAATGGAAGTTAAATAATGGGTTTTAATAATACATTGTTCTTTCAAAACTTAAAAGCAAATAATTTAAAACTTAATCTTAAAGTTCATTCACACGTAGAGAAATAACATTTTAGATAATTTAACACATGTGTTCTGCCATTATTATCCTAAACATGAACAATATATTTTCAACATATTAAGAGTTTTAAGCTTATAATTAAGTTATTTACCTGAATTGCTCTATTTTCATCACATGTAGCCCACTTAACCATATCCTGAGTTGCTGGAAAATTAAAAAAACAAAAAATAAAATAAAAATAAACATGATGTTAACAGATATTGTATACATATAAATGTAAGTGAAAAGAAACAAAATAAAGTTTGTAATTTTGTTCTGATTATATATACAAAAATGAGGAAAAAGTATAATGCATAGTAACAAAAAAACCTGCAACATGAATTGGTCAAACAACTTTTGGGATCAAATAAAATTTTCTAAAGCTATAAAAGTATACTTATGTCAATTTTTAAATTGATACCATGTTTAAATTAAATACCTACATTTTGTAATGTGCAATACACTACTAGAATCTGATTTTTTTTTTCTTTCAGTGTGAAAAATGCAAATCCTCAATAATCTTTAGATAAACATTATCAATGTCACCAGATTTGGTTTGGTTTGGAGTGTTACAGTCTACTCTTCACAACACATGTGCTAATGAGACCGGGACCTACTGCTTAAAGCCGATTCCGTATGGCTACGAACATCCATGCCACATTCGTGGGATTCGAACCCATGAACTCCAGTTCAGAAGACCAGCACCCTAACCATTCAGCCATCGTTCGGCTCAATGTCACTAGAATCATTAAAATTATTATACACTAACCATAAATTATTTTGAATGATATTTAGATTACAAATTTTATGGATTATATTTCTAATAAAATACATTTTCAAAGTATCATTTAAAATTTAATGTTTCCAAAGTATTTTTCTTGTTTTCATACTTTTACAATACACTAAATATACAATACCCCTAACATACATACACATTTTAATGTTTATATAAATATAAATTCTAATACCTAGGCTCTATTTCGGCCACCCCCTTACACCCTTTTAAATAGATAAATAATGATTTTAAATGTTTTCATAGAATTAATTTAAACTTATAAATGCTAACAAAGAATAGTTATAAAGAAGAAAAATCCAAATTAATTTATAGTCATACAAACCTGAATTTTGTGCAGACATGAAGGCTTTTGTCGCATGTCTTAAATCTTTTAATTCTGATATAACCATATTAAGATCAGAATGACCAGCTCCCAAGGATTTCAAACGGACACTACTCCTAATGAAAAAAAGGGAAATTAGAAATTTAAGGAAATAATCTTAAAATTTAAGCATATATTTAATAGAATCAGTAATAAAAAAAACTTTTTACTCTTTAATCTAATATATCATTTATAACTGATGTAACTTACAACTGAATGCTGAAATGTATTTCAAGACTACCTAAGATCTTAACACTGTAAGATAAACCTTTTTATTTCAAGAAAACAATGTTATCACTTTTACAATACTAAGTAACAGCTCTTGCCTAGAGGCCTAAATTTATGTTTTGACCTGCTTACATTTGGAGGTTAAAGTGAAGACCTTACACTTCGCTAGGTACTCTGTTAAACTCAATTACCTTGACCTTGAAGTAACAGCTCTATTCTGCAAATCCAGTTTAATTTTCACCAAAAGCCTATTTTCTAAACCTAATAAACAGTAACATCCTACCTAAAATGAACTTGATGCTATTCACTTCCTTTATAATTAAAAAAAATTTCTATTTTAATTTTCAAAGATACAAGAATGAATGCTTCTTCTTCAGAACTACAGCCTATCACTGTCTCTATGAGTCTGTCCCATCTGACTAAATGATTGCTTATAAGAAACAATTTTATTACGAAAGATTAAGTTCTTAAAAATATAAAACAAAAATTGCAGCATGCAAAGTTAGGATGATATATAAAAATTAAGATTAAATTAAAAAAAAAAACCCATAAAAAATTAATTTTCAAACATCATACTCTTTAAATTCATTAATATTTGGCAAAATTAAACTTTTCACAATAAAATTATAGTTAAATTTTCATTTCAAGAAAAATCTCCTTTAACATGTTGCATTCAGGTATTAAACATGTTTAATTATTTTTTATTCATCCTTTCATGCTGATGATTACAAAACATGCTATTTAAAAACAGACAAATATATCCCTTATGTTGAGTGGTTTTACAACATATGGAGCTAATGATACTGGTGCTGAAAATGTACTGTACTGTATATTCATATAAACACAATTCCAACCAGTAGGAAATATATTTTTCTAAAAAGAAAAAATAAAACCCATCCACAAGTGAGTACATGTCCAAAATAAAAGAGGTTTAAAGATTTTCCTGAAAGCACTGTACAAGAGTGGTGGGTGATGGGATTCTTGTTTCAGATGAATCCTTTTTGTAGGGACTTCTCTTAGAAAAGGAATAGGCATTGAAATAACTTTTACAAAAACTTATTTAACGAAAAAATAAATAAATAAATAAATAATAATAATAATAATAAAAGAAAAATATAAAGAAAAATTTTTAAAATAGAAATTAATTTAATACAGCTTTTTCCTTGTTGTCATAACAATTCACATGAATTAGGATTTTTTTTTTTTTTTGGGGGGGGGGGCAAGGGGGAGTTTGGGAACTTGTCTGAAAATTTAAGAGAGTTAGCAACTATGCAATATTACCCAAGAATGTTTTATAATATATTTAGTTAAAACTTCCTTCCTTCCTCAGTGGCATGGCAGCCTAGGATGGGCCTTAGCCTTCTCTAGAATTCCATACCAGGCAGTCCTATCTTTGGCTCTGGATTTCCAATTTGAAATTTTCAAGGATCTTATGTCTTTCTCAATGCAGTCTAACCATCTAAGTTTTGGTCATCCTCTCATTCAGGTTCCTATTGGTTTGGCAGCAAAAACTTTTTTTGTGGATCTATTGTCATTAAGTCGAACTAGGTGTCAGGCCCATTTTAATCTTTGTAAGCTAATAAAATTAATTATATCTGGGTTTTTATATGTTCTGTATAATTCAATATTTGTTCTTTTTCTCCATATACCATTTACATTAATTCCCCCCAAAATACTTCTCAATACTTTTCTCTCAAAAACTGCTAGGGTTTCCATGTCTCTTTCTGTCAATGCCCAGGTTTCAGCTGAGTAAGTCAAAACAGGTCTTATTAGGCATTTATACAATATTATTTTAGTCAATCTTTTAATGTACTTAGACTTTAAATATTTCTTTAATCCAAAAAAACATTGATTAGCAGCAGTAATTCTGCTATGAATTTCAACAGATATATTATTTTGTGTATTAATTTCCGAACCTAGGTATATAAACTGCTTTACAGTCTCAAATCTATAACTGCCTATTTCTAAGAAGGAGTGATTATATTCTGACTTTAAACAAGACATACATTTGGTTTTAGTTTCATTAATGCTCAAATTCATCTTTTTGGCTTGTTTCCAGAGAAATAAATGCTTGTTTTAGTGCATCTAATGTTCGAGCTATAATAATTTAGTTAAAACTAACAATTATAAATTATATATTATAGAAAAAGTAAGATGGCTGTTTAGAAACTAAAATTGAAATCATAATTGCCCTATTTTACCCCTCGCTAATGTTACATGTATTAAATAAAGTCCCTTAATTATGAAATTTTTTAGTACATGCATTAATTTAATGCTCTTATTTACTAGAATAACAATAATAAAAAAGAATTTTGCATAAAAATAAGCTGTAATCCTGTTTTGCACAAGATTTAAATCTGCAAACATGAACTTACATACTGTATATAGAAAATATCAATGTGAAATATACTTAATTAGAATATGAACATTATGTTTAAAGAGATAAACAAATGAAAATATGAAGCATTACCGTCTTAACACCTTGCTTGCTCTGTCCATTTTATACTGTAATATAACACACAATTTTCAACTCTTCATAAGCTGCATAGAAATAAAATAATGTTATTATTTAATCAGATTAAACAATCTTATGAAAAAATTTTTTTTATATTCACACACTGCAAATAAAAAGTAAGGCTTTTTATTTTTTCAGACATGCATTATCAATAAGCATGAAAGAATCTATAAGAAAATAGTCTGAATTCATTTTTATTCCAGTGCTCTTTGGGATTGAATATTACAATATATTAAAAGTATAGTAATTAATGAAAATTAGAATTCATATGCAGTAGTGCTGATTAAGCAGACTAATCAAGACCCATGCTGTCTTTTTCCCTGCCTTTTCCAAACTTTTTTTTTTGTGAAACTGTCTTATCTTCAATGCTATGTGAATTAAAGTAGAGGTGGATTAGGTTCACAAAACAAAACGATCAGTCTGTTTTTATTGGTATTATTTTAATAACTTCTATGTTAGTACAACATAAATACACATTGAATTTAGAATACAGAACTTTTTATATGCTATTGAAGCCAATATATCCAGTTCATTTTACATAATCTTAGCTGCAATATGCATTACTACAACTGCCAAAATCTGTATTTTAAGTTAATCAGATCAGTTCAATCCGGATCATCAGTGCTATACTTTATTTTTATTTTAAAAATTATGGATTTACATAAAAATATGAGAATGTTCTTTTCCCTATATTATAAACACTTAATATAAATACAAGAACACTATTGTAAAATATAGATGTCCATATATTCAAATATTTTAAAATTTAGTACATACATAATCATAGTACTCACTATGTATTTTCCACACAGAGTAATTTCTTGCAGCATTTTTGTATAAATAAATTTTAAAAGGAATATCAACTAAATTTTACAGGAATAGAAAAAATTTAAACATAGCACTGAATAATATTTACTTGCTATGCTGTAGTTGTAATATATTTAACTTTTTCCAAGCAAATCTACAAATACAAGATTTACATGCATATTATCCTTCTAGATGTTATTTCTGTACCACTTATATAAATTGAATTTTTGGGAAAAGTGAATTTTAAGAAATGTGAATATGACTGAAATCAATATAAATATTTTTCAATAGCTACTGACCCCAAAAAATGTGTCCAGTTTACTTTATTAAGGACATTTGTAAGCCATTGGTTTATAGCAGGCCATAAATTCAATTAGAAGACAAACTTTTAAAGTTGAATTCCAAAAACAATAAAAGAATTTTAAGAAAATCAAAAATGAATCAAAAATAAATTGACTGGTATTATAACTACTTTTTACCCAAATCATAAAACAAGGTTTAATAATAGTATAAACTTTAGATAAGCATTTTTAAAAGTGAATAACTTTACTGAGTACTCAAATAAAAATAAAATGCTAATTCTAAATAAATAACAAAATTGGAAATGTCATATAAAACTTTCTAATACATAATGTAGTGAAATAATAACATAACACTTTTCTGCATAAAAAGGATGCTTAAATCAAATATAATTTATATAAGTTTACATCATTTGTAACAGATAGACAAAATTTTTCAGAGAGAGTGAAAGAGAGATAGAGAAGGAAAGTGAAAGAGGGAGAAGGAGCAAAGAAGTGAAGAAAGTGGGAGAGGGAGTGAGAGAGAGAGAGAGTGAGAGAGAAACACTGCAAGTGATAACTGTACATGTAAACAATTGAAACTCTTACAAATGGATACCACTTCTTAAAATATAAATGATTACAGTAGCACATGCTGCAATCTGTTTATAGGATTGATAAGTAGATGATTTTTATCTATATTATCAGCTATATTAAAAAAAAAATATGTAATTTTTTTATAAGTCATTATTTACCTAAAAACAAATGTCCACAATTTTTTTTTTCATTTTCTTTTGCACTTATAAATAAATTAGGAGAAAAACTCATTTAAAACTGGTATTTAGATTGCATGAAAATTGCTCTTTTATATAAACACATTAATGCTTTAACTTCACTGAATAAATTCTTGCTGCAGCTCTAAATATAAACATTTTTTTTTATTTTCAAAAACAAATGGCAAAGACAATTCATAAAATCTTTTCCCATTAATTTGTAGCTCTTGCTTAAGCTATGGGAAACTTTATGTATTAACTACATTTGCACATACATTATGAGAATAATGGCAATGAATTACATTTTTAACTAAAGAGTAAAAAAGACAGTTTATTTTTGTAACTTAAAACAGAAAGCTTTTTTAAAATGTAAATGCATTTATTTATGAAATACTGCTAATTATACTTGATATTCTTTTACCACCACAATCCTAATTTTTTCTGATATAATGGCTTTTTAAGAGATTGTGATTTACTCAATTCCATAGTTGTGCAAAACATGATATTCTCCCATTTTCCTACTTTAAGATGATTCACAATTTTGAGGTAAGTAGTAAAATGAGGGTATGCCTTGATTTATGAATGTAACTTGCTTAGACAGAGCTGAATTACCCTAAAAAAACTAAGGATAACTTGTATAATTTTATATTAATTTTGATAATAGAAGCAATAGGGTTGCATTTGAATATATTAGTTATAAAAGCACAAGCAGTCAGGTTCTTCAGCTGGTAAAATAGATATGGATCAATAGAAGGTTAACAACTTTAGATATCTAAATACAATTAATTATAAGTTTAAGCAGTTCCCAAAACCTAATAATGGCTCACTGTTACAATTCATTCGCACTTAATATTCAATACACAGTTTTGTAAGTAAAATTGTTATTAATAGTCAAAATTCTATAGTAAATATTATTAACCATTTTATATAAAAATAAAAGCAGCAACAAAAATGAAAAAAAATTTCTGCAAGTTCATGATATATATTTCATGTTTAAAATTTTGGGAAAAGAAAAAAAATTACAGATGAATAAAAAGATTTAATATATTTGAAAACACTATAAGGATAACTTTTCAAAAATATTTTCAATACATTTAAATTTTTTTTTAAAGATTTAGCTAGATTTTTTTTGGTAATATACGCGTATTTTCATAACATTTTACTGCACTGCATAAAAAAGCTAATGCTTGCATTTAGTAAAAATTTATTTATAATATATGAGAATGTGTGGGTGGGTGTACGTACATTTTTGGCATCCTTGTTGAAATGTGGAATTACAATGTTAAAATATACAAACTAAAAATCAATTTTCCGTAAATTTATCTCACATTGATAATAACTTTAATCATATAATAATAATAATTACATTAGATACTGGCTTTATGCGATCTAGATATATAACAATAAATAAAACGCACAATACAAAACGCAAATACATCTAATAAATGAACAATCACATTTTTATGAGAATATATAGTATAATCGAGTTATAATATTAATTCCCTAAATTTCAGATATGCGAGTAGCTCAAAGTTGTCATTACATTTATTTAACCAAATAAAGTAGATTATGCTGTAGTAATTAGCCAAATCAGTTTAGAGTATATCTAAAACTATATTCAATCCCTACAAATGAAACAACAACAAAAAGAACACTCTGAAACTATATCGTAAATAACAAAGTTGAAACAAGCTATCTCAGACTAAAGTTAATTTTAGGTTGACAATAATAAACACTTGGCGTCTGTGTCACCAAAGAAAAATCTGATAAATACAAACCTATTTTCCATCTATGAGACTGAATGTAAAACATGCAAGATAATAAAACTTTATCACATTTCAAGGTTTAAAAAGCAACTAAATGTATAACCACTGATACAGTTTAAATTAACTAACAAGACTACATTTGTATACAAAAACCAGATGATACTAAACAATAATGAATTACAAGGAAACTCTCAACCCTGGAAATAGCAATGAGTTGAGTTGTCTATTAATTTTCTAGTGGGGAAAAAGATAACTATTCACTTTTGCTCATTTTTACTAAACATAATTTTAGTGTTAGTTTATTATAAAAATTAAATACTGTTTACTTGTTTTAAATGCGTGTAAATATTTTCCTATTTGCTGATTACGTAGTAAAACAAATTAACTGCAACTGCAAATCAAACCGAAAGCAACAGAAAAAGGAAAAAACAATTCTAGCTACTCTCTTACATTGAATGTAAACATGATAATCAAGATATTGTCATACTAAGTTGCTTTACGTGATATATTATAATAAAATATCATCACTTTTAAGTAGTTGCTGTTGGTTTAACTTCTGGAAATCAGCTGTAAATAAATAATTAAATAATAATAAGTAATAAGTAACGGAAAATTTGCGATTTTTTTAGAAATGTATATTACATTTTCCAAAATTAACAAGACACATGCTTCACTTAAACTTGGTTTGAAAAAAAAAGCCTGTATTGGGAGAGGGAATCGTGTGATTTCATATATTTTATTCACTAAATTTGTTTCGTTAAAGGAATATCTACTTTAAAATAAAATCACCTACTCAAGCTGAATAATTGTAAATGATTCTGAAAACTTTTTCTGGTAACATGCAGTTAAAAAAAAAAAAATAAAGAAAATAAATCTATTTGCATTTAGAAATTCATTGAATTTTTGTATTTTTTATATGAAAAAACAAGACTAGTGCAAATTCATTTTGAAGTAACTATGTAAACACTGATTGTTTTTGATTATTGGTGTTTTTTCAATAAGTATCAAATATAAAGGGTAGTAATTATGCCCACTTCATTACCTCAAAGGTAACCAGTACACATCCTGTTCTAGCTATAGTCCGTGATTTGATGATCATAACTGAAATTTACTTGCTATTTTAAATTTCTATTAAGATTTTCAGGTGTTGTTTACTAGTAATTCTTTACAAAGAAAAATGTTTTTCACAGCTTATATTTTTAACAGCATAAACAGAAACAGGATAAAAAATGCTACAGTTCCTTCGAATATCTTATATTTATAGTCTTTGATCATATATAATGTCATATAGCATAAAATCTACAATATGATTTATATTTCAGTTACAACTTTGCTCAGCAAATCATATCATCTTACTTCAGTAATATAAATTTGATTATCAAATGAAAATAAGGCTTATCGTGTAACTTTTGCTTTTCAATACATGAAATTCTTAATACTTAAAAATTTTTGATGGTCAGCCCTAAATAATTAATGAATAATTCCCTAATTTTGTTTTTTGTATGTTGTGCAAACTTTGTATTATAACAGGTATAGGTGTGATCACATATTTGCATTTATTAATAAATGATCTTTTATATGTCCATTAATACTTATAAATGTTTATATTATTGATTTACATTTGATTTTTTTCAATCTTATCTTGTACGATTATTACTTTAAAATATTCATGTATATATATAGTTGTAATAAAATTTTCTAAGTATATGTATTTATATTTTCAGGAAATCTTAATTTCAGAACTGAGATCAAAGCCTTCTCTTCTAAACAGGCTTATACAAAAGCATTAGTTAAATATATAGGTAATAAAGAATTTACGTGTGAATTTTGTATGAAATCTTTTGAGCGAAGAGGGCATCTTTTAGATCATATGAATTCCCATACTGGTGACAGACCATATGTTTGCATATTTTGTTCAAGAGGTTTTACTCAAAAAACAAATTTAAAAAGACACAATCTGACTTGTCAGTTTCGACAAATAAGTAATGCTTTGAAGTAGAACATGATTTTGTAGCATATGAACTTTTAATTAAATTTTGTCATTCATGTTTTGTGTAAACTTCTTGCATTGTATGTATTATCTTTGAAGTTTAATTTGCATCAAAATTGTTTGTTATTTGTAAATTTAATGTGCTTATCTTTTTGAGAATACTACTTTTGTAAAATTTTCAATTTTACATTGTTATTTATATTATTAATTATTTGTAATATTTTTAACGTTAAATCGTATTTTCTTAATTTGCTTTAAAATTTATTTTGATTGTATCTTGACTGTTTGTTTTTTAAACAAAAGTTTATTAATGAAAATTTATCACATTTTTCTTTTAACCCTTTGCACTTGAGGGCTCCGGAGCAGAGCCATTTAAAATTTGTCTTCAAACTAGGGGGCTCTGCTACAGTGATAGTGCGAACAATTTTCAGTTTTTAACATAAGAACAAAAACAAATCGTAAAAACTAATTATTTTGCTCCATATTTATGTATTATTGTGTCTGTAGTGGAGCCCTCGAGTTTGAAGACAAATTTTAAATGGCTCCACTAGCCCTTGAGTGCGAAATGTTAATATTAGTTAATATTCATTTGTAAAAAATAACTGCATCTTTACAAAGGAATTATAAATTGTTAAAAATGTTTAATATTAACACTTTTATAAGTAGACATGTTCATATTATGCAACATAATGTGTATTCAGATGTAAGTTTTTTTGTTGAGGCATATGATACAGTAAAATGATCATATTTTAAATTTAATAAATCAACAAACCAAAATCAATAATTACAAGTAACTTTCAAAATATTTGGGACCTTGTTTTTCAAATATTGAGGTATATATATCCTAACAGCACACATATTCCATTGGACATCTGGATGACATCCTGAATCTTGTTTGAAGTAAATATTACAGACACTGACCAGACTTACTTTGGAACCTATGTGCTATGAGGACAAGTTTTTTTATGCTTTGTTGCTTCTGGTCTAATTTTTTATTTCTTATTTAATTTTAGATAGTTTAATTTTCATAGTTATTTCTGTTTGGAAGATAAATTGCTGCATAAATAAAGTAAATTATTGTAGTGTATTATTTTAAAAGTAATCAAATTGTTTATGTTTGTTTATTTTTTTAGACATGATCTCATTATATTTTAAAACAAATTTTAAATATATCTAATGTACTTTATGCCTGTGGTTTTTTTTAAAAATAGACATTTAGTAATTAAAGAATAGTGACATTTAAATAATATATGTTAAATGAATTGTCTAATGCAGTAGAAGTTTTGATTTTTATTGTTTTGTGTTTATCCATTGTGCAAAAATATAAACTGTTATTGATTCTCTATCTGGCTATCTATTGATTCTCTACCTTTTTTAATTATTAACAAATTGGACAATTAGTATTTTTCTTTTAATTATTTTTTACATTTAGCAAATTTCTACTTTCATTACAATTTTATTTCAAATTATTTTAATTTTGTTAACAAGAATATCAGTGAAGTTGTTGTTAGTTAAATTTAATACCGATCATAACAGTAACAAAATATGAACAGCAGGTTTTAATTATTAAACTTCATTCATTATTTTATTGAACTTTTAATTACTAAACATAGTATGGCACTTTAAAATTTTTATCATATAATTTCCTTTGTGTCTTGCTAGAATGTAAGATAACTTTTACTTGAATAATTATAATTAGAAATTTTCTGTGAAAGTATTAATTTATTTGTTAATAATAATTGTAAATTATCTATTTATAAGTTATTTGTTCATTATATTTTGATGTATATTGTTTATATTTTATTTGACTACTTTTTAACATATCAAACAAATTAATATTCTTAATTAGTCTTTCAGCTATTGATTTAATTGACTTTGGATTGTGTACCAGCAGTGCTATTATATGAAGACCACAGTGGGAAATCCAGAAATCAAGGATGCAAAATTCATAATTGTGTTGAAATTGATTAAAAAAATTAGGTTTCTAGGATTTTTGTAAGAGAAGGAAGATTTAGGAGATATTTCATTATCACCTTCTTGCTCATTGTCAGTTCATTTCAATTCCAAATTATTTATAAAAATAATCACTAATAACAATACACTATATTATTTTTATGTAATTAAACTTATATGTATTGAAGATTTTTTTCCTTATTCAGTTTTATAGTAGTGCAGTTAATTTTCTGATTGGTAGTCTAGTGTAATCTGAGTGTGTTGAGGATTGATAAAAAAAATTTTAAACTTTTATAACATTTTTATATACAATATGATGCAAAATACATGTTGTTTTATAAAATAAATTTTACAACTGTAAAAAGTTGTATGTTTGCCTACCTCATTCCTGTATCTTTTTTAGAGATATTGCTCCAAATGAATTCTTCTATCTCCTTATATACTTTTTGTACTGTATATTTCATTAAATATTACTATTATTACAAAAATTATATAACATTTACAAAATTTTTAAAACTATAAAATGCTTTATCTTGAATTTTAATTTAATATTCTTTGAAAAATCCTGATTAATTTATGAGCCATGGAATATTTTATTTCAAGTTACGCTTCTCTTTAGGTACACTTAAAGTTTATATATTAGAAATTAAAATATTAAAAAAATATTTGGCTCATAGTAACTTTTCTTTTCACAATTTATGAAGATGATTGACATTTCACTTAAATGTTTCTGTTAGTTTAAATAATTTTTATATCATTATTTAGTTCAATATGTTTTCTACTGTTATAAAAGTGAGTTTTATTTTAAAGGTCTATAAATTGATAATTAATTTGTGCATAAAAAATCTTACAAACAGAAGCAATTTTCTATACAAATTAATTATAAATCTATTACTAAATGTAAATACTTATTAAATATAAATTAATATGTAAGTAGGAAAGACAATTCTTTTAAGATAATTTTTCTACTCATTGTATACCAAAATTAATAAACAAAATATGCTATGTACATGGTTAAAAGGTTTGTGGTTCCTCTTAAATTTATTCAAAATCAAAAAAATATTTTGAAACAAATTTAAATGTATTGATGTTATAACATTTTCCAGGTCACATTCCATTATTCATATTGATGTTTAACTATCCTGTATAATTGTAATATGCTCCATTTTAATTCTCCATGTCAAGAAATGGAATGGTTTGATTTAACATGCTTTTATTATTATAATTTATTTAATTTCATTTATTATAATAATATCATTAGTAAATATGAAGTGATGTTTGTTTGGTGTTATTAATTCTATATGAGTATGACTATCTGGATGGAATGTATATGATGATGTTAACTAATAAAATTATGAAATAATGCTTACACTTCTTTTAAAGTAATTATAACTTTTTAAAAATAATCCTTTTCAGTTATTGTTTTGTAAATGTCATTACAGGGTTACAGATTGCAAGTTCTTTGCAGTCAACTTTTGATGACACTAGGACATCCCCTATTCATCGAACAGAGACTGAAAGACCTCACAGTTACCCTCAACAATATTTGCAATTTGGAAAATTCTCAAAAAGTTCTGATTGTGTTGAAAAAGATTCTACATCACCTGCTAGCAATTCTATGGATTCTAAAAAGAATGAACATGTTTGTGATGTGTGTTCTCAATCTTTTAGCTATAAACATAATTTAAAAGCTCATTATCGTCTTCATACTGGTGAGAAACCATACATTTGCAGAATTTGCAAAAGAGAATATACGTTTTATCCTTCTCTAAAGAATCATTTATTATCTGCCCACTTTTCTGTGTTGTCAAAGTGTAATGACGGTAATCAAAAACAACAACTAAAAATGTTCCTTAGTAAGAAAAGGTAATACATTTATGTGACTGGCTAAGAGAACATCTTATATTTATTCATAAGTATTTGCAGATTAGTGGGCTAGACTGTATGGATATTTTACCAGCTGCAACTTTCTACTCTAAAAAGAGAGTGAATATTTTGGTATGTGGATGTAATTTAAGAGAGTAATAATGATGGTGCAAATTTAGATAACCCAGATTTTAGATTTTGGTTTATGTGTTTATGAGTTCTTAAGATTAGTGGTAGCAAATATTTAACTTATATTGAGCTCATAGATCAAATACTTTTAAACATGTAAGGGAATAACATATACCACAGGATTTAAATATTGATATTTCATACATAATTTACATTTTTTCATTGTTTGTGCATATTAATCCTTTTTGCAAATACTCTTCCTTTAGCAACTGACCTGTTTAACAGATGTTTGAACTTTAATCCAAGCATTTTATTTTGTTTTTTTCATGAAATGTATTACAGTTGTCCTTCATATATTTCCCAGAACTCTATGTTGGAATTGACTATAATCAGTACCATGTGTATGCATAATTTGTTTAGATGCTTAGAAAATGCTTATATATTTCTGTTTTGTGAACTGAGGTCTAAGATGTGCTGTTTGATTTTCTCAGCTTTTTATATAAGTTTGTTACACATTTTTACACTGCATTCTATAACTTTGTATGGGTATTATTTTTTTATTTAAATGGCACAATCAGTTGCATGTGGTAGGTTTTCTTGCAGGGTGTGCAGAGAACATGGATTTTCAAATAAATCTTTAATTATTGAGACATTTGAGTTTTCCATTCTGTAATGGGTTATTTATTATGAATATAAATTTAAAGATTACAATAAATAAAATATTTACCTACGTGTAGTCGAGTTATAACTATAAAAGCAGCTAAACTTATCAGAATTCTACTAGCACTGAAGCAAAAATCATGTCTTTTGCTGTATGGTGTCATATCAGCATCAAAAAAGCAACGTTTTGGGCTTCCACGAAAAACTTATACATTCAGTAAACGTAGCACCACACAGCGGCCGCTGCTGCCGTGCCTCGTCCGGATGCCCATTGGTGCCGACAAACCGAACGTCTATTCCACGTACAGAGGATTTCACTGTACGCTGGCACAATAGAATGAACTGTTTCTTGTTCGGTCAGTGGATTAAATTATATTTATTAATTGTTTTTAACATTTGGAAATCATATATTCTGCAAAAAACATCTTGACAATTTTTAAAAACAAAACTAGAGGTATGGTGTTACATAATGTAACTTATATATATCATTCATTGTAAGACACAATGAATGGTAAAATTTGGACTGTTCTGTTAAAATTTGTTTCTTTAAAACAAAACAACATTGTTTTTCAGCAAATTATATCAATAAATAGAATATATCACTGAAATTACTTTACCACACTAAAACATTTCCCTTTATATGGATGAAATACTTCTTTTATATTTCCATGAAAACAAAATCTTACAATATATAAATTTAAACATTAACCGTCTGCAAAATCGCTTCAGCACGTAAGTCCCCGCTCTAAAACAACACTTAATAAACCATACCTTTGGATGATTCTGAATGCCAAGTACAGGAAAAATAGCTGCACTTGCCTCAGTGCCATAGTATGCTATTCTTCATATAAAGTGCCATAGATATAAAGCTTGATTTTCAATTAAGGGCACAGTGTGTACACATCAGAACTTCCTATGTTCATTTTAGCGCTACGTGGTACAGCACCTAGTACCACACGCACTGCGGGAATACAAGCAAGCAAATCAACATAATATTTGAATATATTATAAATAGTATTTATTATATACCATATAAAGATAGGTAGACATAAGTGCAGAAAATTATTGTCCCTCATAATTTTGCCAGGGTGTGCACTGCACACCCTGCACATATGGACTGCACGCCACTGGGCACAATAAAGATGAAACCTTTTGCATTGCACTAAGGTATAAAAAATTAAAGGAAAATATTTAATTTTGAATTAAAAATAAAAATTATAAAATAATCATCTTGATAGTAGGAAATAATGTTTGTCTAATGCAATTAACTCTTTCAGTAATGTTAGAAGATAAAGATGATGATGATGCAACTTGATTGATTATAAGTCAAAATTTTAACCTTTGTATCATCATGTTGCAAGTCTACAACCCACAGAATATCATTTCGACAGTAAGCTTTAAAAGAGTTTAGTTAATTGTTGCTATCCTGAATCTGCAATTAACACAATTTGCTTCTAGGATCCTTATCAAAGGAGAGTACTAAATTTAATTTTTCTATCAAGGTTTCATTTATCATTTGATCAGATGTGTACATGGTTTCCGCGCACCTGGAAAGTCAGGGAAAGTCATGGAAAATCATGGATTTAGACAATGGATTAATTTTGTCATGGAAAGTCTTGATTTTTCAAGTAAAATGAGTAAAAGTCATGGAAAGTTATGGATCCGCTAAACTACCGATTAAATAAAAATGCATTGAATTGTTTAATTCTATTTTTACTTGTCATTTGGCTGAAGTTACTGAGTTTGGTATTTATGTATTATTTTATTGACCATATTGCCAAGTAAAATTTGTCCACCAAGGAAACTCAAAGCAAGAAAGCTTAATGGGTGGGTAAATGTATATTATTCTGGTTTTTTCTTAAATTGTAGATTAAAATTTTATTAATATAATAATAATTATTTTTTAATAAAAATTAGTTAAGATTTTTGCACAAAATATAAGTTTATCTCTAGGGATATTGTATATAAACATTATAGGGTTATATTTGGCTATTATTCATGGTCACCTGGATAATACCAAAGTACCCTGAATTCAAATTGGAAACATTTTGATTGAAAAATTGCTATATGATTAAACTTAGGTATGTAGATACAACAATTTATTTTTATGTATGTGATTTATTAACACTTATAAAGTAAGTTTATAGTTTTTTTTATGATAAAATTCCTGTAATTTCTCTAAAAGCATATATTTTATTTGTATGTACATCAGAAGTTTTATTCATATATACTTTAACGAAAGCTTTTTAAAGTCATGGAAAATGATCTGCTAAATCAGGGAAAGTCATGAAAAGTCATGGATTTGAAAAATTTTATTTTGGCAGATACCCTGTGTGTATGATTATTACTGAAATAAACTTTGAATTGGTAAAAAAAAAAAAAATGTGGAAGCACTGGAAATAGATTTCTTATAAAATTAGTTTCAAATTCTTTGTGTAAAAATAATTTTTGTGCAAAAAAATATTTAGAAGAAATGCATAATTTTTTATTTGTAGAAAATACATGTTTTACTTTTATTTTTATGCTTTAAATATTTTAATTATTTATTCGTTTAAAATGTGTTCTAATATTTTAGGAAATATTTTTTTCATTTTAGATCTTTGAAATAAAAATGGTTAAGTAAAATGTTTAAAATGAATGTTTTATTTCAAATATCCAGTTAACTACCCTGTATATAAGTGTTAGAACAATTGTGATATATATTTGTCACAACTTCTACTCAAATCACTCAAAGGTAAAAGAATGACTCTACTAATAGCTGATTGTATGATTTAAAAAATCAAACTTAGTAATTTTTATCTAATTTATAATTTTTTAATCTCAATTATAGTTTTTAAACATTTTTTATTTAAATTGGTACTTATTAAAATGTAATAAAATATCATGTGATTTAAACATTGATATTTTGTATATAATTCACATTGTTCTTATTTATACATTTGAATTCTTTTTGTTAAATGAGACAGAATTCTTTTTCTATTTAAGATTTATTTTTTTTACGAAATTTAAATTCCAGGGGCTTGTTTATATTGGTAGAAATGATATTGTAGATTGAAATATATGCTATAATCTGTAGAGAAAAGCAGGTATGTTACTTTTTGGATTAATTTAAGACTTAATAGTTCTCAATTTATATATCTCTTATGAATAACAAATAAATGTTATATAAATAGATAACAAAAAGAGAGGTCAGTTAAGGAATAGATCAACTGAAAATAACTATAAAAACTATTCTATACACACACACACACACACACACACACACATATATATATATATATATATGCACAGACATATATACAGAGAAGGATATGTATAGATGTGTATTTTTTATAAACTAATTATTAATTACTAATAAATTTTTAAAAGCATTTATATTGTAAACCTGAAATTATATATTTCAGAATGCATGTTTCAGCTGTAATGAATTGATCTATGTAAAACTGATGTTTAAATTAAATCTTAAGAAAAATTAACAAAAAAAAAATATATATATAAATATAGGGATTATTTTATATAGATTAATGTGAATCTAAGTTTATGTAAATTAGGAAATTTGAATTTTATTTGAACACTTAGTTGTCAAATTTTACAATCTGAAATTCATTATCTAAATTTACCAAATCTTTAACTTTTATTTTTTTTATAATCTTAATTTTTAAATAAAATTTAATTGGAATTTTTAAATTTATACTTTTCAGTATTTTATTCCTAAGTATGCATATCTTTGGAGATTTAACTATTTTAACTGTGAACAGAATTTTCTTTTTAATTTCATATTTACAAATAAATTGGATAAATTTGATGTTTTTAAGCATTTAACCGTGAAATTAAAAATAGTAATTTGAATTCAATTTACATGGGAAAAGCTTAATACTAGTTTTATTTTATAGATATTTATAGACTTATCAGTGTACTTGTAATTGTGATGTGAATCAGTTATTCATTTTTTATGTTTTATCAATGATCTGTATATTTTAAAGAATTTTTAGTCATTACCGATGGAAAGTAATTGTACATTTCTATTTTTAATATGCTTTAAAAACATTTGTTTGTTTTGTCAAAAAAGTTGGAAAAATTTTAAAGTGAGAAGAATGTCAGGATTACTCTTGTTAGACATACATGTATTTATACTTTTTATAGCAGGGATGTCAAATAGGATTTTACCAAAATGCCAAAATCAAAGTTAATTGAAGTGTAAATTTTTTTGAGGGAAAGTATCTTATACTTATGTATATGTAACTGGTGTATAATTTTTTATTTGTAATGTAAAAGAAAACATAGTGATAAAATATACAATATTTTTTATATAAAAATGTCACAAAAATATTTAATAATAATTATAATGGGTAGACAATACTAACTTTATAAAATATGTTTTAAACCATCTAGTAGATTGTTGGCACGTTTGTTTGGAGCTATGTAACACTAAATCAGCATAACATTATTTCATGACAAAAAATATTTTTACAATTATAATTTTTAAATTATTTTTATTGATATTTACAATTTTTTTGCCTTGTCAGAAAAATTCTATCATATATTAGTTTTTATTTACTATATGTTTAAATGTAATTCATTGTTGTCATTCTGCATATAAAAACTCTCTTATACACACACAAACACAAAAGAATATTTGTTTTATGTTAATAATGCTATAAAGTTATTTGGGTTCTAGACTAGTATCTTTATGCATTATTATTATATTTTTGTATTTTTAATTTTTTTCATTGTTCAGCATGATATTCTTGTAAAACTGAGAATAATGGAAAGTTGGGCTTATTAAATAAAGGAAACTAGAAATAGAATTCTCAATATATTTATACTTTCTGTTCAATTTTTGTTGAACCCAGAATTGTATTATTCAAAAGGATTTATTTACAATCATATGACAATTAGATTTTATGTAGAATTAATTTATTGATTCATTTTTCATGTAACAAACATTTGTTTTGAAAAAGTATGTTTCACTTATTGCAACCTGTGAGTGAATGAACTTTCCCCAGTTGTTTCTAAACATGAAATCAGTCTGAATCATATTTATTTAAATTTAATATAATTTTAAGTAAATTAATGTCAAACATTGCTCTTTAAATTTTTTACAAAAGTTATTTTTTAGAAATTACTATAAATATCATAAAGGTTTTTGAAACCTGATATTTTTATTATCAATTTAAAATTTACCAAATGATGTACATCAAGGGTTACCTAAGAGTAGCAAGACTTTTTTATGCATTTTGTGAGCAATTGCATGGTCACATAAATAACTATCATTATTGTAAATTTTTTATTAGTTTTGATAATACTTTTAAATAAAGTAATTGTTGAACTTAATAATTTATATTTATATAGTCATTGATTGGGTGGAAAAAGTTGTTGAATGTTGCTATACTTGTATCATTTAATAAGATTATCCAATAAAAGTATTACAAAAATGTAATGGTTATGTATTGGTCTTATCCTTTGATACTTAACTAGCTAGGTATTTTTTTTGTCCACAATCTGCTCCCCATCAAACTACTCTTTTTAAAAATAATTAAGTAACAAAAAAGTTTGGTAATTTTTGATGTACATGATTGTTAACTTTTAATCTACTACTTAAGAAAAAATTTTTTTGTCTACGTAAAAGAAAATACTGTTTCTAAAATTGTAGATTATATGTATTCTTGAAGAATGTTGATTGTTTTGTCTGTGATAGGTTTTTCTGATTTCTTTGATTTTTGTGATTCCTTGCTGTATATGGTATTTGTATCTTGGAAAAATATTCATTGTTTTTTGTGAAACATTTGGAAAGGTCTACAAAAGTTTTAATGGAAAGTAATATAAAGCAGGTGTATATGATAGCTTTTCATTTTTTCTAAAACTTTAGCTATTTAATAATCACTCTTGGTAGGTTTGTTGGTATAATTTAATAATTTATATGGTATAGACTGCTCAAAGGGATTCTATTGTATGTTATTATTTCAGGTATCAGCTATATACCAGCAGTCAAATCAGTGTACATGTTTTTATGTTGTTTTTGTATTTTATTTCTTTTCTGTACTTAAAAATTTGTCTGCATTTCAAAAATTTATATAAATTATAAATTGTTAAATAATATATTTCCATGATTTTCAGGAATTTTGAATTTCAATAGAGTTTACAGAGCTTTATCAGATACATCCCAAATATACATGAATTGGAACTCTAAGTATACGTGTGACATCTGCATGAAATCATTTAAAAGAAAAGGACACCTGTTAGATCATATGAATTCTCATACTGGGGATCGACCATATGCTTGCTCATCTTGTGCTCGAGGTTTTACAACCAAAGCCAATTGTAAGAGACACTCTTTGATGTGCCATTTACAATCTTCAGATACTGCTGTAAAGAATTAATGATTATTGGCTGTGTTTAGAGTCAAATAAATTTGTGCATATCTTTGTGTTGTTTTTTACATGCTTTAATAGATAATTTACTGTATAAAGTTTTTAAACTTAAATTTTTTGGACCTGATAGTATATCAAATTTGATCTCACTCTTATTTAGTAAATATTATAAAATGTTGCACAAGATCCTCGTCTTTTCTTAAATGACTTGTATTTAAAACATGTATTTAATGGCTTTTCCCAAAGATACCTTTACTTGTCTGAAAATACTCTTTCAATTTCGATTTTAGTTCCACTGCATGTCCAACAAGAAAGTTACATTTGTTCACCCTGATTTCTATTATTATACCCATGAATACATACATATATATATATAAATTATTCTCACAACTTGTATATGGGGGAGAGATAGAGGAAGACATGTTGTTTGAAGCTACTTTATTCCATCTCAAAACTTTCTTTGACATCATATAACAAAATGGTTGCTTGTTTTGATGGTAACTCCTTTAACAAAGGAACACATTGATAATATATCTACTATATAAAACCTTGTGGGATTGAATTCTGCTGCTGGCATGGATGTTTATTGCCATTCAGAATTGGTTTTAAGCTGTAGGTCTTGGTCTCATTAGCCCTTCTGTAGCTGAAAAATTGATCATAGAGCCAAAACCCCTCTCATCAGTTTCAACATTTTCTGAAGCACCCAGCATAGAGTGATGCAATATCAGTATATTACACACACACACACATATATAAATTGAATGTAATTTAAAAATATTGGCATTTAGAGTGTTAGCTATTGCTTGTAGTTTTTAGCTTAAAGTTAATTATATTTATGATTTAGGGTTCCTGTGTCTTATTAATAGAACTTAAAATCAAATCTGTCAAAATTAAGCAAAATTTGATGTAAGCCTTCCAGAAGCTGTATAATGTTTGAATGTGTTAAAATTCTTTTTGAATTAAAAACAAAATTTGTACCGAAATGAGTTAAAAGAGAATTATATTGTAATGCTTATGCATAACTTATACTGCTTTTAATAACAGGTAAATCATTGCAGTTTTTTAAAAATTTCATGACACTCATCTAATTTTAATAAAAGGCTGTTTTAGAGAAACTTACATTGGCTTGTATTAATTAATGGTAATCTATGGGTGTTTATAGATATATTCAGTACCTTTAGGCTTTAGTTTGTTACAGGACACAGTTTAGGTAGTTTATTTTTAAAGGGCATTAGTTCATTTTTGTGATCTTGTTAGAAATTTAGTCATAGAATATTTTATTATTATATTCCAAAGCTGTTTGAGAAATCTTTTACTTAATAAACTAACTATAATTTTGTACATAAATTAATAATTTAATGAGTAATAATTGTATTTTTTAAAAATGATTAAAAAAATTCTAGTAATAATTCCATTATAGTGCAAACATTTATATCTTCAGCCTTGGGCTGAATGTTTTACTATTTATAAATAATTTTGAAAAAATATTGAAAGAATAATTTACAACATACAATTCTAGTAATACTTTGTTGGTTATTGGACAATTTCAGCAGTACTTTTTTATTTCAATATTTTTCATGACTTATTTAATGTTGCTATATATTTTTTCAAAGTTTCTGTTTTAGATATTGTGATTTTGAGATTTTTATTGGATACAGTTCAGTAACTGTGATTTCAAGCTAAATATGTGATTAAGAATCATCATATTGACAAAAGTAAGTCTTTGTGTAATTTTAAACTTCATTTTTGAAGTTGGTTTTCAGTTTGATAAAATTGTTTTATAGGTAAAAGTTTATATTGAAACTAAATCTACATGTTTTTATCTGACACTCATTTTTAAGTTTTTACTGATTTGATTGTTTTTACATGTTTTTATTACTCTAAAAATTATATTAGACATTTACATTGGAAATTAATTGTAAGTCACTAAATATTCATCTAACACAGGAGAGGTCAAATGGTAACACACAAGTAAAGTTTTTGTACCTCATGGCAGAATTTACAAAATTTTGAATTGAAGCATATCATAATAAATATATTACTTAATTGATATTCATTATTATTATTGATTTTTTGTATACTTATATTTAGCTGTTCTATTCATAATTTATGAATAATAGCAATAACATTTATATAAGGTACATTAAATAAATTACTAGTCGAAACCTGTTATGCCAGATTAGTTTGTTGCAATTTCAAAGTAGAAAAATTTTATAATTTCATAAAGTTTTTTAAAATTACAATATGAAATGCTTTTAATTTTTGTGCTTTGTAATAAAAGCATAAAAAAAGAACAACTATGACTCTTTATAGCAGAAGGATGTGGAGGAATGAAAATTCACAGGCATACATGTCTGATGGTTGAAATTTCAGTGATGGTTGGATTCTGAACCATTCCTCCTACAGTCTCCCTGTGATTTGCATGTAGAGAATGCATAGTCCAGAATAAGGTTCAAAATAGGTTCTTGCAACAACCAAGGACTTTCTATGACAGGGGAATATCCTATTTAGTTTCAGAGTGGGATAAATGCTTGAACCTCCAGGGTTGATATCTTTAAATAAAAATAGCTGTGTTGTCATATACGTACATGGCTCATTTTTTATTGAATTTTTTCATCATGGCTCATTTTTTCTTATAACAATGTGTTGTTTTTAATTTTCACTTCATATATATATATATATATATATATATATATATATATATATATCTGTAATGCAGCCTGCCAAAATAAAATTCTTGTCTAATGTGACTTATTGAGTGTTTTGGGTTGGTCAGGCATAGTGGTCTAATAGATTACCAATCCTTAACAGTTTTGTGAATTCAAGATGTTCTTGTTATACTCAGTCCACTTTACTTACAGTACTTTCATAATTATGAGCCTCTGTTGGGCTGCATAAATTTTAATTGCATTTCCTTCATTGTATTTGGCTGAACGTGGATGTGCAGTAGCTAGTTGATTGTCTAAGAAATAGAACATTACTGATTGTGCATATTGATGAATGATTTTTAATGAAATTAGAACCTAACATTAACAAATTGTTGAAACTCCAGCCTCAACTATCTTGTTCAATTTTTTATTTCTGATTGATGTTATGCTTACATTTAAGTTTTGTTATTTTTTTTTATTATATATGATGACATTTATTTGATTTGTGCTTTGTGATTCTTATTAAATAAGCAGATAAAATAAATATGGATATTATGTGACAATATTTTAATATGTGGTATAATTAACTGTTATGGAAGAGGGGGCATTTAAAAATTTTGTTCCATTGAAGGATGTGGTAGTCCTGTAAAGTTTGGGTACCTCTGATTTAAATTAAAAATAATTTTTCTCCCTCATTTCCAGGCATCCTCTATAATAGATGACATTTCATTTCATTTGAATTGGAAAAATTAATTTGAGTCATTTGGTCCATGAGTTCTGTCATGTAATATATTAAATTTATAAGTCAAACTCCACTGTATATGAACAAATAAAATGTTATAAATTTTGAACATATGATTGTAACCTATTTATGTTAGTAAGCAGATATCTCTGATCCGATTTTACATTTCCAATCTCTTTTTCTTCTCTATATCCCTATTGAAATTTATTTTGCTCTGTAAATTCTAAAAAACTTTAAAAAAGCCTTAAATTTTAGAAACTTCTAAAAACCAAATAAAAAATATAAAATTCTGGAAAATTGTACTTGCACTGCAAAAATAATTATCAGTTTATTGTTACAGAACCATGAAATCTAAATTTGTTATGTTTGCATCATGTACTTTTCTTTTAAATTTAATGTACTGTACTGTGTATTCAATCTTATTTTTATTAATTGCTCAGTCCAAACTCAAGCAGCCTAATTATATAACTTCTTATTAATTATATATTTTACTTATTTAATTACAAATTTTCTTATCCATGATTTACCATTTATTGGGTGAATAATTTTATGTGTATGAAATGTTCATTACTTCTGTACTAGAGGGCTTGACCCAGGGATTTTACAATAATTGCTGTTCTGAAGTAACCTATTTTTCATTCTTTATTTGCATGTATGTGTAATATATCGAAATTATTACTTATAATTCTTCTTTTTCTCCCTTTCTTGTTTTTAAATATCTAATTTTCCAGCCATAAAATGCAAGATAATGGAGTGTTCTCTGACTTAAATTCTTTTTATTCATTTCTTAAAACTAACACTGAAATAAATGCTAATTTTTTTTGGCTATATTTTTCAATCAGATGTTCAGCTATCCCATAGAAATGCTATTGCTTCTTCAATAATTAATCCTTAATTTGGCTAAGTCCGCTGCAACGAACAATCAAATAAATAAAATCTTTATAATAAATATATAATTTTATTGATAATATATAATATATTAAATATAATATATATTATTATTGTTATTGTTATTATTATTTATTTAAATATATTTTTAATCGATATTTGAAAAAACATCTTGTCAAATTATGGGTTAAATTGATGCACATGTGTCTCAAGCATTTATAACTGTTCAAGGTTCACTCTTTCCTCACAAAATCACTGATATAGATTAATTCTCATGAAAACAAAATCATGTGACTCGCTTGCTATGGGGCTGACTTAGGATGTGTGTATATTCTTCGAGCATTCTGTGTTAGATATAGTCTTTATTTCTCTGTAAAGACTGAAGCATTTTTGATGTTAAATAAATGAAAAATTCCACGAGTCTATGGTCTCAGATTTTAAAGACTGCAATTCTCTTAAGACTTTTATTTGCCCAGCTAACCCGGGCAAATTCAATAATAGGGATTAATCATGTGTAAGATTTTGAATTATACCTAAACCGTTACTTTATCCATGCTTTTGTCATGTACTGAGAAAGCACATGGGACATATATATATATATATATGTAAGGAAAATTCTCAGGGGTTTTCAAAACTTAAATCAAGGGTAAAAATTCCCACGTCATTTTCCATTCCCCTTTTTAACCCCTAACCTAAATTGACCACTGGGGCTACAGGTTACGCCCTCAGAGAAGGGGCCTGGCCAATTATAAACCTACATGGCCCTAGCGGACAATTTAGGAAATCTCCAAATAAAAAGGAGATACACGCTAGCGGAGACAGATTTTTCTAGAGATATTTTCCCACAGATGTTGACCCAGGTGTTACTTGTCTTGTACATAGAACTTCATGCTAGCTGACCATTCAGTTTGTCCCTATGATGAAGTGGGAACCCGTCCTTCAAAGTTATCTTAATAAAGGTCTTTAGCTGAAACGGTATCATTTTTATGGCCATGACTACAACCTCCCCTCGAGAAGTCAGTCTCATTACATATATATGTATATATATTTAATTATTTTTAAAAGTGTCTTAAAGTTGTTTTAATTAGAATAATATAATATTTCTTGTTTTTCAGGATTTCCAGATATGTTTAGTCAGTGTGAAAATTATCCTGGTAATCCAAGGGCATTGAAGAAAACCTTATACAGATTCATGTGTCAGATATGCAGGAAACCTTTTAAACGAAAAGCACATTTGTTAAATCATCTAAATTCTCATACTGGGGAAAGACCTTATGCTTGTGCTTTTTGTGCAAGATGTTTTACAACCAAAGCTAATCGCAATAGACATTCTCAAACATGCCAGTTTCATACTCAACTAAGTACTTGATATGATCAGTTCATTTCAAAATTAAGTACGTTTATGGATATCTTTGCATTATAATTGTTTTAATTTTGTTTAATATATTTCTTTTAAAGTTAAATTTTGTTCAAACTATAAATTTCCTCATGCTAAAATTATGTAAAATACAGCAAAGTGTGTATGAAATTGAATTATACAGGATAAATAACATGGTTTCTATAATTTTGAATTATTTTATATGCAGATTCAAAGCTTCAAAATTCTGACTTTTGAAAGAGTATTTGGGAATGATGGATGGAACAGTTCTCTAGATTTATATGAACAAAACTTTTACTACAGTTATGAATTAATAAATACGATCTTGGCTAATCTTATGATAAAAATTAAGTTTCAATGGTTTAAAAATAAATTTATTAATTTTTTTCTGAGAATTTATATGTTGTCTTATTTATTAGTATATAAACACTCACAGAAAAAAAGCTTATTTTTTTTCCACAAACCAACTTTAATATTTAAGTTTACTCTTAATTTCTTTCATTGCAAGTATACCATTTTGAATTTACATATTTATATTTAATACTTTTAATTTTAATTTAATTTATTTTATATTTAATAGTTTATTTCTCCACATCTTATTATTATATCCAGGCATACTTGTATTTTGATATGCATTTTCTAAAAATACTATTTTTAACCCTTAATTTGACAAGATGTTTTTTCAAATATTTTTTAATTTCTGTTATTTTTCCATGTCGGTATAGACATTAGGATCTCTGTAAAATAAACAAAAAAAAAAAATATTTTCCATTTTTGAGATAATTAATGTTGGCTGTGGCAAACACTGACAATTATGTTATATAGTAGTTATAAATATACATGTCCAGTGTAGCAGCCAGACTTAACCAAAGTAAGGGTTAAATATTCTATTCTTCAAAGTGGCAACTTTTTTTTAAAAGAGAGATAGAGAAAACTATGTTTCTAGTAGTTCTAATAAAGCAATTTCGTGCAACGTCACGAACTACTATAATGCCCTTTCCATTCATTTTCATATTTACAACAGCCAATAGGCAAACAATAAAATGCTCTTCCGTTTGAAACCAAAGCCAGATTTGTCATAAGCTGACATGTGCCGTACTACGTGAAATCGCCGTATTGTATAGAGAATGTGCACATGACGTCAAGTGCAGCAAAAATGGCAGTTCAGCTTCCTCGTTGGCAAAACATTTGAATTTCCTACAGATTGTGCTTGTTATCGGGGTTTTAATTTTGTAAATTATCTGAAAATGGTAACAAGCTGTTGTAAGTATGGTTGTATTAAGCTTTTTAAAAAGGGTGAAAATATTGGATTTTATTGCTTTCCTAAAGATCCTACATTGCGAATGCTTTAGATAAAAGTTTTGAAAAAGCAAGACTAGACTCCAAATTCTTCTTCGAGAATTTGCGGCAAACATTTTCAGAATGGCAATAAAACGTTAACCTTACGGTAATGTAATAGATTATATAAAATTATTATGCTCTAAGAATTTTTTTATTATTACTAAGTTTTTTTTTCATATTTCTAATGTACATATTTCCAATGCTTTTGTGAGAAGTACTGTACTTATAAATGTAATTATTCTTCGTCCTTAAAATGATCAGGTTTTGCACATTTCTATTAGATTCTTATTCATGTAATAGTTTACTGTGCTTGTTAACATAATCAAAGTAATTATACTTTGATTATGATACTTAATAGTACTGTGTAAGGTGCTTATTTTTTTAAATATATAATTTTGTAAGTGCTAAATTAAATTGCTTGGCCAGTTTATAATGTTTCCATCCCCTTCTCTTAAATAAAATTTAGTTTTATTGTATACGTGATCCATATTGAATCTTACATAAGATACAATGAAAACAAGCAATTGTTTGTCAACGAAAAGTTGAGTTGTAGTCAGCACTCGTATTTGTTTACAAAGGGCCCTACCATATTCACTCCTACAAGAGTCACGGACGACATAAACGTCATAATGACGTCACGAAGGGGAGGGAGTCACCAAGAAGGGGAATTTGGTACCATATTCAACAAACGGACGACATAAGTCGTTCCATCTATCTCACTTTTGCCACTGTAGCATCACGCTACTGGAAAACTTTTAATATGTATTTGTTTGTGTATTACGGCTCGCTCTGACGTCAGTCGAACGTGTTCTTTGCTATCTGGAGGATCCCCATGCCTCCATTCTCTCCTCCCTAACTTCTCCTTGAGAAAAGACAGAGAGGGGTGTGGGGTTTTTTCGAGTGACGTCACGAGGGCCAAGCGTCGTTGGTGTGGGAGAAGACGCTGAGGGTGGTTGTCCGGCGGGCGAGGATGAATGAGCCTTGCCGAGAATGTAAATGATGTAAATATTTGTATATACCAGAATAAATCCTTCTTTCATCTCCACCTCACTTGTGTTCGATGTGTCATCCTCATGAGGCCTATGAAGAACCCTGCTCGACCATAACGTACCAAAATTACCTATTTTAGAGCTGTGATGTTACACCACGTACTAGTCACCGAGTATTTCGTACGTGACATAGCATAAACAGTTTAGCAGTGTACACAAAACTAGAAATGGCTGGAGCTTAGCTACTACCTTTGTTGCTCGATTTGGAAAATATTTCTGTTCCAAGAAATTATATCAGGATCAGATTATCGGCCTATGATTGGCCCGATTCATCATTTATCAGATTATTTAGATTAAGTAAGCAATGTGCTTTAGATTAAATAAGCAATGTGTGCAACATGCACTTTCTCTATAATTTTGGCTTAACATATTTGTTAGATATGTAACCTGATAAAAATAAGTAAATAAGACTTTGCTTGATAGGAGGAGTATTTTTGCACTGTAAGTTCTACATTACAAATATATTGCTTTAGAAAAATACGACTTAAAGTACAAATACTGAATAAAATATAAATAACTTTTTATTTAAAACACTAATAAAAATTTAATATTTTATTTCAGTTGAGATTCTTTTATACCAAAATTCTTTATAGCTAAGCTTTTATCATAATTAAATTAATAAATAGTTATGGTCGCTTATTTCGTGATGGGTGTAAGGCATTTGTAATGCCACACTAGAGAATGAATAGCTTGAATTTTGATCATTTTTATCATAGTATTTTTGTCCCCGATTCCGTAACTCTATCCCACCTGCCGACCTTGCAGTAAGAGGATATTCATACCAGGGCTTGCGTTCACCCGCTATAGTAGGGTTTGTACGCAAATTTGTAATAACCGGACGTATTTTTGGCAAAATTTTGGGTCTCGCTAACCCAAGAAATTTTTAATGGTGTGACGAAATTTCGGATCTTATGGACTGGAGAACCCTAAGGGAGAAATGTGAAAATTTTACAATTTTGGATGGACTCAATCTCGACTAATTTTAAATATCGGTGACCCCCAAAAAATCCGAGGATGAAAGTTTTATTTTTCAGCAAAACTTCCGGAATGAAGCTCCTCTTGTGTAAGGATAATCAAAATTAGACCTAGAAATAGACTTACAGAAAAGAAAGTGAAAAATATAATGATTAACTTACAAAGCGCACAAAAAGGGCAAAATTATTTTAAAGAGGAGAGAGTGAGAGAGAGACTCTCAAGTCGGGGATAGTTCAGTGTCGGGGACTGTCAGACACTTTCCTTTTCCAGACGATAAGCATAGAGGTAAAAAAAACCGGTACAGATACCTTTTTGAACCGGATTCGAATCCCCCTGTTGGTATGAATGCTTGGTGCACGGTTTGGTTTTGGAGCGCTACGTTCTACTTTTTGCAACATGAGGGCTAATGAGACCGGGACCTACTGCTTAAAGCCGATTCCGAACGGCTACGAACATCCATGCCATAGTGGGATTCGAACCCACGAACTCTGGTTCCGAAGGCCGGAGTTCGCATGCACTAAAATTATATCTGCATTTTTATGCTTGCGTTTAAATTATTTTCTGTTGTTTTATTATTTAAATACATGACACTTTGATCACATACAGCAATATCCCTTTTATAGCGAATGGGATGGGGGATATGCCCTGATTAGAAACGGGAGGTAAGAATAATAAAGTGGATATACTCTGTATTTTCCTGTAAAATAAATTCTCAATCCCTCTTTTAAAGAGTCTTTCAACCTGACGTAAACCTTGACTTTCTGTATGTAATCGTTTAACTGGTCCCCCAAGGAAGGAAGAAAAATGTTCAAATTTTTGCAGAAATAGGGTGATTAACCACTTAATGCACAGTTTTTTTTTAAAAGGCTGGCCAAAAATCAATTTTTTTAATGTAAAAAACACAAATTAGAACGTTGAATTAAAAAAAAATACTTATTTTATACTTGAATAAGTAAATGTTATAGCTTATAATCCCATGTAAATGATAAATATAAATAAAACGATTGTTTTTTTCTTCACATTGTTATTTTTAATTCTCGATTGCATTCGAGTGTGAAAAATTATAGCAACATAAATTACAACGCCGCTCGAATTATCTCGAGTGTGCACAGTTTGGCCAGTTTAGCGCGCTCGAGTTAACTTTAAGGGGTTAAGAACTTTACACTCTGTATACAGTTTGAAAATCGAATTAAAAAAGTTCTTTTATTTCTTTTAATAATCAAAAAAAATTCTTTTTCGTATAAAATCGCTTCAAAATATATCGTGAATACATATGTTTTTGCTTTCTAAGCATTTACTTATTATATCTAGGTTTTGTGAAATCAAGGATCAAAATGCATTATTAATGTATCATTTAGTCTCTAACTCTGCGCAAAACACCTAAACATTCATTTATGTTTTACAGCAATGCTCATAACTTGCGATTTAGATAAAATTAGTAAGGTGTGATCTCGTATCTAACAAGGAAACTCAATTTGCCAACTACGAGTAATCTCGTAGATGGTAATAAACTTTTGAAAGTTGGTAAACCATAAGGTTCTTATAAATTCATATAAGAATTTTAAAACTACATTGCTTCAGTAACAAAAATATTTTCTACAGGCATTTGTGCACACTTAACCTAAAAACTGCTTTGAAAAACAGATGACCCAAAACAATTTTTAACTCAAAGTTCCACAGCTTCACAGAAAGACCCCATTTGGGTCAAACCGATAGATAAGACTATAGTACTTTCGCAGGCACCGGGTTACAATGGAACCCCTTCGGGGCAGTCTCTCTGGGAGGAGCACTATTTATAGCCGGAAGTAAAGCAACAATAAACAAGGGTGGGTTTCCCGTATTCCATTCTACCCGAATAGGGGGAAGCAAAAAGCATCCAACCGCTTTCGACACCGACACAGTAAAGAGCTAGCAAATTTTTTGGAGACTTTTTTTCCCCGATGTGCGGAGGGATATATGTATATATAGTAAGAACTGTCTGATATAAGATGTTTCTAAAATTTTAGTAATTTATGTATGTTTTCTTGAGAAGTTAAATTTTATTTTTATTTCTTTTTCAAATGGCAACACCTATTTAAAAGATGAATCGAATATTATTATGTAATAAATATTAATGTGGAATGTGAATTTTTCTTTTCTTAACGCTCGAATGTGATAATATGATGTTCTAACTTTAATTATAAAGAAAAGTTTTGGTTTGATATACCTGTATTTGCTACATTTGTGCCTAGGATGAGTAGCTTAAAATGTTCCCAACTCCCACCTTTTTATTTCAATAATACTGCCATGTTTTGAAGGAAGGGAGGAGCGGCAAATTTGGCCTTTACTTCGGGCGGTAAATTTGATATATCCTATAGGCTGCAGAAATCTACGCTACGCGTTTCAGGTTATTATCCAATAGCTTGTGTTCAGCAGTGAAACAAATTTAAGAACAATTTAAAAAGAAAACATTACCACACTGTTGTACTTTTCAAGAGGTTCCTTTATTAATAATCTTACATATATTCCATGGAAAACTTTGTGATATGCATCATATTTCAGCCAGATCACTTTTTATTTTTTGCTACGCAAATTCCTCTTTTCTACAATAAAGAAAACTTAACAAAATTTTTGTTATGTGAAAGGATCTTCGACCATGTTTGTAAAGTAACAGTAACATTTCCAGACAACGTCCAACAATCAGTAAGACTTCTTTTGAACTATACAAAATCTGATTAGATTATAACAGTTTCTGATTAAAGTTTTTTCAAAACATGTTTTTTAAGCATATATATATGTGTGTGTGTATATATATATATAAATATAACGTATTTGTTTTACATCCATAAAATTTATGTAAAATTAAAACCTTGCACTATTTGATCCAGTCATCTTACGAAGTCATTTATAATATACTATACTACAAATAATTGTATCAATTACAGGGTGGCAACAGACCTGGAAATAAAGAATTTGAAAAAGACGGGAACAATCAAGGAAATATGAGGAATTTTTAAATGATTCCAGGATTTTACGATCCTGGAAAATTAAAACCTTGCAGTATTTGATCATCTTACGCAGTCATCTTACGAAGTCATTTATATATGCTAAACTACAAATAATTGTATCAATTACTGGGTGGCAACAGACCTGGAAATAAGGAATTTGAAAAAGCAAGGAAATATCAGAGAATTTTTACGTGATTCCAGGATTTTACGATCCAATTACAATAAACAATTGAATTATTTAGAAATTTTTAGATCAATTATCTTTGTTTCCATTGACAAAGACAATAATCCTGCTTTAATCGATATCGCTAGAAATGAGAACAATAGAAAACTATAAAGTTGCTTACTTTTTTGTATGAAAATCGCTGTATTGATGGTACAACTGCCGATTAGACTGATGGAAAGTAGAATAAAGTCAGTAGCCAATCAGATAGGATAGGCAGTTTTAACGATTTTTTCCCGGCACAAGCAACAAATTGACCACTTTTGGAGAAATATTTTGAAAAATTTCGATAAGTATAGTTCCCTTGATAAAGTTTGAATTGTTTTGATTCTGGAACATGGAAATGCCAATGTTGAAGGAGATATTTTGAAATCATTGAATTAAAGAAATGAATAGAGAATAGTCAAAGTAATGTATAATACCGTAAAAGTATTTCCTTCTTATATCTGATATTTTCTATAGATTATATGCATCTTCATTATATGTTTCAATTTTACATAAACTATTCTGCTTGCTTTTTTTTAAACATAAAATTTCTTGGGTTTCTAAGACTTAACAAGGTTTGGTGGACAGGATACAGATATTAAAAAAGGACAACAGTGCTATCGGTAAGTACTTGGAATACTATTAAAAACCTGGAATTATCAGGGAAATTTAAGAGAATTTGAAAATTACTTTTTGGTTGCCACCCTGAGTTAATAATATTTTAAATTAGAAGAATTACCAAGAATGCATGTTTAAGCATACCACAAGGTATACTTGTTTAGGCTTAACTAAAATTTATATTTCACCTTTAGGAATGTTACTGTTACATATACCCTTTGGAATAAAATAGATCTTTTGGAGCCTCTTACTGCTTTGAAAATTTAATACCGAAAACATGTTATCTAAAAGTTCATTTTAATTTAATAAGTCAAATTCTTAATGCTTGTTATCAAGTGTACTTTGCTCTGCAACGAGAGGGCAACATTGTCGAAATATATTATTTAAAAATATATTTAACGGAGATAAGGCATGGCCGATATCTAATATATTATCTTTAGTACGTTACTAAAACAGACCTCTACATTTCTTAGAAATCTTTTCTTTTCTGCCAGCAGGTTTACGAACATTAATACACATATATTTTACACAATATACAAAAGATAAAGTGGATAGAATGGGTAAACGCATATCTTCATGAAAATACACATGATGCAGGCAACATTCATTAGAAATTTCGATTAAATAATTCCCAAAATACTTTACAAGTAACATATTTTCAACATTATGAGATATAGTCCCATTTCCCTTTCGTTAAAAGTGCTATTATAAATAGTTTGAAGAAGTACAAAACTTCACTACATTCATTTAAGTTTTTACATATAAAGAGAGGTACTAATCCAATATGTTATTACAATCAAGGTGAGGTTTCTATGCATGCAATAAACACAGTTTGTTATGTTTCTGAATCAATTTAGAAGAAGCTAAAAACGATTGCTATTACTCTACTTCCTTTGTAATAGCTACAAGTTTTCAAATCATACCAAAAATATAAATGATAATTCTAACTCTAAAAATATTGTATAAAATTTTTCTTTTACGAATTTTAACTACTGAGAAATTTGATGAGTTTTTATTGTGATAAATCAAAATATTTCGTTATAAATAGAGTTTCAATCTGTGCAAGTGCAAAATCCAGAATTAGTCTAATCTGCACTGCTGCACATATTGACTTAAAAATACTTTCGTTTTATTAGGCAAACTCTTAAAGGCATCTACAGGCCTTTATCGTGGATCTACAGACTGTGTTTACTGTACACCAGAATATGTTTTCTACAAAATAGGAAATACTGCAGAAGTATTGCCATTATCACATTGATACCTTCCACACATAACCACCAATATGCGATCATTGAAACTAATGGATTTCACATTGCAATGAAGATGGATTTATATTACTTCCACAAAGTGCTGGAAAAATCATACATCCATGTGCATTTCAAATGTAGTGTGGTGCAATGGCAGCTCTTGAAGAGTTTATATTACTAGAGATGAAGTAAATGGCCCAGATATTATGTGCTTTGTCTTGTCGAAGAATGATCCAAGTGCTGCAGGGAAAGCAACACCTAACGATTATGACCGGGGAACTGCGGGATAACTAGCAAGAATAAATAAACTAGCATTATATAATAAACTAACAATGAATTACTAGTTATAACTTCTTTTATCTTAGACTTAGTGGGAGATTAAAAGAAGTTTAATCTTTTCGAATTTTTTTAATGCCAGAGTTTAATTTCCAGCACTATTTTTTTTATTTTGAAACATTTTAGAAAAAGGATGCCTGATCAAAGTTGATTTCACTAGAAAAAATACACAGTTTTAAATACTGTAGTAAAATTTGATAATTTTTTTCCTTCTTTTTTACAACATGCATGAAAAATTTCAAAAATAGTATTCCTTTGCATATCAAATTTTATACTAATGTTTATGGTCTGATAGTGAAGAATTCGTATATATGTTTACAAATAATCGTGTCTTTAAACATATATTCGTTTATGAAAAACATTGCTTAAAATTTTTGGAAGCACTTTATTTCATAATTCGGATTATTGGAACAATTTTCTATATAATAATGGTAGTATTGCAAGGATATATAATATTAAACGTGTTTCTGGAAATACAGCGATTTAAATTATATTTTTTCACGCTATCGTCTGCACTAAAGAAATTACACATTTTTTATTGCCTGTTCATGCGTGTTGATTGAAATTTTGATATGTTCAATTACTGTATCATTTTATTACAGTATATTTTATGGAAATTATACTTATTATCGGGGCCGTTCCTGGTGGATATGCAGAGAATACCCCTTACGCAGACGGTAAAATTTAGAGGCTTCAAATTAGGTCCGTATCTTGCAAAATGAAAGTTGCATGCGCATGGACAAGTATATTATTCAATGAATTTTTGCTCAATATAGTAAAAAAAAATAGACAAATATATTAGGACACATTATCATTTTTATAATATAAACCTCAAAATTTTTTGAATGAATCTTATTACATTCCATTCCTGCCTTGCCAGAAAACCGTTACAAGTCATAGGCTACCGCTCTTCTATAAGTTGGTTACTCCAAAGCAGTAAGTCGCTATGATATCGGCGGCTCACAGGATTTCATAGGAAGATTTCCCAACAGTACTCCCTGGTCCAAGCCGTCTAGTACTGGAATAACTATTAATGGTACTGCATCAGACTTTGAGTATGAGTTGGCATGACATAAATCGCCTGCTTATTATGTCGGCTATTTTATACTATTTTTACTTAGGTTTTGTTTGGGTTGCATAAAGTACATATAGGGCTCACAAAAATATATATAGGGGCTCACAAAAGTACCTGCATATAGACGCTCGATCTCCCAGGAACGGCACTGCTTATTTTTATTTAAAAAAGGTGAATGTTTCAATTTATTAGGTTTCACAACTGAAGTGAAATGCCTGTTCAGCCCAGTAACCAGCAGAGATAAAATACATAGATTTATGTTAGCAGGTTAGGTTTCATTAGCTCGTTCTTTACCACCATCTCTAGTGATATAAGCTCATTATTCATTTCGAAATCGAAGCAATACCACCGAAAATATTTACTTCATGAAAATAAATACTTCATTAATCTTGCACAATGTGGGCAGTATTGCAATTTCTGCCATTTAGGCCTTCAAGCAAAGTTCGTTCTTTATTCATACTTCTTTGAGGTACTTGGTTGGACAGGTGTATGACTTGTCATTAGCACCAGTTCGAACAATTACCATTCCATCCTTTTCATCTCCTACTTGAATAACAATCTGAAACAAAGAAAAAAAAATTCTGATGTAAACATGACGTGACTGACTTGTGCGTCTAATAAATTACAGACAATTTTTTTTCTGCATTTCATTTAAAGGGATGCATTACCTTTAAACCTTCAACAATACAATTTTTTTATTTTTACATTTTCAAAATCTCTGGACATATCTGAATAGTTTAAAACATACCTATTGCATTATTCGAATTAGAACTTGTAAACCTATACAATCCATTTAATACATTTGATATCATAGTTTATGAGGAATATAAAAAAATATTTCATTGAAAATGATGTTTTTTCAACTTGCGCACACTGTAAATTAAAAAGTATTGAACATATTGATTTCAAAATTTTCGCAGGTTATTTTCAAAATATTTTCAAATTAAATTTGCTGATTTATCGAGTTAATCTTTTGTATCCCTCAATTTTCTAGCTATTTATTAGTATTAACCGTTATCTCCCTTTAATTAGACAATTCGTTGGCTACTCATAATTTTTTATGGGAACGTATTCACCTCCTTTGCTTCTTCTGAAGCCGGAGTGTATTAAAATCCTGTTTGGTTAATTTTTGCATTGATGTTCTAAATTTATGTTTGATCTTTTTTACGTTCGGAGGTTAAAGTGAATTGTCAGTATGGTTAAGATAGGTATTGCTGTTGAAATACCTATTTTGACTAAACTGAGCACCGAAATTTTTCTCGATTGCAATACCTCCTTTATTTCTTACAAGAAACTAATACATATTACCTATGAGGATATGTTTTATATTTTTTAGCAGGGAATATTATGTTAGCTAACATAGGTAATTTAAGAATTCAAGACTAAGAATTTTTATTCTTTAATTGCATTTGGCAAAACAGATGAATGGGAACACGAGTTCCTTAATGACGTCTTTAGAAAAGGTATACGATCATCTTTTTTTTTGTGTGATAAAAAGACTTTTTGAAGACAACGGGCCGGTCATCATTACTAGTATAATGAGGATAATTTTATGATAAATGTATATTTTTAAGTCACTTTATTTTATATTATTTACCAAAGAAGATATATTTGCATTTGAAAAACAAATGAATGGGAACATTTATTTCGAGTTCTTTAATGATGTCTTTAGAAAAAGCTCACAATTGTTTTTTTTCTGTAATAAAAGGGCTTTTAGAAGACAACGGGCCGATAAACACTTACTAGCATAATGGAGATATTTCTTATGATAAATGTATTTAAAGTTCACTTTATTTTATATTATTTACTAAAGAACATACAACTGCATTTGAAAAAGAAAATGAATGGGAACATTTTGAGTTTCTAAATGATGTCTTTAGAAAAAGCACACGATCATTTTAAGTAACAAAATGGCTTTTTGAAGACAACGGGCTGATCATCTTTACTAGTATAACGAGGATAATTCTTATTATAAATGTATTTAAAGTTCACTTTATTTTATATTATTTACTAAAGAACATATAACTGCATTTAAAAACAAAACAAAAAACGAATGAGAACATTTTGAGTTTCTAAATGACGTCTTTAAAAAAAGCACACGATTTTTTTAAGTAACAAAATGGCTCTTTTGAAGACAATGGGATGATCACCTTTACTATTACAACGAGGATAATTCTTATTATAAATGTATTTAAAGTTCACTTTATTTTATATTATTTACTAAAGAACATATAACTGCATTAAAAAATGAATGGGAACATTTTGAGTTTCTAAATGACGTCTTTAGAAAAGGCACACGATCATCTTTTAAGTAACAAAATGACATTTTGGAGACAACGGGCTGATCATCTTTACTAGTATAACGAGGATAGTTCTTATTATAAATGTATTTAAAGTTAACTTTATTTTATGTTATTTACTAAAGAACATAAAACTGCATTTAAAAAACAAAACAAAACAAAAAACAAAAAAAAAAAAAAACAAAACAAAAAACAAATGAATGAGAACATTTTGATCTTCTAAATGATGTCTTTAGAAAAAGCACACGATCATCTTTTTTTAAGTAACAAAATGGCTTTTATGAAGACAATGGGATGATCATCTTTACTAGTATAACGAGAATAATTCTTATTATAAATGTATTTATAATAAGACATTTATTTTACTCTTTATTTTACATTATTTTATACTATTTACTAAACTTTATTTTTTTTCACTTTATTTTATATTATTAACTAAAGAACATATAACTGCATTAAAACAAACAAACAAATGAATGGGAACATTTTGAGTTTCTAAATGACGTCTTTAGAAAAGGTACAAGATCATATTTTTTTAAATAACAAAATGGCTTTTTGAAGACAAGGGGCTGATCATCTTTACTAGTATAACGAGGATAATTCTTATTATAAATGTATTTAAAGTTCACTTTATTTTATATTATTTACTAAAGGACACATAACTGCATTTAAAAAACAAAACAAAACAAAACAAAAACAAATGAATGAGAACATTTTGAGCTTCTAAATGATGTCTTTAGAAAAAGCACACGATCATCTTTTTTTAAGTAACAAAATGGCTTTTTGAAGACAACGGGCTGATCATATTTACTAGTATAACGAGGATAATTCTTATCATAAATGTATTTAAAGTTCACTTTATTTTATATTATTTACTAAAGAACATATAACTGCATTTAAAAAAACAAACAAATGAATGGGAACATTTTGAGTTTCTAAATGACGTCTTTAGAAAAGGTACACGATCATCTTATTTTAAGTAACAAAATGGCCTTTTGAAGACAACGGGCTGATCATCTTTACTAGTAAAACGAGGATAATTCTTATTATAAATGTATTTATTTTCTATTATTTACTAAAGAACATATTTAATATATCGTAAGATATAAAATACATAATTATGAATATATCTATATAAGATATAATACATATATAATAAGATATAAAGCACATATCTAATATATATATATATATATATATATATATATATCCAGTGCATATTTTCAGAACATAAACAATTTCTCATGAAACTTTGTAAAATCTAAGACTAAATGCAAATGTGTCATTTTCTGTACAAAAGAAAATACTGATTCCAGGTGTCCATTTCATTGATCAGTACATATATTAATTTCTCATTAAGAAAACACCTGTCTCAAAGTTATACATGTTGTAACTGAATCACAGTAAAGCAGAACGTGCTAGCACAAACATTGATCGCAGTGCTGCGAAAAGAAAAATAGGGTCGATGAACCAAGCTCTCAACAATAAAAGGTTTAAAAGAACGAAATAAAGTTCTCATCTTTTATTTTCCTCTATTTTTATGCACATATTGATTAACGAATATGAATTATTTATTTATGAAGAATTGTAATATTGAAATTATTTTCAAGGAATTTTTACAAGTTTCAACTGTTTGTACTTAATGTTCCTGCAAAACAAACATACGTCAGTGCATAAAATTATAATAATTGATGAATAATCTAGACATACAGTTCCCAAATTTAGCTTTTTGTGTTTCGAAATAGTGTATCGCAAGACCTTTAGAATTGATACTCGTTCTTAGCAACGCGTGGGAAATGTTATTTTGATCTTTAACTTTTGAATTATCTGGTTTATGGAACATGAATTTTGCATTTATAAATTGAAAATTGGCAACTAATAGTAATTTTTAAATTTATATCAATTACTAGCCGAAGCGTGCTCAATATCCAGTCTGGGTACATATAAACAATGATGCTACTTGCAGTTTTGAAAAGATATTCAGTAGCTATTTTGATTTCAAATGAATTATATCGCATTAAATTAAGTTTGATCTACCTAAAGTTTGTGGTTAAATGTAAAAATTAATTTTCCTTTCTCTAAAACAAAAGTGACTAAATTCAAGAATTTTTTTAAAATTTAGTCGTATGCTTGGCAAATTGTCAGAAAGGTTTAACTGAAAGGATACTTAGGTTTCCGATGACAGGCAGATTGGGTTTGTTCGGTAGTTCAATCAATACGAACTGTGCGAACAAGTAAAATATGGCGTAAATAGTAATTGTGAAAGAACTAATTTGAATTTCGAGAGAAAGAATAGCCTAAGTGGATCTCTGAACTATTAAGACAAAAATTAACCTTTTCTGGCATCTCAGCAGCCTTTTATAGTATCTTGAAGTTGTGGAAAATACTGGTTTTACAACACTCTTGACATTTTATTCTCTTATAAGAGTTTTATCTCCAAATGTGTACATAAAATGTCAAATCTGGTAATCAAGATCAATTGTTAGGGTTGCCAGAAGAAGAAAAACCTTATGTAGACTCCACACTATGGCCAATCGATCACCACTTCCCGATGGTGAACATTGAATGATGGTTCACGGGTTGCATCCACACACTGGGCCACTAAATGAGCCGAGCACGTAGATTCGTCCATAGGGTCCATAGCGCACTTTAGTTGCGCATCTGGCTGCCTTTGATCTTTGGAGGAAAATCGCCTCCGAAGCCATCGTCCGCCAAGGCTATTTTATCATCGTCCACCATCGACCACGATAAACCATACCCCCTCCAGACGGTGGTAATGGCTTGCAGTGGACTATAGTGTGGAAGGGCCTTGATGCTTGCATGATGGCGTTTATGCCAAATCAGCTGTTTTGATTGCCAGACATGATAAAAGAAATTGGGAAGTTACACTTTTAAAAACGTACATTTTGTAACAATATACATGTTTATCTTTGATTGCTACTTTTAGTTTAAAGAAATATTATATATATGTATATACATATATGAAACTTTTTATGGTATGGTGACTTACATTTTGTTAAAGACATCAAACGAATTTATCTTAAAGATATTAGATTGAACTAACAATCTCGACTTTAATATTAATACTCTATTAATTCAAACTCAGTATTTAATGGAAAGAAAATGAAAAATATCGAGTGATGCTTTTAAAGAATGTCAATGGCGATTTACTATAAAGGAATGAAAAAAAATGAATTATTCTTCACCTGCTCATTGAGTAGCTTGATACTATTTTCTCCATCATTGACGTGCACAGTATGAATAACTTGCAGAGGCTGTTCACCTGGGTGCAATTTTGTCACGTACTTTGAAGGAAAATAACCAATCCTTCCCATGCATTTACCCTGAAAATCAATGAATAATGATGAAAAAAAGCAATATGACGGAAATGAAAGATAAAGATTTCAAAACTCGGGAATTGTATATCATTCTGAAAAAGCAGGATATTTTTATAAAAAAGTAAATTAGGGCTTTTATAAAAAAAAGAATGCTTTGATTCTAAATCGCTATACTTTGATTTTATGAATGAAAGTTGTGCCACTGGACGAGGAGTGGGCTACAGGTTTAGGGAATCACTACTAAGTGACCGTCAAGTGTGAACTAGAAAAGAAATAGGCCATGGACGCAGTCTGTTGATAAGATGACTTCGGCTCAACAGAAAGCGTTTTTAATTACAGTGTTTTAATTTTTCCCTGAGTTTTTGTGTTAATTTAAATACTTGTAAAATTTTTATCTTAGCACTGCGAGGGAAAAGCTATGAATTTAGCTTTTTTCAAAGTAAAAATTTTGTTCCTTAACATTAAATCTGTTCTGAAACCGACAGATAAGTTACTGAAAAATTTCTAAAAAAATTCTAAAAGTTCTGTTCTGGATACATTTTGAAGTTACCAATGAAACGAAATTGAATATAGGAGAATTCTTTGAAAACCACTTCAACATTGTTCATTGCATTCACTGATTAAAAAATTATAGGGAAACGCTTCTGTAAGATTTCTCAACTCAATTTGAACAATGATATACCTTTACAACGTACAGCAAAATGATCTAGAAGGAAATTGAGAAGAAATTTTGGGGAAATTGATTTCTTGGAATCAGACACTGACTTTGACAATACAAATCAGAGGACTTCATTCAGCTCACCAATTGCAGAGGTCGGAACAAAAGCGACTGAAGGATTGGATACAGAGGCAAAAGTATCTTCATCACCAGAAGACATTGATAACACAAGATTAATTCTAAACAGTAATTTTAGAAAAGCGTGTAATTGTCTTTAAAACTTAATGGGGAACAACGTGTCAACGAATTGATATTCAAACCAGTTTGTAGAAATACTACACATAAAAACAACAATTTTAGCCATTTCATAAAAGTCTGCTAAACCAGCAGATTTAAATTCTATTGGAAAGATTTATTGTCTTACTGAGTAGACGGAAGAAGTAATAACTACTGACGCGTGCGTTTCAGAGGGTAAAATATTAAAATTTTATATAAAAATACAGTAATGTGCAAGAAGGAAATATTCCTTTATTTCTCACAACGGCATTAAAACGAATTTAGTTTCCCTTATTCTTAAGCTTAAGATGGAATTAGTTTATTTTCAGACATTGGAAAGAATTAACTAATTTCCCTTAGGATCCAACGGAAAATAGGGTTTTAAAATAGTTTAGGAATACGATAAGTCTGTTAACTGAGATACGGCATTACAAAGCTCTATTTTGCTTAAATAATTTATAATGGTGATAGTTCTTAGAGGTTTCTTAATGAAGACGTATAGCCGCGCAATTTGTAACTATTTATAACTAAACACGTAGAAATTAAAACTACATCTTTTGACTTACAGTTGCACGATACAAAATTTAAACATGTGATGGAAGAATACGACAACGGATTTTTGGTTTAGTAATTTAGCTTAATGATTAAACTACAATCTTCAAATCAATTTTAGATAGCTGCAAAAAATGTTAAGGAAACAGTGCACTGCCAAAATTAATTAGTTTTGTTTTTTAACCAATCTGATTGAAAATATAAAGTTATTAGGAAAATATTAAAATGGGAGTGTTTACAATTTTAATCTAAAATTTTAATAACTTTATGTTATTAATTATGAATTGCATCAAAAAAACATTATTGAAAATGTACCCTGCGTATCATTTTACGCACAATATGGTCGTTTTCATTCACAGGTTACCCTTTTGGCCTTAGTGAAAAACTTATTTATTATCGTAAGCATTCATTGAAAATATAGTTAGATAAAAAATAATAGCTGAAATATCCATTTTTTCATACAAATTATGTATAATAATTCTTTTAATTAAAAATGATTTTTACTGTTCGAAAAATATTAATCTTACTAATTATTATTTTATACTTTACAAAATAACAAACCATTGATATAAAACAAATCATTTATTTACCTGCCTCATAGGGTACTTTACAATCCTTAAAAATTAAAAATTTTACTGATTCCGTCATATGACGGGCTATATGCTAGTATGTATGTATAAATATACACTCAAGAACCAAAACATTATGACCACCTGTCAGTAACGAGTTGGCCCACCTTTGGCGCTCAACACAGCTTCAACCCACCTTGGCATGTATTGCCACAAGTCCTTGGTAGATGGCCGGAGACAGATTGTACCAGATGTTTAAGCAACCGTTACACAAATCCATGATATTGCGAATTGGTTGTCTTTGAACTCCTAGCTGTCGTCCAATGACTTCCCAAATGGAAGATGGCGTATCCTGACACGGCCATCGGCGTGATCGATGACAAACCGTGATTCATCTGACCAGGCAACTCTCTCCCACTGATCCATAGACCAGACGCTATGTTTCCGGGCCCAGCGGAGGCGCATTTGGCGATGACGCTTGGTCAGCAAAGGCACACGAATGGGACGTTTGCTGCGTAGCCCCATATCCAACAGTGTCCACTGAACAGTGTGCTCCGATACTATTCTACTTGGCCCTGCATTGTATTGGGTTGTCAGCTGAGCCACTGTCTGGCTCCGGTTTTGCTTCGCCATGCGAGACAGTTTCCGAAGACCTTTTTCTTTGATAGCATGTGGACGTCCAACACCATGTCGTCTACTGCTGGTTTCACCGTCATTCATCCACTTTGCATAAGTACTAACAACTGTAGATCGCGAACAACCCACGAGTCGTGCAGTTTCGGAAATACTTGTTCCGAGCCTTCGAGCCATTACAATCTGCCCTCTATCGAAATCGCTTAGATCCGCAGCCATTCCCATCATACACAGAAGTAAGTGAAAGAATGATTCTTCAGACTCTCCAGCAGCATTTAAATACCAAAATGTAGAGTGGTCATAATGTTTTGGCTCTTGAGTGTATATATGTGCTTGTGTGTATCAATCTATATTTCTAGTTATGCATAGATTTTTATTGCTGTATTTTATAAAATAGTATACATGGCGGTACATGGCCGTTGAAGTTATTTCGACTTCAACGGCCATGACTTTAACGACTCAAAATTCATTTCATCTTGACATAACTGTCCGTTGAAGTCGAAATAACTTCAACGGACAGTTTAGTGTCAAGATGAAATGAATTTTGAGTTTATATTAAAACATTTACAAAAAGCACTTTCTCACTAGTTTATGTATATTCAGTAACCTTACTTACCTGCCACCAGTCTGCATCACTAGTATCTGTAACAGTTATAACACAGCCAGCCCTAAATAAATAAAAAATTTCATTACATTTTTCATTTTAACGATACATAAAAAAATAATTCTGGAAAGAACCTTGGTGAAGGAATTAAAAATTATTATGAAATTATGGAACTTAAAAAAAGTATTATAATTCTACGTTTTATCATTTTTTGTGTCAAATAAAAGAAAGCTAGTTTGGACTTAAGGATCGATGGAGAAATAACATATTTCGTAAACGAAAATAAGCAGAATGAAAGAACTTTTTAAAAAGTCAATTATAAAGTCTTGCAGAGAAATAAACTCCTTTTCACTATTGAGTTATGCATTTATACACTAATATTAAATTCTTGTTAGGAAATATTCCTCAGGGTCTGGGTCTGGCGTCTGCCTGGAGAACGTCTTTTGCCAGAATGCATTGTGCCAACAGTTAAGTTCGGAGGAGGTGGAATTATGGTCTGGGAGTGTTTCTCCTGGTATGGACCGGTACCCTTGGTCCCCATTCATGGTAAGCTCAACGCCGATGCCTACTGCACTATTTTGGATGACAATGTGCTTCCTAAGTTGTGGCAGTTTTACGGGTTGGACCCCTGTTACTTTCAGGACGACAATGCCAGTTGTCATGTTTCGAGGTTAACCAAGGCTTGGTATGGTGCCAATGGAGTTCATCGAATGGACTGGCCTGCCCAGAGCCCAGACCTGAACCCTATCGAGAACCTCTGGGACGAGTTGGATCGCCGAATTAAGGGGTGCACTACCCGTCCAAAATCGGTGAAGAAACTTGTATGTCTACTCCAAGTCGAGTGGAAGACAATACCACTAGCTGTAATACAAAGACTTGTGGAAAGTATGCCCCGGAGGGTTCACGCTGTAATTGCCTCTAGTGGAGGCTCTACCAACTATTGATTTTGAATAAAGTTAGTTTTCCTTTTCTATCACAGGTGTCCAAATACTTATTGGTAGACAGTGTACATGTATATATATATGTATACATACATATATACATATATACATACATATATATATATATATATACATATGTACATATAAATACATATATGTATATACTTATTTATATATACATACACACACATAACGTGCATTTAACTCCCTAAAGTTGTAACAAATATAATTAAGGGGTGTTCTCACCAAAGTAGCTTAATGGCTAACAGCGATTAATATCTGTTTAGATGCACTAAAGAAATGTATTTATACACTAATATTAAATTCTTATTAGGAAACATTCCTCAGAGGTTTATTATTAAGAATATCTTATGTCTATACTGAATCAATTATTCTAAATTTTAAAAATTCTGCGAATATTTTACTATAATATACTATGA
>CM063501.1:65840882-65868382 GCA_032207245.1 Pardosa pseudoannulata
TTGGCTTTTTATCTAGAGATTCCGAGAGCAATTGCTTGACCAGCGTGTAAGGTGACCAGGTAGAGGTAGCTACTTCGTGACTTAGTTTTATGGAGAGCCTTTGCTTTCTGGTTGGGAGTAAATGGAAACTCCAGTACATTCTAGTACCTCCCGTGATTTTCTACGGTAAAGATAACTTGGATGCTGGAGCAAATCTATTCCATTAATTCTAAAAGGAGTTGGTATCCTGTTATCTTCTGTGGAAGACCTTGTACTTCATTCTGCGGTCTATATTGCAGTTAGATTCCAGTAGATGCAGTTCCAGTAAACTGCATTCTACTTGTTGAAAGTGGGCCATCCAGGGCCAATTCTGTTTCAGTAGAGTTCTCGTTAAATTTTTGATAGTGACTATTGATGAAATGGGCAAACTTTAGGTCAAATTCAGCTTACATGTAAACTAATTATTCATCTGTATAAATCGCAGATTTCATCATTCATCTCCCACTAACAAATGTTGTATAATCTAGAGTTATGAGTCTGAGTACACAAGTGTTCTCTTAACAAGCTTCTTTATAGACTCAAACAGTAGTCTAAGTTTTCAATACACAGATAGCTTGAATCAACCAGATGACTGAATACAAAGCATACAGACAATGCTCAAGTGCATCAGCATATCTAGCAAGATAGTGTTTCAAAGATGGGTAAAGGATCATTGGGGTCAGAGGGAAATCAGTCTGAGGACCAACGGGCAAAGCTGGAAACCATTAGAATTTCTACAGTTATCTCTCACTAGCAAAAACATATAAAGGGTTAAATGAATAAAGAACTGATGCAGAACTGGCAAAGCACTAGGACTGATCAGATATAGGCAGGTGCCTATACAAGTTTCTGAATAAGGTGAGCCATAAAAGATTACATGTGTCCTGTAATAAATGTCGTACTAACAAACAAACACTGGGTTATTCCTTGAAGGAATTTCTTTACTATGTGTATGAGGAAGTACGGTTGAAACATTGCATTATTAGAATTCCTCATATCAAGGACTCATATCAAGTCCTCATATCATTCAAAGTCTTCATAAAAGTCCATCTCAGAGTCAGCTCACCATTGGTGATTAACAATAGACAACAATAAATTCTTAAAACATAAAGCAATAGCAATAGCTCTTGTCTAATGGCTAACCCATAACAAACGAAGAAAGTGCTATCTATGTTTAAAGGCTGATTCTCAAATTTCACAGCACGTAACATCATCATAATTCTCCGGTACTGTCTATATACTTACTCACTATGAAGAATAACAAATGCAAAGCTGTGTAAATACCTAGTAAGTGTGAACAAAATTACTACCAATGGAAAGACGTTCTGCCCAACAATTAGTTGAAAAAGGCTGTATATGTGTTCCATAATGTGAACTGTATAACTATCATCTATCACTCAATCTAATCTAAACGTTCAAATTTACATTTCTTTTTCATTTTTGGCCTTCTAACTCATTGTCTAGGCTGTGGTCTTTTTCAGAAGAAGTGCATGTATCAAGCAACCATCCTTTTCTTATTCCATGATACTGCTGATGTAATAACATTATTTTTAGCTTCCCTAAACGACAAATGACTATGTAGAGTATAGAAATGAAAGATCTTGGAGTTGTAAGGGGAGGAGCTTGATACTGCTGGGAGGCACAGCAAATACACATATAACCAGGGGCGTGCGCAAGGGAGGGGTTAGAGGTTAAAATACCCCCTTGAGCTCAGACAAAATGACAAAAATAAAAATTTTAGTAGAAATTATGCGGGCTATTATTTTTTAGAATTATGAACCCCCCCTTGAAAGATTTCTGTGCACGCCACTGCATATAACTCGATATTGCGCACAAGGGCGAGGTTCCCCCTGCAACTTCCAGATGTTTCTTTTATATGTTCTGTATAGAAAATTTTTGTAATCGACTATGTCATTTGTAACAAAGGTATCAATAGGTAAAATTTCGCACATAATTTTTCTTAAGCAGAAGAGCCTCAAAATGAAGTAATCATTTATACATTGAGTAGAAATGATTCCAGTGTTAAGCCAACTTCGAAATTTAGGAAGTAGCAACATAAAGAGGTCCGTAACGTAATCTTGCTTACCGGTGAAGGACAAGGCGACGTGGATGCAGAACTGAGTGATTTCTCGTTGTCGTCCGGAAGGTCCACAGAACTCATGCGAACATTTTTTGCAGACAGTAGGTGACGCCGGCCCCCGTGTACTGGGCTCTGTGGAGCTGAGGGAAGAGAACAGAACAAAGAAAAGTTTACTCACCATTTTTTCAGGAATTAAATTATTGAATATAGTTAACCTTTAACTACTGTGGATGTATTATGAGAGATAAAACTATCTCCAGCTGTTCATTTCAATTAACTTTTAACCATCTTGCAACTTGGTAAGGGATCTAGACAGCAAGCTGCAGGAAGATACGGAGAAAGTTACGGATCAATTTTGATTTCGAATTGTGGAAGTGCTTAGGGAGGAAATCTGTGAGACCACACAACAGTAGTTAAAGGTTAATTATATTTAAAATACAGATTAGTTCATTCGATGAAAAATTTGCTAAAGAATTTGAGTTGGAAAGAAATTTTTCCAGTTAAACCTTAGTAAACCAGGAACAGGAAACCTTTCAGCCATTTTGTGGAAAGGCACATAGGCCGTAGGCCGTACTCATTTCATAAAAATGCCTTCGGGGGAAATGGGCTGAAATTATTATTTTTAATTCTGTATAAAACTACACCCTCAACATGTAAAGATTTAATAAAACATATTTCAAATCAAAATATTAGTTATTCTAAAAGTTTGCGAACAGAAATATCTAAAAAAATATACCTATTAGGTTTTATATCTTTTAACAACTTTTTCTGTATAAGAAATATTTTAGGATCTATTTCAGTTTATGTCGGTTTTCTCTACTCATTAAGATAGTTTAAACGCAATAAACAAACTATATTCAGTGATATTTCCGAGCTTAACTAGTGCTTAGCGTCCATTTGCAGAGACAGCTAAAAATTAGTTTGTAGAATTTTGTTTTCTCGAAACGAGATTTCTTTTCAGTGAAACTAAATGTCAGTTCTATAAACAATATACCACTATTTCGAATATCTATCATTATTTATAATTTTGTCATTTAATTCGACATTTCTGATTGAGCCTTCCACATAAGTTTGCTTTTTTGGCAGGTAAATTGACTGAAATTATGGCAAACTTTATTTATTATAAAGATTCCCTGAAGTGCACTGTGTTTCCATTTGATTATTTGATACATTTCACAAAATTAAGAATTAACCACTAAATATTTTTTTAAAAATTGTCACATATTTACAACGTAAGAAGTACAAATGCAGGTACATAAAATTTTTTTCTTTCTTACAGGTCTGGTAGTGTAGCATATTTTCAGAAATAAATAGTAGCTTGTCTGAAATTTTCAAATGTCTTCACTTAAAAGCTCAGTGTAGACGTAGAACTATATAATCACTCTCTTTAATGAAGACCAGGTTTATGTGACTGTAAAAAGTACTTTTATACAAATGCTAAATTTTTCTTCTTTTCAAGCAGTTTCTTTTTAAAATAGTGGTCTAAACCCTCCAAGATGGGAGTCTAGTAGTCTAAATTTTACTAAGGTTATGCATACTTCAAGATAATAAATCAAAGCATTTTAGATTCCTAAGGAGTAAAAAAAACTACCAGTGATACTTAAAATGAATAATCCAACGTTTTTTTTCAATATAAAAATTTAAAGGTAAAACAGAAAATAGAAATTAAAGTGAAAGAAAAATTCTCAAATATGTGATTTAAATTAGATCATAATTACATTTAATTAAAATCATCGTTAAGACTCCTTATGAAAAGAAATAACTTAAGGTAATCGACCACGTTCAAATAGCTATTTTCGTGACAAATATCGAAAAAATTTTATTCGTTTATTTTAAAGATCAGTTCTTTATCTTTCGAAAACAGTTTTCAGCTTGTTTCTAGAGTCATTAGAAGTCATGATACAGCTGTTTAATCATCACAAGAAGTGTCAAAAAGATACCGGAAGTGAGCAGTTAAAGGACTTGACTTTGAGTGTTAAGATGAAAAACGTATTAAATAGTGCATTATAGCTTTTAAATAAATAAATAAATTATTCCAGCATACTTCTGAATGTTTATCAAATTATAAAGCACTTAAAGAATTTATCCAATATAATCTTTAAATTGAATTTCTGAAAAACTGTGAATTTTGCTACGCAACCACATTTAACAGTCATAACTGCTAAAACAATTTTCAGAATTTAATTAGAATTTCACTGTCTGTTTTTAATGATGTTATGCATGCATTGAACCTCAGGATTATAAATATATTCATTTTGAGATATGGGCATTTATGTTAGAAACTTCATTATTTTTTTCTTGAATTTTTGCTCTAAATTATTTGATTGGCTATAACTCATTTATACATTAGAATATTTTCATTCTGGAGGTTCAGTGCATACATAATGGATATATGTCTACATTTATCCAAGTAAAAGTGATATGTTTTGCGTATCTTTTTTAGATAGGAGTGTAGGCGTAAAGTCAAAAAATGCTTGTTTTTTTCTCTACTTTTGCCAATTAAGACAATATATATGTATTTATGTTTATTTTCATATTTTTCTATGTTTTATAACCTATTGCTGCAATAACTAAAATAATATTTCCATAAAAACCTTATTTAAAAAGTTACCGGTTACCTTAAGCTTAACGCATTAAAACCCGAATCCTTACTGCCGAATGCATATTGGTGAATATCTTAAATATAAGTTATTATTGATTCTTGAAAATAAAATAAGTTTGATCTTTAAACAGCTTTGAATACGGAATCGTGTTCTTAATAGTAATCAGGTGCCATTTAAAGAAGCAGTCCCCAAATGGTGGTCCATGGACCACAAGTGGTATGTGAAAAAAAAATTTGATGGTCCCCAGAAAAAAAAGGATGATTATTTATTGTAATCTGCAACAGAACTAACAAAAAGTTTCATTAACATTTAGATTGAAAAATGAAAACCAACAGAACTTATGATGAGTCAATCTTTTTATTATTTTTTTAAGCTTAGGTATTATTTATTAGCGAAATTAATAGTACCTAAGACTGGATTCCAAACTACCATATCTATCTATCTTGCGACTCAAGTCTCTAAGCTATATTTCAGTTGTCTGAGTCAAGATCTCATTTTTGGCTTTCTATAAAAAATGAATCTTCATCACTGAGTGAGAAAGCACTGAAAACTTTAATTCAGTTTTTTTCAATATGTTTGTGCGAAAAAAACTTTTTCATCTGTCACAGCGATTAAAACTGGATATCGCTCTCGGTTTGAAATAAACGTAGCTCTCCTTCTTTGATTGTTGGAGCTAAAACTCCACATACGTATGGTAGATAAGCAAGAACATATGTCCCACTCAAAATATGAAATCCAGAAGGAATTTTTTTTAAAAATTGCAATATGACTTTTTCACTTTTAATTTCACTTTTCTCTTTTGTATTATTAATATGAAAGTTTCTGATTATTATCCTAAAAATATATTTATTGCCTTCTTTATTTTAAATTCATATAATTGGTGGCCCACCAAATAAAAATTATATATGTAGTGGTCAGTGGTCCTTGATGAAGTTCTAAAGTTGGCTGACCGCTGGTTTAAAGTATCATAGGATGCCATTTACGAGGAAAGAAAGCCGTTGTAAAAGGAAAATTATTTGGTAATACGTATAAACGCTCTTAAGAAAAATATTTGGTGCAGTTCAAGAGAATAATTTTGGAGATCTTTATTCAATTTTGAAATTTATAAAAAATATAAGCAACCTCATGTTGTTAAATCCATAAAAATCAATAGACTGCGATGGCTTGGACACCTAATTCGACTCGATGACATAAACCCAGTAAAACAGCTCACTTTCATTAATCCCACGGGGCAGAGGAAACGAGGAAGACCACCAACTAGGTGGCTTAACTCAGTAGAGAGGGACTTAACTACTGTCAAAAAGGGAAACTGGAGGAGTCTTGCAGCAGATAGTAACGGCTGGAAAAAACTACTTGGGACAGTCTTGGCCTGTAACAGGCTGTAGTGCTTTAGAAGAAGAAGACATATAAACGAGTTTTACAAAGCAAATTTTTACAATAAATATAGCTATTCGTCATGATTTAGTCGATGTACTTGCCAAAGAAGTTGATTCATGTGAAAGGCTCAAATATTTTGAAACTATCTATATCAATGACAAAATTGAAAATGATAGCAGATACTCGAAAAATTGGGTACTTGTTTGCAGAGTTGGTATCGACCTTAGTTGAAAAGGAGAAGTCCTGTTGCTAATTCCACGTGGACATGCCAAGCACTTGAGGCACAGTCTACACGACTAAGGCGAAGGGTTTCTCATAGTTAGATTATAGTTAGAATGAAATTCCCCATAGTTAGAATGAAAGATAAACTTTTTTCTCAAAGTAGGTCCTCGTAATTTTGAAGTAAGGATCAAGCAGTAGATTTCTAGGTCTGGCCTGCCTCATTCAGAAGTATTGTTTTATTGTTTGAACTTGAAAGACATTGCGATCCCGCACCTATATTACGTGCCCAAGCCACCATTAATGATTAACGGCGGATCAATGACTCGAATTAACCCTGGAGCAACAATTCTAAAATTATGAGCTCGACATCTTTGAAAAAAAAATCTTTTTTAATAAATACCAAACTATTTTTAACTGTCTCCAAAAAAAGGGATGCAAAGAGTTAATGTTTTAAGGTGAAAAAATTAAGTTAACTGAAATAAATATAATGTATTTTCTCGACAGATAAGAACAATAAACTTCTACATAAACACACATAGATACATGTGTATGCAAATACATATGTTACTATACATATATATATTTACAATAATAAAATTCTAAAACACATTTTTCTTAAATATGGCGGATAACGCTTATTTCCTGGCACCTTAAATTTAGAATAGCTGCTCCGTTAAGTAATTTCGTCCTGCGCATTGTGTTTTGTCCTGCGCATTGTGACGTGCTACATTCTAAAATAAACTAGAAGTAATTAAAGTGAAGTGATTAGTTAGTGGAATGACATCATTCCTGGAGCCACTCCCCTTCCAAAACTTAATAAAAGTCCTAGCACACAGATTTCGAGGCTTTTTCCTTTGAGAACGCGATGTAATATATCATCAAATATTTTCTGTGTTTGTGTTCTTTTTCCCTACGGGGATTTGTGTGTTATCTGGTGTTCTAAATAAAAGATGTTTTTGTAAGAGTGCATTAATCAACTCGGCTACATTATTCTACAGTAGTTTTAAATTACGTGGACATTATATTAAGTTATTTCATATGTATATCTATCTATCTATCTATCTATCTATCTATCTATCTATCATCTATCTATCTATCTTATATATATATATATAAATTCATATATATATAAATGCATATATATAAATACAAAGAAAACAATGTATGCACTTCAAATATGTAACGTTTATAAATATCAATGCATAAATATCTATTTGTTAAAGGCTTTTAAATTGTTTGTTGTTAAAAATGTGATTATTTATTTAAATAAAAACTAACGATTTTGACAAATATAGGCATATGCACTTATAAAATTGAGTTTATAATCTCGGTTCAGTGACTAAGAAATTTATTGTACCTTTTAAACACCGAGAAAAATATTCAAGTAAAGTCTCTCTTGTTAAAAAAAATCTAGAAAGAATAAAACAAGTATCTGTTGTTCAGAGGGATGTTATATTCACGAGGTCTAACAAAATGGTTTCTGTTAGTAATTTGTTTCAATTCAGCTGAAAAAGAATAGACCAGTTCTTTAAACCCCGATAAATTGAAAAACTGTTGCCATGAACGGGAAGGAATATTTATCGAGAACTATTAGAATGAAAAAACACTGTTTTATTTCCTCGTTAGATTTTTAAATCTTAAGGTATAAACTTTGAATTTCTAAAGAAATAAATGTTGCTTTTAAAAAAGGGTAAAGTAAAAAAGTAAAAAAGGGTACTACTGAAGAATAGGGTGCCCCTTGGCAAATTTGATGAAATTATTGGCTATATTTACTAAAACACAAAGGTATTTCATCCTAACATTATGTTTTATTGTATCCCTTGCTATTTGGGCGACTTTAATTGATGTAGATTGTGCCATTGTAATAGAATTATATACATTTTCTTAATTAACCAAAACCACTGAGAAAGCGGGCATTTACATTTATGGGCAATTAATCCCTTAACAGTTTACAAAGCCAACAGCTCCAAATTATTAAAAATTAGCCATAATGAACCCTTAATGGTTCATCATATCTAATATTTTTAAGCATTTCGAACATTAAATATATAAGAAATGGGTAAAAAAAAAGAGCTGGATACAAATATAATATAAATTAAAATATAGATAAAATTAAAATATAGATAAAGTAAAAAAGTAAAAAAGGGTACTACTGAAAAATATTGTGCCCCTTGGCAAATTTGATGAAATTATTGGCGATATTTACTAAAACACAAAGGTATTTCATCCTAACATTATGTTTTATTGTATCCCTTGCTATTTGGGAGACTTTAATTGATGTAGATTGCGTCATTGTAATAGAATTATATACATTTTCTTAATTAACCAAAACCACTGATAGCGGACATTTACATTTATGGGCAATTAATCCCTTAACAGTTTATAAAGACAACAGCTCCAAATTATTAAAAATTAGCCATAATGAACCCTTAATGGTTCATCATATCTAATATTTTTAAGCATTACGTCCATTAAATATATAAGAAATGGGTTCCACAAAAAGAGCTGGATACAAATATAATATAAATTAAAATATAGATACAGATTGTTTGGACGCGGCGAGAATCAGGAGAAAATGTTAGTCTACCATTCTCAGAGCTTTATCGCCAAGCTGGCGTGGGAACCCTGTTCTTCAGTCAAGACATAAAAAGGAAATAAATTATAAAGGTATAAAATATAAGAAAAAAATGGAAAATCAAAGCCATCCAAGTAACAATATACACTCTTAAGCTAATCTGGCAAATTTGGTGCATTTTCTGCCATTTCTTCGTTGATCTTTGGTTACTTTGGTGAAATGTTGGCACCAATAGTTTTTTGCTTAGTTTCTGGTGGTCATGCGTTCGTACTATGTGACCACCGTACTCTTCGTGAAAAGTGACCGCTTTTCATGTTGCTATTGTTTACTATTGAATAATTTAATAGGTTGGAACTAGATATTGATATATTGGTGGTGGTTTGATTTAATTTGGAGCTCCCCGATCTACTTTTCTGCAACACAAGGCTAATGCGTCTGGGACCTACGGCTTAATGCTGATTCCTAAGAAGCTACAAGCACCCATGCCACGGATTCGAACCCACGAACTCCGGTATCGAAGACCAGCGTCTTACTGATCCACCCCTCATTCGATTCATTCGCCTTTTGATTCTTAAATTAATAAAGCTAGGTCAGTTAGAAGAATTCAAAAATTCTAGTACTCATTTGTATTCGTATTAAGGTAAGATGTTTTATTTTTTTTACTATGCATATTGTCTATATTGGTTAATGTTTAAAAACCACCAAAAACAAAACCGTCGAAAAGAAAAATGGCAATGAAAGAGGCGCAGAGATTTTGAAAACTTTACCCATTATTCTTTGAAATGGGATCAACATTATGGAATTTTATGTAGAATAACAGATCATGTCACAATGAAAATGGCGCAAATGAAAAAAATAGAATTTTTGCCTTTACGAATGATGCTATTTTAATCATCTTACCGAATTAAATTATACTTTCCTATACGTATTTTACTGTGTATTCATTTCGATTTATGAAAGTTAACTAAACTGTAAATGAATGAAAAAAATATTTCGTGAAAATGGTAAATTTAACGTATTCATTTCGATTTATGAAAATTAACTAAACTGTAAATAAACGAAAAAAATATTTCGTGAAAATGGTAAATTTAACGTATTTATTTCGATTTATGAAAATTAACTAAACTGTAAATAAAGGAAAAAAATATTTCGTAAAAATGGTAAATTTAATGTATTCATTTCGATTTATAAAAATTAACTAAACTGTAAATAAATGAAAAAAATATTTCGTGAAAATGGTAAATTTAATGTATGCTTCAAAAGTCTTTTCTTAACAATAGTAAAAACTATCGAGTAAAAACTTATTGGAAGCAATATTAAATGTATGGCATGAATGTTAGTAATATAAAACCAGCTAAAACGTTTTCATGCAGACATGCATTTCATCCAGCTATTTTGATTAATATAAGCTAAATTTGTAAGATTTGGATTAATTAAAATCTACAAAGTGCATTTTAAACTAATAAAGACACATTTTATTATGATTCTGAACTTACCGTTTTAAACATTTTTTATATCTTGTGATATGTTATATAATCATCTTATAGTATCGTATTACAGAAATTCTAAGAGCTTTCAAAACTTCTTTTGATCTGTTAAGTAAATGATGGCTTTTTATTTAGCAAAATATTCATCTAAAGTCCCAGTGGAAGATAGTAACTATACATACAATTTTACATCGTTATACACTAAACAACATTACGATTATACTTAGTGATTATCTTTTAAAGAAAAAAGCTTCTATCATATATCTTTAGCCATAGGACTTTTGATTTGGGAAAATGTATGAATGTTTTTAAAATTTAGACCTACAGTTTTCATTAGAATGATTGGTAAAGTAAGCGGCTATTGGAATACTAAGTTTATATATACGTTCAACATATTTATTTTTTATAACTTTCCTTTAAACCCTTTAAAGTTCACCAAAATAAATTCATTGGAATTTAATGTAATTAGTTTATAAATGTTATCTATGAACCTTATAAATGTAAAATAAATGATAAGTTTTCTTTACATTCCTTAAGAGGGTTTGCCTTAGAGGATACATAAGGAGGATTTAAGGAGTGGTTTAACTGAAAAACCTCTCCCCTTGTATAGCGTGAACATTATGCTTTTTTAAAAGTTTAAGTATTTTCGAAGAACAATAAATAAGAATACTTTAAATAGTATAATAAATAAATAGCTTAACAATTTATAAGTGTTGTTTGTATAAATACTTTTATTTGGGGTCATAAGTGAGATAAATTGAATTACTGACTTCTCAGGTACAGCAAGTTTAAATACATAAATTTCAAAAGGAAAACTAAATTAAATGCAGAGCTATCATCTTTTGTAAATTTAAAATGTCAAAAACGTAAAAAAAATTGGAAAAATCATTTGTCTCCAATTTTTTTTTCGATTGCAAAAGCTCTTGATTCTTCATCATCGGCTTCCATACATCACAGATGTATGAAATTGGAGTCTTAAATAATTATAGAAAGGTAAAGTACTCCAAAAAGTAAAGTTTAAAAAATAATTAATAGGTGGTTTTGCTTCGAAACTACTGTCAGCTAAATGGTTAAAGTAATCAGTATTTTCTTTGTAAACGTATCAGTTAAACATAGTCAATATCTCCCGGAATTAAAAACTTGTAAGATTTGTAACATTAATATGTGCAGAGGCATAAATATTCACTGTATTGATATATCCATCAGCAGAGCACAGAAATTCCATTGAGAATTTGTCGGCATTCAAGCAAAACTAATTTCAAAAATTGATATCTAGGGAATTAATATAGAAGTAAATACAACCAGGGAGTCTGTAAACCTTATCAGGGACAGGTCTTCTATGCAAATGTAAGCTACCATGTATGACCTTTTTTAGAATTTAGTGTATATTCATGTAAAGGTCAACAAAAGTAATCCATAATAAAACGAAGTTTTATAAGACAATTCATTTCCTATATTTTAAAGTTCACAAAATCATTAATTATTTCTTCAAAACTAGCTGTAGATAATTAATTTTCAATACTCATCAAGCTTAAATTATTGAGTGATACGATTTCTCAATTTAATTTCGATCAATATGAGTTTTAATATAATAATAAAAGTATTTAATAATGCAGGCAGGACATGATAATGCGTTTTTGGTATTGTTGCCAGTTGGCTTATAGTTTGAAATATCCAATTGTTTGGAGTATATGTCCAAGAATAAGATTTGAGGATTAAAATTATTCAGATCATAATCTGACTGAAACTGAATAAGAAGGAGAAAAGCTCTCCCCCCCTCGTAATTTTTCGCTCTTAATAAATTCGAAATTTTTACTAATTTTATATTGGTCCACAAACTGCTTTTAACTTTATATCAATTTTTAACTCGGTGACTTTTGTTTGAACAGAGACTCAATGGTTGGCGTTCAAACGACATTTTGAGCTTCGACCGCATGTGCAATGGAACCTGTGGGTTGTGTAGGACTATACATGTTTTATGAGGGGGCTGTGCAGGACTGTATATTTTCAATACCCTATAAACATATATAAATGTGCAGAAACATAAATGTTCACTGTATTCATGTAGTACCCCCAGACAACACATAGGTTCGATTGAGCAAATGGTTGATGTCCAAATGATAATTTCGACTTTGACCAGATGCTCAATGGAACTGGTGTGATGAGAAAGACTGTATGCTTCCAAAACACTAGTAAAATGTGTCTTCTGTAATTTAAAAAAAAAACTACTGTATTTGTAAAGAACATGTTCAGAGGTATAAATGTTCACTGTATTCATGTACTAGCCCCATGCAGCACACAAAACACAGTTTCCATTGAACACACACACGGTCGAAGTCCAAATGACATTCTGGACCTCGACTGAATGCTCAATGCAACCTGTGTGGAACTGCACATGTTTTCATGAGTTCACTAGCAGTCTGTAATTTTGTGTATATCTGTTGCTATACGTTACATTGGCTATGGGAGCTGCAGTGCGATTGGTTGAGTTGGTGATGATGCTGCTGTTGTCGACGATGGACGTGCTCACTGGACTCGGGACTATCGAGGGAGAAGCTCTTCATCCTCAGGGAAAGGCGCTTGCGCTGCGGACTGTGCGGAGCTAAGGGAGAAACGAAGGAAAAACACATACTCAGTGATCAAAATGCGAAATAAGCGATAAGGAAAGAAGGTGATTTTTAATGGGAGTATTTCTAGTTTCTATGAGGGGAAACAAGGCTCAAATCAACTATTACTTTCTTTCATAGAAGGTGTTGAGAATTTTAACTTTAGTTCAGTGCTTCGTGGTAACAATAAGAGTGACACTTTTGTAATAAACTTATTTCACTTATTTTTTTAAATATAAGCCAAAATTAAGTTCGCATAAGAGAAAAAGTTGTAAAGGCTTTTGGTAGGATGCAAAAAATATATTTTATCGTATAATTACTTATATGTAAGAAAATAAATTGGTTCAGTGTTATTCTTCCATGTAAAGTATATACATGTGCAATTTAGGATCATTCCTACATACTAGTAATAATTTTTTTAAATAGCCAGAGGAATTGTAATCTTGATCTGGTTGTGGAAGTATATGTGTTTATATTTCCTCAAAACTAATCATTTTAAGCACAGAAAAATAAGAAAAGCTACAGTTAACAAGTGTTAAATGTTTCATTTATCTATTGATTCATATATTAATGATTTAAAAGGGCTAAATAATGACATTTTAATGTATTTCACAAAATGGTTTGAAAAAGTATCTAGATATTCACAAACTTAACTGTTCAAGAAGAACTGAACTAAATATAGAGTAGGGTTATAAAGGATTGTCAGATTACTAGATACCTGATCTCATATAGCTTGTGGAGTACCAGTATATTCCTGTTCTAAATTGGTAAATAAAGAAATTATCTACACGAATGTAGTGTTTTTTCAGAAGTAGGATTAAAAAACTATCTATATAGTTAGTCTATCTATATAATCAAATTTTTTCCGATGTCAATACAGTGGTGGTCAGTATTATCAAGGTTTAGGGGTAGTTAGGTTGTAATAAATATAATACAGTCACATCTCAAGAGATTTTTCTCTATAATATTTTCCAGGCATGATGAAAATTTTTCTCATTTTAGATATCATTTATGTAGAAGCATCTAACATTAACTCTTTTAGTACTAAACGACGATATATATTTTTTCAAAATATTTGCCAAATTTTCCATTTACGATATACCGTTGTGTATGAGATGGCTCCTTACTATTCCCATACGAGAGAATACACCCAAACAAATTTATGTAACGTTATAAATTTCTTTACAAAAAAATTTAAAAAGTTGTTTAAAAATTTAATTTTTTATTGCATTCCATGGACACACTAAAATGGCAAAATTAAAATTTGACACAAAGGATTTTCTTGAGACCACAATCGTAAGATTTAGAACAGGAATTTCTATAGAACAGAAAGCCTCTGTATTTTCCAAGGAAAAATCTTTTATCGGTGCATCGAGGGTAAAATATTTTAGCTTTTGTAGAGATCTTGTCTATTAACAGTCTGTTTTTGATATGCGTCACTAGTTTTACACTTGTCAAAGATACCTGTTTTAGATAAACTTGAAATTATCGGGTGATGCTTTTTATTTTAAGAGATTTTATAAAACTTTAGAAGATTTGTCAAATCGATCAGGGATTCATCACATAAGTACACTACTTTTTGATCAGCTCTAAAAGGGTTAACATAGTAGACTCAATTCTGGAGCAACATTTTACTTACATGTGAATTATTTACAGAGAAACTGTAATTAGCACTTAGTATTGTATCAGCACTTTTATTCTACAGATATGTACAGCATAATGACAGTAAAAATAGAGTCCTATTCACAGATATCTTTCTTTAGTCAGGGAGATTATCTTGAATGTTAATGTTTTCTGGATAAAACCGATAATCTGTATTTAGTACTTATCGCATATTACTGTGAAGTTCCTCAAAATTCCATTAGAGACTATAATAACTACTACTAACTCTTAAACATCTTTTTTAAAGTTGTTAGATGTACATAAGATTAGAACCTTGTGGTAGATTTTATTAGCATTATACAAGTTACCGAAATGTCGCTCCGTAAGGTGGGTTTGTACTTGCCGTACTGTTTGCTAACTTTTGGGAAAAATAAAATTCATCCTGACCGGCTTGATTTTTGAAACTTCTTTAAATTTTTTTTCCAAGGGAAAGAATAGCAAATTTTTTAGAATGCTACTTTTTATTCTTTTTGAATTTAGGTCTGCTAAATGTTTTAATTCGCGTCTGAAAAACAATATGCCAAAATTTCACACAGATAATTTAAAATTAAACATATTTTTCTCGATTCTTTTTTTAAAAAAGGGGAAAAACAGCGTCCTAATTTGCTGCTCTGTCACGTGGAAATTTTTTTAAGACTTCTTAAAATGCGAACTGGTAGGAGGAAATTTTACTTTTTTCGTAAGTCAACATTGAGTGAGAGAAATCCAATATGACAAGTACCGACTTACTTAATGTTTTAGATTTCACGTCTCCTCCTTATGACGCACTTTTACAGTGTTACTTTAGGTGACTCTCTATCTGTAGCATGGTCTTGAATAGTTTTCTCTAAGTCATTCTTATAGAGAAATAAATTATTTTTTCCTGGCAAAATTACGATGCGCTCACCAAGCATTTTTTCAGTTATTTAATCAAAGAAATGTGTTACAGTTTATATTTTATTTATACCGTATCTCAATTCTATTGTTTTTTAAACTGTATCTGCTCTCTTACTACTTGTATCTCTCTACGAAATGTATTATAAGTCATACATATATATAAATATTTATACTTTTGTCTGTGAATAAAATAAGGGCTGCTCAGTATACTGTACATACTTTTATTGGGAGGTTAAATCTGTATGATATTGACAAAAAACTGACCCTCTATCAGTAAAAAGGCCTTGATCAATAGAACCATTTGAAAACTGTACATGGGAAGAAATGCTGTTATTTTGGAAATTTTGGGTTTTTACATTTGTTTTAGCAATATTTATTGTAGTATGAGGCTGGTAATTTCAAAAATGTCAGACTTTCATACAAAAAATCTTACCTTAGTAAGTTTCAAAAAATTACAAAACAGTTGTTTAGTACTTAAAAGTCTCTTACTCTAATAATCTAGCTATCCTTGAAAGTCCTTCAAAATAAAAACAAAACAGATCAAACAAACTTACCAAAATAAATTTAGATACAAAATTTCTTGAAGTAAATGCAAAAACCTCTTTCTTATTGCCTTTCAGTGCATTTTGTATAATTTATCATAATGTTAATAAAATAATTGTATTTGGCTTTAATTTTTTTATAAACAGAAACAATAAAAAATTCTTAAAAAAGTCGATTTGGAAAGTATGTGTGCTTTCACCTTTTAAACAACTTAATTTTCTCATGGGAAAGTTCCATTTAAAATTTGCTTTGTTCAAATATCAATCACAGTTTCTTTTACAATAAGGCATAAACAGGATTAACCTTTTTAGATAACTAATTGATTCTTATTCAGAGTTACAAAACAAACCTAAACTAATAAGCAAACCTGAAGTTACTATAAGCCTATGGTCACTAAAGTTGAAATACTTAAGAAATCTGAAGAAATATTATCTGGATAATTGACCATATCCTACAATTATTTGACGCATACACTATGTTCTTTCAATCATTTGAATGGATATAGTTTGTTCTACTGAAAAATTGATTATGCTTTCAAATGATTGAAGTTACTGTATACACAAAATTACATTTCTGTCTCTTTGTTTCAAAGAGAAAAAAGTAGGAGAAATGATATAGATTATTTACAACATGAATTTATATTAAATAAGCAAAAATTGTATTATAGATTCGCTCTTTGCATATCCAACTCTTTTATAACTGATAGGACAATTTTATAAATAAAATGTGTTTTTCTATAAAGAAACTAGTATGCTCCTGATACAGAATATTTAATTCTACTACTTATTATGGAAATTATGACCATCTTATTTTCATTGATGTAAGTTTTCTAGAGTAATTTGTATAGTAACAAATTACTCTAGAAAATGTTTTTTGCCGAGAGAACTTCTTTTAATGAATTCGTATTAATAATTCACCAATCATATATTTGATGTTTTATTATCACATTAAGTGATATATAACTAACTGTGCTTATTCATAAAAATTTCTGCAGTTATATAAACTAAAAAATAAGAATATTTAAATACAATGTTTCTACTTAATAATATAAATAGAATATCATATTTAGTGTGCAATTTTATACATTATATGTGCACAGAAAAAAAGTGTAGAAAACACTAGATATTTTATTAAAATAGTGCTGAAGCATGCTTACATGGTGCCTTAGTGAAACACATAAACTTAATATTTTCAGGATGTGCTTTCATTATTTGAAAATAAATTTCAATATTAGCTGGTACACTAAAAGCGGTATGTAGTCAGTACTTAAGTTGGGTAAGAGCATTAAAAATGCTAATTTATTATAATATTTTAACAATATAAAACACTTATAAACTCTTTAAATTTCTTAATATTAAAAACAAATATTAATTGCTCATATAGATTTTTAAGTTTTTGTATGAATGAGACGTTGTCTGGTTACGAAACTGTGGTATTAGTTGTTGGATAGTTAATTCAAGTTATGCAAACAAACATTAGGGTGTTGAAAAAACATTATGATACATTTATGATTATTATGATGCCTTTTGAATTAAGTGCGAATATTAATGCATATCGCTACTTTTCTTGGGTGAATAAAAGAACAGATAGCATAATTGCTGCTTAAAATTTTGCAAATTATATATTTGAACAAATGTACTTTATCATTTATTTACCCAAGAACATTAACCCCTTCCGGTAAAATGACGAGTCTAGCTCGTCATTAGTTTTTCATTCCATACCGCACAATGACGAGCTACACTTGTCATGCGATTAAAGTTACTGTTAAATATGATAATTAATTTAGTTTAAAATTTCTAGTGTACTGAATTTGGCAACACTTTTATCACTTGTGAATATCACAAGTCACTATTGCATATTGTTTACTTAGAATTTCTTGGTACAAGTCATTGCCAAATTAATGAGTCAGAATAAAAGAAAATCTACTAAGAAATGCCGTGTGTGTTACAAGAATCAAATTAAAAGTGAGACTACTTGGCGGTGTAAACAATTAAGAATTCCTTTGCACTTTGTTTTGAAAAGTACCACTAGCTTGAAGACTATTATCTGTATACCTTATTAATGTTTTGCTTTGATATTTTCTTAATTTTACTGTTTCTGATATTATTTAACACTATGTAAAAAGTGGATTTTAATTAAGAATATGTAAGAATTGTAAAATGAAACAAGTTTTTTAAATAAAAATTAAATGGTTATTTCATGCACAGTTTTTCATTATTAAATCATACCGGAAGGGGTTAAGTGAAAATTTTCGTAGAAAATATATACGACTTTAACTGAAGTTGAACGTTTCGGTGTGAAGATAAAACGAAAGAAATATTTTTTCTTTTACGTTTAAACAATAGAAAAAGCCAAAGCTCCCAGATTTAATAGAGATGATATATCCCTTTTTAAAACATAGAGGAAACCCTTAGAAAGTGCAAGTAAGGAGGCGGTATTAAAGTTAAATTATACACAGGGTTCCGTCATATTATTGTGACTCCTTCTTACTTTTGACTTTTTTTCTAAAGAACTACTGAATGAAATGTTTGGAAAGTTTAATAACGAATAATGAATGCATTTCAAGTCTCAAGTATCAAAGCTGTATTTCAGTTTTCTTTGTCAAGATCAACTGGAATAACTTTAACCCTTAATTTGTCTAAGTCTGGCCGCTAAACCGGATATGTATATTTATAACTACTATATAACATAATTGTCAGTGTTCGCCACAGCGGACATTAATTATCTCAAAAATGGAAAATGATATATTTTTTTGTTTATTTTACAGAGATCCTAATGTCTATACAGACATGAGAAAATAACAGAAATTAAAAAAATATTTGAAAAAACATCTTGTTAAATTAAGGGTTAAAATTGACAAAACTCTCAGTGATTTAGTGTGCTTCTTTTTAGTAAGTTCAATGAAAGGAGGAAACTGATAACTGACTTTTCAAATTGAATGAGTTTTATAAAATATTCATAAACTGCAAGGTTACCATTCGTTTTCACCATTCATCATTTTTTTTTGTAGTGGAATATATTTTGATACAATTTATAAGCTATTTGATATGTCTAATTCGCATGACATAAAAATGGCTACTTCATCAACTAGTTCTTTAGAAACTAAAAAAAAAAAAGTTAAAAGCAAGAAGTGGATATAAATGTGACCAGACTGTGTATAATCTATTGAAAATCGATAAGGAACAAAAAGATGAAATTTAGCAACAAATATTTCAGAGGGAAATACTGCAGATCTTTCAAAGTTGGTGTTTTTAATTCTGTCTATCTCTCTCTCTCTCTCTCTCTCTCTCTCTATATATATATATATATATATATATATATATATATATATATATATATATATATATATATATATATATATATATATGAACAATGAATAGTTATTTATAAGAATAAAAAGGAAGGTTTTATTAAAGATGTAAACAACATTTTGTAAGCATGAAAAAAGTTAAAAAACAAGACTTGCTTAAAAGCATTTAAATGAAGGCAATTTTGAATATGTGTTTTGTTAGAAAGTTGGATGTCTTGTCTGAAGGAGTCAATATTTTCTCAATAAATTTCAGCAGGGAACGTTGAAAGGTATGTTCTGAAATTATTAACCCAAAAGTTTTTTTTTCCAGAAAAGAGTGGTGAACAGTTCTATCCATCAAACGAATCATATGACTCATTTTTTTTAACCGGACTGCACATATTACTACTCATTTTATTGTCGATAGAAATTGATGTATTGTTATGCGAAGCATTTAAATGAAGGCAATTTTGAATATGTGCTTTGTTAGAAAGCTGGATGTCTTGTCTGAAGGAGTCAATATTTTCTCAAAAATTTCAGCAGGGAACGTTGAAAGGTATGTTCTGAAATTATTAACCCAAAAGTTTTTTTTTCCAGAAAAGAGTGGTGAACAGTTCTATCCATCAAACGAATCATATGACTCATTTTTTTTTAACCGGACTGCACATATTACTACTCGCTTTATTGTCGATAGAAATTGATGTATTGTTATGTGAAGCATTTAAATGAAGGCAATTTTAAATATGTGTGTTGTCAGAAAGCTGGATGTCTTGTCTGAAGAAGTCAATATTTTCTCAAAAATTTCAGCAGGGAAAGTCGAAAGGTATGTTCTGAAATTATTAACCCAAAAGTTTTTTTTTTCCAGAAAAGAGTGGTGAACAGTTCTATCCATCAAACGAATCATATGACTCATTTTTTTTTTAACCGGACTGCACATATTACTACTCGTTTTATTGTCGATAGAAATTGATGTATTGTTATGCGAAGCATTTAAATGAAGGCAATTTTGAATATGTGTTTTGTTAGAAAGTTGGATGTCTTGTCTGAAGGAGTCAATATTTTCTCAATAAATTTCAGCAGGGAACGTTGAAAGGTATGTTCTGAAATTATTAACCCAAAAGTTTTTTTTTTCCAGAAAAGAGTGGTGAACAGTTCTATCCATCAAACGAATCATATGACTCATTTTTTTTTAACCGGACTGCACATATTACTACTCGTTTTATTGTCGATAGAAATTGATGTATTGTTATGCGAAGCATTTAAATGAAGGCAATTTTGAATATGTGTTTTGTTAGAAAGTTGGATGTCTTGTCTGAAGGAGTCAATATTTTCTCAATAAATTTCAGCAGGGAACGTTGAAAGGTATGTTCTGAAATTATTAACCCAAAAGTTTTTTTTTCCAGAAAAGAGTGGTGAACAGTTCTATCCATCAAACGAATCATATGACTCATTTTTTTTAACCGGACTGCACATATTACTACTCGTTTTATTGTCGATAGAAATTGATGTATTGTTATGCGAAGCATTTAAATGAAGGCAATTTTGAATATGTGCTTTGTTAGAAAGCTGGATGTCTTGTCTGAAGGAGTCAATATTTTCTCAAAAATTTCAGCAGGGAACGTTGAAAGGTATGTTCTGAAATTATTAACCCAAAAGTTTTTTTTTTCCAGAAAAGAGTGGTGAACAGTTCTATCCATCAAACGAATCATATGACTCATTTTTTTTTAAACCGGACTGCACATATTACTACTCGTTTTATTGTCGATAGAAATTGATGTATTGTTATGCGAAGCATTTAAATGAAGGCAATTTTAAATATGTGTGTTGTCAGAAAGCTGGATGTCTTGTCTGAAGAAGCAATATTTTCTCAAAAATTTCAGCAGGGAAAGTTGAAAGGTATGTTCTGAAATTATTAACCGAAAAGTTTATTTTTGAAAAGACTGATGAACAGTTTCATCCATCAAACGAGTCATATGACTCATTTTTTAACCGAAATGCATTATTGTCGATAGAAATTGATGTATTGTTCTGTAACAAGGTGAAAATATGATTAAAAATAGTCTGCACAGTTAAAAACCAGTCATTTATCTATCAAACTCTAAAATGATACTCTCTACAAATATCTCAAAAAATCATTGTTAAGTGCTTACTTGGCAGTGAGATAGTTCAGCATAATGCGTACTGAGAAGAGGAAGTTTACAGATAACATCCATTATGGAAATCTATTACTTAAAAATTAAATATTTAAAAATTGTTATTGTATGATGTGGGATAGTTGATTAGAAAAATTTATAAAATCAAATATACTCGATGAAAATTCACTAAACATTGCTGAAAATGTACAAAAAATGTGATAAATATGGTTAAGGCCTGAAATTTAAGAAAAGTATAGGTATTCAGTACAAGTATTTCATAGCCACGCCAACGAATTACTTATTTAGTCGTTACCAAACAACTGTTTGCCATCAACTTTAATTTAATTTTGTACCTGAATCATGTTGGCTTTGTTCTTCATTCCAGCAAAAGAAGTTTTATCCTGTCTAATATTTTTGAAAAACATTTCTCATTACAAGCACTTACACATATACAAGATATTTAAATGAATACTTCGAAACAAAGATGCAATTTTATTTGATTTTAGAATATAGATACATATGCATATGTATATGTATATATATATATATATATATATATATATATATATATATGCATATCTATATGTATATATATATATATGTATATGTATATGCATATGTATATGTGTGTATATACATATACATATGTATATGTATATGTATATATATGTATATGTATATCTATATGCTTATGTATATGTGTGTATATACATATATGTATGCATATGTATATGTGTGTATATACATATATGTATGCATATGTATATATGTGTATATATATATATGTATGTATATATATATATGTGTGTATATATATATATATATATATATATGCATATGTATATATGTGTTTATATATATATGTATATGTATATGTATATGTATATGTATATGTATATGTATATGCATATGCATATGCATATGTATATGCATATGTATATGCATATGCATATGCATATGCATATGTATATGCATATGCATATGTATATGCATATGTGTGAATATATATATATGCATATGTATGTGTATATGTATATATATGTATATGTATATATATATATATATATATATATATATATATATATATATATATATATATATATATATATATATATATATATATATATATATATATATATATATATATTATATATATATATATATATATATATATATATATATATATATATATATATATATATATTAGTTTTCTAAAATTTTCTGCACGTCAGATAAAGTATTTCCCTTTTAAAAGAAAATAAATTCTTCAAGGAAAAGCTCATTTCGGTATAAATAAATGCAATCTTCGTATAAAACAAACCTTCTGAAAATAATTTTATATAAAATAATTAAGCGTGTATGTTACTTTTGTAAATATCAGATCTTAACAGGAAATATGTGAAAATCGCTGCATTGAAACACCACCTTATTATCATTCAGGATGTAATTTAACGAGTTCAATATAAACTAAGTCTATGACAAAAAAAAAAACCAATTATGCTATATGATATTCAATCTTTTTAAAAATACAGTCCTGTAAGTGATGGAAAGTAGTAATGTTTAACAATTCTAGTCTTTTTCTTTACTTTAAAAACATGAGTGGGAAAAGAAAATAAATACATTTAGAGAATTAGTTTCATGCAACATAGAAATAGAAAATCAATAAGAGAACCGGCAACTTTTTGAAATTAATTTATCATATTACACTGGTGTTCGAAGAAAATGCAACTCTCGTCAAATCTCATGTTGTTATTCAAATAACCTATGCATGCGATGCCAGGCAAAATCTCTAAGAATACGACTACTGCTATAAGTAAGAAATACAACTTAGGTGCTTTTCTTCTTCACCGATTAGTGCCTTTCTAGAAAGAGAAAATTCTGACAATATTAATGGGTTTAGTTCATACATTTAGCTCTTTTATTATAGTGGTCTTTCAACGGAATCTGTTTTGAATCTTAGATTATCCTAGAATCTCTACTTGAGAAATTACATCATTCATAACTACCTTCAACTCCCTGAAGAATGATCATTAAGAGCATTTAGAAGAGAATGAGGTGCATTTAAATCTTTTTCGGGGTAGAAAGAGATTTAGAACAAGGTGCTATTGATTATTGTTTCTTACTCTATTTCAATGGCATTAAGGTTGAGAAACTTTTGAAAGGAAATAGCTAAAAAATTGGTTTTAAGCGAAATTTCATGAAGGAACTATCTGAATATTCAATATAACATATCTAGAAAGGAAATAGCTTAGGTTTTTTTCAAAGGAATTGAGAAAGAAATCCAAACGACACAGATGGATTTATAATTTTTTTTTGCGTATTTGCTGTGTATAATTTCTTTTATTTTTGTCGTATGCACATTTTTTTTTTAAAACTGAGTTGAGTAGTTTATTAAAGATTGTGCTGGATAGCCAATATATTTTGGCCTATAATTTAGTTATTTACTAAGAATTTAAATGAATGCATAAAGAACAATATTTTTGGTCTTTGAACTTCCAATGCATTTATATTTCAGATGTTAATACACGGACAATAAATAAAAACATTCAACCTTTTTTAAACTTCGATTTATGTTTATATTGTAAGAAAAGTTGAATTATTGTAGTCGGTAAAAATTAGTATTCATCAAGGTGATTCAACTTTTTATCGTGTGTCAAACTTTAAAACCAGCATTCCTCATGATGACTCTACTTTTCATCCTGTGTCAGACTTTTAAAATAGCATACATCAAGATGATTAAACTGTTCGTTCTGTGTCAGACTTTTAAAATAGCATTTCTCATGATGAGTCTACTTTTCGTCCTGTGTCAGACTTTTAAAATAGCATACATCAAAAGGATTAAACTGTTCGTCCTGTGTCAAACTTTTAAAATAGCATTTCTCATGATCATTCTACTTTTCGTCCTGTGTCAGACTTTTAAAATAGCATACATCAAGATGAGTCTACTTTTCGTTCTGTGCCAAACTTTAAAATAGCATTCCTCATGAGGATTCTACTTTTTGTCCTGTGTCAGATTTTTAAAATAGCATACATCAAAATGATTAAACTGTTCTACCTGTGTGTATCAAACTTTAAAACCAGCATTCCTCATTATGATTCTACTTTTCGTCCTCTGTCAGACTTTTTATATAGCATTTCTCATGATGATTCTACTTTTCTTACTGAATCAAACTTTTAAAATAGCTGTTGTCTTTTTCTCCAGCTGATTGGTTTGGTTTGGTTTTGGACGGTCTACTTTTTGCAACACGAGGGCTAATGAGACCTTTTCTCCAGCTGAAGTGCTGAAGACTTATATTAAAGAACAATGAACGTACATGAAAAAATAGCTGGATATTTAAGTCCAGGAAGCAAGTCCTAATCTTATCCCAATGAGGTCTCAGGACAGGTACAGGCCTTCATTATATTAAGAGAGATATGGACGATGGTAAATATAAAATTAATTTGCATTCACTATTTACTCCTGTCGTTGTATATTCCTTTTTATAATTTTAGTCATCTTAGTTGCCATGCATTTTCTTTGAAAACCACTTGTTTGATATTTACAGAATGAACTTTTAAAAAATAATTAAAGTTAACTTATAAAATCACTAAGCAGAAATATTTCAGCGTACAATGTAAAGGAAAATGTCTAAATTATTTATATTAGCACTCTTTGAGGTCTAAAGAAGACATTATTTCTCAGATTCTATTTGATTTGACATTTGTTTGGAGTATAAAAAATTCATAATTATGACGAAAAGCAAACTGTTTATTTAGTTTTCCATTTTCATATCCGAATTTCATAACACACTTACCCCTCAACCAGAAAATGTATACTGAAACTTAAAATATGCTGAAAAAAAAGAAATTATTAAACTTGTAAAAGTTGCCGGCCAGTAAAGGCATTCCTGCACACACCAAGTATATACAAGGCAATGTTATGCATCATGCAAGAAAGTAGTTGCAAACCACGACATCTAGATGTAGGAAAAAAAAGTCACATCAAATATCAACAAAACAATGCACAACATAAATACCTGAAACAATTCTTCTGTTGACTCCTACGCCTACGGGTAACAAAGAGAGAAAGAAATAGTTCGAATTTGAGTAATTTGTTCTTAACCGGAATAGACCACATACAACTAACATACACTCACATTCACACACACTTAATAATGCCAAGCCATTCAATTAACACTTGAGAAATGGGTAAGTTGATTAGAGAGTTTTCTTTACATAGAGGAAGAGAAAACATGATTGAATAAAGCATTAATGGGAAATGAACATTGATGCATACTATAAAGAATATTTAGGTAAGAGTTTATAAAGTTTTGACATCTAAGAAATGATTGGTTGATTTCTTATGATAACGAAGGAAAGAATCAAGTGAATATTTTGTTATTAAGAATCTTAGTCTTTTTCAGATTAATCCGGCATCGGGATAAATTAATTTATTGATCAACAGCAGATCTGTTAATTTTTTCATGATATATATATATATATATATATATATATATACATATATATACATATATATACATATATATACATATATATACATACATATATATATACATATATACATACATATATATATATATATATATATATATATATATATATATATATATACATATATATATATATATATATATATATATATATATATATATATATATATATATATATATATATATACATATATATATACATATATATATATACATATATATATACATACATATATATACATATATATATATATATATATATATATATATATATATATATATATATACATATATATACATACATATATATATATATATATATATATATATATATATATATATATATACATATATACATATATATACATACATATATATATATATATATATATATATATATATATATATATACATATATATACATATACATATATATACATATACATATATATATATATATGTATGTATATATATATGTATATAGTTATATATATATATATATATATATATATATATATATATGTCGTGATCCAGTGTTAAGGCGAATGGAAAACAGTCTTTCTTGATAATAATAAGTTTATTAAATCATGGTTTCATTTAAAAGCACACTTGCGCCATTTGCATTTGTTCGTGGCGGAGCTAAACGTGGAATGTGTTGACAGCTCCATGTCCACGCGATAACTGATTCTTATCACTTGATTAGTTATCAACTTTCTGTGAAATATCTCTGCGCTTGACCGCATTACCCCAAAAGATTACGCAAGAGTGGGTCTTTTTCATTTATTTTATTTTTATAAAGGAGTTCCCTTTTAAAATCGTTTATAACTCTCGTAATTTCCAACTACCCCTTTTTTTACACCTGACATGTATATATATATATATATATATATATATATATATATATATATACATAATATGCAAGAAAGTAATTAAATGATTATAGAAAATAGAAATAATCTAGAGTTTGTGATTAAAGCTGATTTTAGCTATTAGCTACGTTAAGAGGAAAATAAAAGCAATTAAAGTAAAAGTAAAATTGAACGTTGGTCATAACCCCTTGACTAACCGGCAACTATCGTAAAGATAACATATATTAATCAGCAAAGCTGACATCATTAAACGGAAGGAAACTTCTGATACATTTTCGCACAGAAAATCTCCGACTCTCCAGCAAGAGAAAAAAAGAAATCCATCATATTAAATTTCCTTTTTTATCTCATGGCTCAAAATGCAAGAACAACGATACAGAAGACCTGGTAAAAAGCGATTAAATGTACAATATATATCTTATCGCATAATACATTGGTTTTATTATTAAAACCAATTGTTGTACCTCAATGCGTATTCGAAATCCATGTATCATTATGTGACCCCAATTTAATATCTATAAAATTTTGTCAGCTTAAAGTTTACACCAACACTTTAGTATCAATCTTCTGATATTCATTAGAAGATCATCTTTTGATTTTAAATAAAAATGTTTTTCTCCATTGTAAAAATTTTATAAATAATTGGAGTTACTTAGACTTACTTTGGG
>CM063501.1:65873382-65883382 GCA_032207245.1 Pardosa pseudoannulata
AAGTAGTTAAAACAGTTTTAATATTATTGAAAATATTTATGGAAAAATTAGGATGGAATGAAAGAAAATCTACTTATCTGTGTAGCAGCTTACTTGAAAATGTAATAACAAAAAATACCTTAATTAATTGTCAAACAATAAATATTTTCTACAGAGTTTTTTAATCATAAATAGTCATAAAAATTTTAATATTATTAGAAAGTATTCATTCCCATAGTAAAACTTCCCTTCTTTAAAGTTGTCTACAGTTGAGACTATTGTTCATAAAGTTATGAAATGTTGTGTAGGACATAATGAATGGATGGGAATTTGTTTGCGCGAATATAAAATGTGGTGGGGTTGAGGTCTGAAAATCGGGGTCATACATTAAGAAAGTAGTGATTAATGACATGTTCTCCTGTAAAGTGATTTTTGATAACGTTCTTAACACGAATGGTTTGGGGACACTTGAAACATTTAGTCAATCAGTAGTTGTTGTTACTTATGCCCCTTGACCAAGCCAAAGACGTGAGCCGTAGGCTACTGGAATAAAGGCAAGGTTTTTTTTTATGAAGAGCACAGCTACAGTAAAAGAATCACTTTGCTCAAGGTGGGTCCTCAAAATTTAGAAGCAGGAACCAAGCAGAAGACCCCCCAGGTTTTGCTCCTCTGCAAGATATCGTTAGAGAACTTGTAGGACTTGTGACCCCGAACATGTTTTACGTGCCCCAGTCACCCTTAGAGAACACGGCTGATCTTAGGCCAGCTCGAGCTCAGAATCCAAAACCTTTCATTTACGAGATCGCTGCCTTCACTTTAGTCGGTCTTGATAAACAAAGAACTAAACAAGATCTGAAAGACAGCATTTTACGAAGGTTTTTATGTAGTCTCCACACTATGGCCAATTGTTCACCACTTCTTGATGGTGACCTTGAACTATGGTTCACGGGTTGCATCCACATGCTGGGTCACTAAATGAGAGCGTGGATTCGTCCATAGGGTCTACCATGCAATTTAGTTGCGCATCTGGCTGCCTTTGATCTTTGGAGAAAACTGACAACGAAGACATCGTCCGCCAAGGCTATTTTATCATCTGCCACCATCGACCACGATAAGCCATACCAGACGGTGGTAATGGCTTGTAGGGGATCATAGTGTGGAGGGGCCTTTAGTGTGCAGTGGATCATAGTGAGGAGGGGCATTTCTCAGGACACACTGGGGTCAACTGTAGAACATACTGTCTTGCGGTTTCAAATGGTAGCTGAAAATGATTTCCCTCATATTGAACAAGTCTTGTTGTAGTATTATTTTTTCAAATAAAGAAAACGTTGGCTAAATATATAATTCATCAAAACACGTCCTCTGGTGGTGAAATTTTGAGCCATTTTTTTATTCATTCACTCAAATTCCCATCCCTTCATTATGTATTACACAACATTTCATAATTTTCTGAAGAATAACTTCGACAGCAGACAACTTTAAACTAGGGAAGTTTAATTGCAGACACCCTGTATCTATCTACATGCTCGAACAACTCAGGGTGCTTCAGTTCATATAACTATAATAAAAAATAATCATTCACTACAGGGAAAACGAGACAGAGTTTAAATGCGTGCCGTTGCAGAAACGTGTACAGCGCTAGAAAGCACTTTATCATAATCTATTTTAGGACACTGAACATCTTATAAACTAAGATAAATGGCGATGAATTTAACAATTTTGACGTGAAATATTAAGGATAAAAATTTCTTTGCTCATCTAAGTGTCATTATTTTGTGTGTTTTTTCCAGATTTGAATAATGCATTTCGAAGAAAGTTCAAAGCATTTTATTACGGGAAAGAAAAATGTATCAAATAATGGAAGTTTTCGAGCCATGAAGATAAAAATCAAATATTGTTGTAAATGGGGTTAACTCTTGAATTAATGCCTAGAAAATCCATAAATGATGATAAATAATATTAAATTATATATTAAGTGTTCTAAGATGCATGAAATCAGCTTGACAATATTGCGATAGTATTTCAGCCTTCATAACTGTTAATATAGTTATAGAGTGAATGTCATACTTAATAAATCTGAATTAAGAAAAAATTTCTAAGAAACTCCTATTGGCTCTTTTAAAAAGTAAGTTACAACTTATAAATATTTTTATATTAGGATAATTTTACTTATCAGTTATTCAAAAAGATTCTGTATAGTACATATCATTAACAAAACCTTTTTTGATTTTTTTAAGGATAAAATACAATAGTTCCTGTTAATAAAGGTAAGAAAAATAGTTTACCCGTCATATATATATTTTAAAAGTTAGCCTTTCCAAAAGTTACAACAATTTTTCAAACAAGAATTTTTGAAGCACTGCTTTATAATTAATGGATACAAAGTGAGTGGTATTGGAAATTAATTACTACACTTTGCTTTTTTATGTAACTTGACATTCATAATCTGTTAATGAATTGATAGGTATGATGTAAGAAGCATTTTATCTTTAAATTGTCTAGTTTATCACTTACTCAAAAAATATAGTCCCCTATGAGTACATAAATTTTGCAAAAGCGTTTCTGATTAGTTTAAAGCGGCATAGTACCTTTCAGACAAAGAAGTATACATTAAAATAACTGATTTTTATTAACTATGCTATAAAAATTTCTGCTGCGTTAATAAGGAAAATTTTCCTGTATGATTAATAAAGGTGTAACTGTATAAAAAGTATTTTTTAATTTGCTTATTTTTAAATTTAAAAGTATCTTTTTATTTATAAAAGTATTTAGTTTTCTTTATATTTTTTAAGTACATTTATAATCAAGATACTATAAATTTTACATGCAAATTTTCTTTGAAATATGTAAGTTAGAAACTAAATTTTTATATCAAATAGAAGAGTATTATAATTTTTTTTCAGTGAATTAGAATTATACTATGAGCAATATATATTTAATTTTATATCAGAATAACTGCTATTTTTTAAAAATTTTCAAAAACCTTACGCTAGACATTAAAACATCACACATCTCTACAGTTTTAGTTTACTAACTAAAGCTATGGAGGATACTCTTCCTACTCTTCTATATAATGGTAATACTCTTCTATTTGATATAAAAATTTAGTTTTTAGAAACTAAATTTTTATGTCAAGTAGAAGAGTATTATCATTTTTCTGTGAATTAAAATTATACTATTAAATATATTTAATTTTTATTCGTAATAAGTATCTTTTTATTTATAAAAGTATTTAGTTTTCTTATATGAAGTAACACAAAAAATATAAGCTCTAAATACTCTTCATAAAATACTCTTCTTTAAAAATTTAGTTTTTAGAAACTAAATTTTTATATCAAATAGAAGAGTATTATAATTCTTTTTCAGTGAATTAGAATTATACTATGAGCAATATATATTTAATTTTATATCAGAATAAATGCTATTTTTTAAAAATTTTCAAAAACCTTACGCTAGACATTAAAACATCACACATCTCTACAGTTTTAGTTTACTAACTAAAGCTATGGAGGATACTCTTCCTACTCTTCTATATAATGGTAATACTCTTCTATTTGATATAAAATTTAGTTTTTAGAAACTAAATTTTTATGTCAAGTAGAAGAGTATTATCATTTTTCTGTGAATTAAAATTATACTATGAGCAATAAATATTTAATTTTATATCGTAATAAATGCTATTTTTTTAACTTTCAATATCCTTACAGTTTTTAACTTCTTTCTAGACATTAAAGCATCACATACCTCTACAGCTTTCTTTTACTAACTAAAGCTCTAGAGGATACTCTTCTATATAATGATAATACTCTTCTACTTAATATAAAAATTTAGTTTTTAGAAACTAAATTTTTATGTCAAGTAGAAGAGTATTATCATTTTTTTTTCAATGAATTAAAATTATACTATGAGCAATATATATTTAATTTTATATAGTAATAAATGCTATTTTTTAAAAACTTTCAATGTACTTACGGTTCTTAACCTTTTTTTAGATATTAAAACATCCCATATCTCTACAGTTTTAGTTTACAAACTAAAGCTGTGGAGAATACACTTCATACTCTTCTATTTGATATAAAAATTTAGTTTTTAGAAACTAAATTTTTAGATCAAATTGAAGAATATTATCATTTTTTCTGTGAATTAAAATTATACTATAAAATGTATATATTTAATCTTATACCATAATAAATAATCCTAATTTTTTAAACTTTCAATATTTTTATAGTTTTTCACTTTTTTTAAATATTAAAACATTACACACTTTAACAACTTTAGTCAACTGAATAAAAAATATATCTTACTATCTTACTTCAATTTGATAAAATAATTTTGTTTCTATCACACATATTTCAAACTTATCTTGCTAGAAAGACAATTTCTTTTTTTTTTCGTTTGGCGTAAATTTCTTAATTATTATTGTTGATTTTTTTCAATTGTTACTTAAAAAAAAGAGCTACTTTAAATGAAAAAACTAAATATTTTTTTCCAGCAAACGCGTTTTAACTTGTAAAAAATTAATTCTAAAAGAAGGAGAACTTTTTATGATGAAATAAATAAAAATAATTTCATTATGAAATATTTTATTCTCGAAAGTTAAGGGTACCTTTTAATACTTAAAATCTTTTTAAAAACAGTTTTTTTAAATTCACCTTAAAATTAAAAAGTTCTATTCATTTCAAAATGAAATTTTTGCAAGTGTTTTTAAAATGCAATTGCCGTAAAAAAATATTTAGTTTTGTCATTTGTAGTAGTATATTTGTTTTAATAAATAACATAACAGGACTTTTCAAGTTAAAGAAATCTCCTTTTGAAAATAGAAGACCTTTACCCTTTATTCCTTCAAGTGGATAAATGTTATCCATTATATTACTTTTCATCCTTCATGTATGCTTATCCCCTTAAGTTAACCATATACCTTCACATAATGCCTTTCATAATAGGCTTTTGATTCATCACAAAATGAAATTTTCAGCTACTTTTAGAATGCATTTTTTGCAAGTTTTGAAAGCGCAAATACTGAAGAAAGTTATTAGTTTTGTCATCAAAAGTAGTGTATTTTTAAATTAACATAAAAATATATACCAAATGAAAGTAATGAAATTCACTTATCCACAAAATTACCTTGGAAATATGCATATTAGAAACTAAATTTTATTTTAAACCGAAGATAAATATCGTTTTCATTCCATAAACCTAAAATTTTAAAGTTATCTGGCATTTTAAAATAAAAATTTTTTAAGAAATTGAAAAATTTAGTAAGGAGCATCATTTATCGTGCTATGAAATGAAATGTGATATCGCTTTTATTGATATAATTGAATCTGTAAGGATGAATTTTCAGATCGATACGTACTATGTCGACTTTAAAAGTAGTTAATTTTGAGCAAATTAGTATTATTATATACTTTATATATTGCTTTTTATCCTTTATGCATGTTTATCCCCTTAAGTTAACCATATACCTTCACATAATGTCTTTCATAATAGGCTTTTGATTCATCACAAAATGAAAAGTTCAGCTACTATTAGAATGAATTTTTTCAAGTTTATAAAACGCAATTGCTGAAACAATTTATTAGTTTTATCATTTAAAGTGGTGCATTCTAAAAATAACATAAAAATAAATACCAAATGAAAGTGATGAAATTCACTTATCCACAAGATCACCTTGGAAATATGCTTATTAGAAACTAAATTTAATTTTAAACCGAATATAAATATCATTTCAATTCCATAAACCTAAAACTTTACTTGGCATTTTAAAATAAATAAAAATTAAGAAATTGAAAAATCTATTATGAAGCATCATTTATTATGCTATGCAATGAAATGTGATATCATTTTATTTCACATAGTTGATACTGTAAGGATGAGTTTTCAGATCGATACGTACTATGTCCCCTTTAAAAGTAGTTAATTGTGAATAAATTTGTATTTTACTTTATATATTTCTTAATATATTACTTTTTATCCTTTATGTATGTTTATCCCCTAAAGTTAACCATATATTTTCACATAATGCCTTTCAAAATAGGCTTTTCATTCACCACAAAATGAAAAGTTCAGCTACTATTAGAATGAACTTTTTTCAAATTTTTAAAATGCAATTACTGAAAAAATTTATTAGTTTTATCCTTTAAAGTGGTGCATTCTAAAAATAACATAAAACTATATACCAAACGAAAGTAATGAAATTGACTTATCCACAGGACCACCTTGGAAATATGCATATTAGAAACTAAATTTTCTTTTAAACCGAAGGTAAATAGTTTTTCCATTCCATAAACTTAAAACTCTAAAGTTATCTGGCATTTTAAAATATAAAAATATAAAAAATTGAAAAATTTATTATGAAGCATCATTTATCATGCTATGAAATGAAATGTGATATCGCTTTTATTGATATAATTGAGGCTGTAAGGATAAAATTTTCAGATCGATGCTTACTATGTCCCCTTTAAAAGTTGTTAATTTTGAATAAATTAGTATTACTTTATACTTTATATATTACTTTTTATCCTTTATGTATGTTTATCCCCTTAAGTTAACCATATACCTTCACATAATGCCTTTCATAATAGGTTTTTGATTCATCACAAAATGAAAAGTTCAGCTACTATTAGAAAAAACTTTTTTCAAGTTTTTAAAGCGCAATTACTTAAAAAATTTATTAGTTTTACCATTTAAAGTGGTGCATTCTAAAAATAACATAAAAATATATACCAAATGAAAGTAAGGAAATTTCCTTATCCACAAGATCACCTTGGAAATATGCATAATAGAAACTAAATTTAATTTTAAACCGAATATAAATATAGTTTAAATTCCATAAACATAAAACTTTATTTGGCATTTTAAAATAAAAAATATTAAGAAAGTGAAAAATCTATTATGAAGCATCATTTATTATGCTATGCAATGAAATGTGATATAATTTTATTTGATATAATTGAGACTGTAAGGATGAATTTTCATATCAATACGTACTATGGCCCTATTAAAAGTAGTTAATTTTGAATAAATTAGTATTTTACTTTATATATTCCTTAATATATTACTTTTTATCCTTTATGTATGTTTATCCCCTTAAGTTAACCATATATTTTCACATATTGCCTTTCATAATAGGCTTTTCATTCACCACAAAATGAAAAGTTCAGCTACTATTAGAATGAACTTTTTGCAAGTTTTTAAAATGCAATTACTGAAAAAAATTATTAGTTTTATCATTTAAAGTAGACCATTAAAAATAACATAAAAATATATACCAAATGAATGTAATGAAATTCACTTATCCACAAGATCACCTCGGAAATATACATATTAGAAAATAAATTTTATCTTAAATCTAATATCAATATTTTTTTCCATTTCATTAACATAAAACTTTAAAGTTATCTGGCATTTTAAAATAAAAAAAAATTTAAGAAATTGAAAAATTTATTATCAAGCATCATTTATCATGCCATGAAATGAAATGTGATATCGCTTTTATTGATGTAATTGAGGCTGTAAGGATAAATTTTCAGATCGACACGTACTATGTCCCCTCGAAAAGTAGTTAATTTTGAATAAATTAGTATTACTTTATACTTTATATATTACTTTTTATCCTTTATGTATGTTTATCCCCTTAAGTTAACCATATACCTTCCCATAATGCTTTTCATAATAGGTTTTTTATTCATCTCCAAATGAAAAGGTCAGCTACTTTTAGAAGGAATTTTTTTTGCAAGTTTTTAAAACGCAATTAGTGAAAACATTTATTAATTTTATAATTTAAAGTGGTGCATTCTAAAAATAGCATAAAAATATATACCAAATGAAAGTAATGAAATTCACTTATCCACAAGATCACCTCGGAAATATACATATTAGAAACTAAATTTTATTTTAAACTGAAGATAGATATCTTTTTCATTCCATAAACATAAAATTTTAAAGTTATCTCGGATTTTAAAGTAAATTTTTTTTTTAAAAAATTGAAAAATTTATTAGGAAGCATCATTTATCAATATGGTTTGGAGTGTTACGGTCTACTTTTTTAAAACACGAGGGGTTATGAGACCGGAACCTACAGCTTAAAGCCGATTCCGAACAGCTAGGAACATCCATGGCACTGTGGGATTCGAACCCACGAACTCCGGTACCGAAGGCCAGCACCCTAACCAATCAGCTATCGTTCGGCATGAAATGAAATATCATACCGCTTTTATTGATATAATTGAGTCTGTAAGGATGAATTTTCAGATCGATACGTACTATGTACCCTTTAAAAGTAATTAATTTTGAATAAATTAGTATTAAAAAATTAAAGAATGCGCTACGGATTAAACGTTGTGCAGTGCATTTTGAAAGTATATGCTCTTTTTAATATGGAAAATAACATTTAAATTTGACTGTAAAAAATTTCAAATATGCGAAAGATGAAATATGCGACTCGATGTATTTGAAACGAAACCCAGTGGTGGTAGGGTAGCTCTTCGTGTTCCCACGATACAGGTCCGAGGTTCGATTCCCGGACTGGACAAGGTTGACTCAGCCTTTCATCCCTTCAGTGGATAGACAAACTGAGGATCAAGCATGCTTGAGAACTAAACACTGGGGGTTCCACGTAAGGTTGACCACCTAACCGGAACATATGCTTCTCACCCCAGGGCCCTTGGTCTCGGAAACGGAGATTGGCACTGTAGGTCATGGCCCCCTAGGGGCTGTTTCGTCGAGGAGTTTATGTTTCAAAATAGGATATTTTTAAAGTGTCTTCTATTCTTATAACAAGGTATTTTGTTTATTATTCGAACATATATTTGCAAATATCTAGAAACGAATTGTTAAACGTTCAGTGTTTTCTGTGATTTATTGTTTTCTTTCCTTAAATAAAGACTGTTTTTTTTTTTAAAAAATGGATTAGAATGTATTTTGACAGAAAAAAGTTCTCTCGTCAAGGGGGGGAATATCTTAAACTCTTCATGGTATAAATTGTATATTTTGCGTAAAAAATATCAAATTTATATTTTTCCCTGGCCGCTGGCAAGGGAGGGGTGGTACTCCACCCGAAATTCTGGAATTCACTATACTGTATTTTAACCAGAATTAGTAAAAATTTATTTTAGAATGTTTAAAAAAATTAAAGCTGTATACCTAATAAGAACTTCAATTTTAAACATATATATCACTTTTAAAAAAATTGTCTACTTTTGAACTTTAATATTTTTGTTCCAAATTGTTTTGTACGACCAGGTATTACTTGCCCGTTATATAGCAAAAAACTTACTTTGTTTCATTTACAAACATACAAAGATAATAATGAGATTTGTTATAATGGCTAGCATTGCTTGGTTGTATATATATGGCTTTGGTTTTGTATGTATGGCTTATTGAAATGTATTTTTATTTTGGAACTATGCCAGAAGGTTTATTGAATATGGAAAAAGAGCTACTGTTGGAATTAGTTTCAGACGGATTCTATAAAAATAAACGTAAAGAACGCTCATTAATATTATTCTGGTTGTAAATGAAAAATGCGTATAGAGGTTTAAAATCAAAAGTCCTAGAATGTATTTTACCTTTTTCAATTTCATATGTATGTGTATTTAATTTTTTAATATTTCTAGACCTCAATGTCTGAAGTTTAATGTCTTGAATTTTAATTTTGAAATAAAATTTCACTTTTGAATATAAAATGTTTCAAAACAATACTTAATCTAAATTTTAATTTTCAAATAAATCAATTTTGAAAACCTCTTAAAATTTCTATCATTTTTTAAATTTTAATATATTTGTTTTAAATTGTTTTATACATTTACTGAAACATATTATACAAGACTGTGCATAGTCTCTTATATATATATATATATATATATATATATATATATATATATATACACACACACACACACACACACACACACACACACACACACACACATATATATATATATATATATATATATATATATATATATATATATATATATATATATATATATATATATATATATATATATATATATATATA
>CM063501.1:65888382-65913382 GCA_032207245.1 Pardosa pseudoannulata
TTTTTCCAAAGTGAATTGCTTGTTTAGAAAAGCTGATACCTAGGGAAATTTTTTAATCTTTTATCTCACGATCAGTCATGTTTATACACTAACTGCCCTAATATAAAAATTTTAAAAGGCTTTTAATCTTTTGATCTAATAGATTGCTCTGTAAAGAAAGCTTCCTAGAAACAAAGAGAAATATATTTCATTTTTTATAAAACTTACATTTTTTTCCCTACATATGTACATATTATTTTAGTTAATCTCGCTTGAATGGAATAGTACGCGACATTTTGATCTTCAGGGCAAGAAAATCCTTTAGAAATTTAAAATGCTGGGAATGTTTTCCCGCTCGCTTGTTTTTATTCTCAAAGAATTTTTCTTTGGATACTGCTCTTGTTTACCAATTTTTTGTTTTCATAATCTAAAATATATTGACAAAAATAATCCCGAGCTTAACTGTAACAATGTGGGATGCATTTCAGCAAGAAAGTCAAATCTGTTTTCCTTATACGTATTATTTCTTTCCGTGGTTTGAAGTGAGATTAAAGATAATACATGTATTCTGAAATTAAAACTGAAAACGTTCTTTTAATGTATCAGTAAAAGATCTTGAGCAGAAATGTTTAATTTCATTTTATAGTATTGTTAATTTCTGATAAATTTGGAAAATTCGGCAACATTTTTAAATAATGAGAGTTTTTCAGTAATTTTCACCAATACGAGATACGTGTAGTATTTTTAAATACAGGTAGATTACAATTAACAATTGTTATTAATTTAGTATTAATGTTTTTAAATTGAGCTGCAGTCTTAATGAATTGGTTTATTAAATATACCGAACTTTAATTTATGTGTAAGAAACTTAAACACTTTTTATATATCCTTTCTGTTGGTTTGTTATGACAGAAAAAATTATCTTTTTATGGGAATTTAAAAACCTTAACATTTAACAGTGCTATATTTAAATTATTTTAAAACAAACCTTTCAGGGCCAATTTAGCCTAAATTTGTTACCATTTAAAACTGTAAAATTGTCAGAAATAATTCCTAATTTTTGGATATAGCTTCTTTTATGTTTTTTTCTCCTTTTCTCATTAATAGATAGCAGCACTCGGATTTAAAAATAGTACGTGTTCTAGCAAAGTTTACTTTATCCAAATTCGTCGCTCGTGACACTATATAGAAGTGACTATCAAACACACGCTCATAAAATGTTTAGCTATGTAATTATTATGCCATTTAAATGATAATTATTCATTGTTTTCTCAATATAATTAAAACTAAAAAATACATTTGTACACTTCAAAGGAGGTGGTTTCATAGGCAACCTTCTTGCCCCTCCCCTCCCAATATATTAAACATCTTTTCACATATTTAACATTTAAAAGGTTCATAGATAATATTTATAAATTAATTCCATTAAATCCCGAAGAATCTGTAATTGATTCACTTCAAAGTTTCAACAGACAGATGCTTAGATTATAAGTGCTGTCCCGAGATATTCTCTCCGACAGTGTGTGTGACTGTGTCTTAGAGAATCAGTGAATTCGCTGTAACGTATACATGAATGCTGTAATGTATAGGTGACAGTCACATGAAACAAATATTTTTGGTTCTAACAGATCTTTGAACCAAGATAAACAAGCATTATGATGCCAAAACACTGAACTTGGACTGTTTCGTTTGATCCTGAACGGTAGATAGCTATAATGTAAGATTCTGCATAGAACCATGAATAATATATTAAGCAAAAACAATTCATAAATTTTATTGTAAACGTGTTTGTTTCTTTTCATGTGGCTGTGTAGTATTTTTTACTTTACAGTAAACATTTTTACTATAATTTAAATTTAACAAGTGCTAAACGTTTGCTTTGAAATTTTTCTTTTATCATATATATATATATATATATATATATATATATATATATATATATATATATATATGTGTGTGTGTGTGTGTGTGTGTGTGTGTGTGTGTGCGTGCGTGTGTGTGTGTGTGTCATCATAAAAAATTAGTTCCATAAATTATTAAACTTCAACTTTCATTTTTCATCTTAACTCGGTGTAGAAATGTACTCAAAATCAAAACCAGATAAAGCGAATCCTAAGCTATATCTAAGCTCTCAAGCTCGTGTATATGTTAGAGGTATATAATGCCGGATCCTCTGTTTCTGGAAGTCTATATTAGGCCCTGAAGCCCTGAGAAAACTCCCTTCTCATGTAGATAGTTGTAGTTAGGCCCGACGCTCGTTTAACGCGTTAGTGATTAATGGAAATTATTAATTTAGAATTAGGAAACTCTGAATACATGTATTGAAGAATAACAAATATAACACTTAAATATTAGATAATGTGTCTTTTATTAAATTAAATATTTTGGAATATTTTGTTAATTTTCAAAGCGTCATTTGCTCATTATTTTAAATTTTTCCTTTCCTTTTTGTCTTTACGCCACAAAAAAATTTTTTTGAACCTTTTTAATATTATTTAGCTGATAAATTAGATAGCTTATTTATAAGAAGTAGTCTTATTTATTTACCTTGAACTTTATGAAAAATTTGGACTTTTCTAAATTTAAATAATAAAATCGAAATTTAAAATCTATAACCAGATTTATTTTAATGTGTAAGAGAGAGTTTTGCTAAACATTTTGTAGGTATCAATGAAATATTAAGAATCAAGGAACATTGTAAAAGTGAACAAAAATTTTCATTAAATATTAATTAAATATCGATAAAGAACAATTTAATGCGATTAATTTACTTATACTTCATTTTATATGTGTACAGAATTTCATAGCTCTAAAGTAATATTTTATAAAAATGGTTTGTATCTTCCACCGTCTCTCTAAAGAAACTAAACGTATCTAAAATTATAAAAATTTACATGACACTTTTCACAATTTTAAAGCATTAGACTTTTATATTTTAAAACTTACCATGTCCAAATAATACCTAATAATACTGTTCAATGAAACAAATTAGATTTATATGTAAATTACCAAAGCTGAAAATCTATTTATCTATCTACTTACTTATCTACCTATCAATCAAACGTAAATTATCTATCTATCAATCAACAAACCTATATCTATAAGTCAACCTATAGACTTATCTATCTTTAATAAATCAAACTAGTACACATTTTGAGATTGAAATATTTGATTAATATCCACAATGACTTTAACAAGTACCAGCGTCATTTTATTTTTTAACAATTTCTCTAGTATTCACACTATCACATTGGCAATATATGTCCTCCATCTTACCATATGAAATAAGTAATAACTTGTGCCGACAGAGAAAGACACTTAAACTATTCATCTATCTGTCTACCTATCAATCAAGCATCAATTATATATCTATCAATCAATAAACCTATCTATCTATCGGTCAACTTGTATATTTATCAATCTATCAATCAAAACCTATGAGTCTATCTACCTATCTATCAACCAATAAATCTATCTACCTATCTATCAGTCACCCTATCTATTTACATATCTATGAATCAATAAACCTGTCTATCATCTATCAGTCAAAATACCTATTTATCTATCTATCAGTTATTCATTCTATCAATAAATCTATCTATCTATCTATCAATCAATCAATCTATCTATCTATCAATCCATAAACCTGTGTATCTATCTAGCACTCAATCTATCTATTTATCTATCTATCAATTGAGTAATCTATTAATTTATCTATCTATCTATCATCTATCTATCTACCTACCTACACGCATGTGATGGCCGAAGATACCATTAACGTAACCGGATAAAGTGAGTTCTAACCCCATTTCTTGCTTGAATGTATGTAGCCATTCATAATCAGCATCGAACAGAAGATCTACTTTACAGTAGAGTAGATAAACATCTCCTACAGTATTTAGAGGAATCCAAACTTCGTGATTTATGGATTTACTGAAGAATAATAAAATAATCATAAAAGCTTATCTCAGAGAACAGTATTCGATGCAAACTCATAAGAGTAAATAAATAAACAAAAATGTTTCGGAATATCAAACTTTACAAGAGATCCATATATTATTAGTTAAAACATCTCATATGCGTCTTCTTCGGTAATTCCGTATTACCATATTTCATATAAATTCAGAATTTATTATCAAGCGTATTTTCTATGAAAAGACTTATAGTTTCTCACAGTATTTTGTGGGGATAATATTTATTACTAGCATTTATATTAGGAACGCGGGTGAAAAGATTTGCTTTCTAAGTACTCCGGAACAAGACAAATTACCATTACAAATGGTGAAACTCTCCTGCCTTTGAATAAGATTTTAATATCTGAAGTATTTATCCCAACAGAGCAAATCAAATGAAAATAAGATAGAAATATGTAATACTTATGTAGCATAAACTCACTAGTGCATTGTTGCACTGATTAAAATCCGTAATCATTTGATGCAACATTGTTTATAGAGTCGTTGTGCACACGAGTGAAAATACACGGGTCTATTCAGTATGTGCATTTACTTACACAAAATATCGAAGCTAAGGACTGAAATACGCACGTACAGGTCATTTCAGGGATGGGCAAGCTGTTTTTGGGGTAAAAAAACGGCAAAAAAAGGTAATGGTGTGGAAATTTATTATAAAATTTCAAAAACTGTAAAATATTTTTCCCTGTTCATCATATTTTAGATACAATAGTCTGAATTAATTTTACGTTTTGTAGTACACATTTTGAGATTGAAATATTTGATGAATATCCACAATGACTTAAGTACCAGAAACATTTTATTTTTTAACAATTTCACTAGTATTCACACTATCATATTGGCAATACATGCCTGTCATCTTACTATATAAAATAATAATAGGACTTGCGTCGACAGAGAAAGGCACTTAAACTTATTGTGAATGAATTATTTTCACACAGTAAAAATATCAAACAATAGTTTTTTGTGATAAATAGTTTGTGGAAATTTGATAGTCATCTATTGAGCTGCATGTAAGACAGTAGAACCTTTTTTTAACGACCCCACGATACAACGACTCCTTCGTTAGAACGAACACCTTAAAAAGTCCCAATTAATTTACCATAGGAATAATGTTAATTTTGAATCATTACAACAACCCCAAGCGTATTATTTTTCGTTAGAGCGACCGCCAATTTTTATCCGCAGAACTCATGGGCAAGTGGGCTATTTCAAAATTATTGTACTGTGGTTGTTGTGTGGAACTTCAATTCGATTCCGATGACGGAGAAGAAATCGTTCAAGCTTTTGGAAAAGTGAATGGAAAAGAGGCCTTCAATGTAATCAATGTCTTGCGTCAATATTTCGAAGGACAATTTAATTCTGAACATTTTCTTCAAAATCTAACGGATATGGAATCAGTCATAATGAAAAATTCCCAAATGAACTTGAAACATGCGTCAATCAAAGACTTTTTTTCAAAAATTCAGTAATGGAAATACAAATAAATAGAAATATTCTCTAGGTATGTACTGTTGCATCATTTCTTTGCTCAATTTTTTAAAAATTATTTTTTCAATTCGTTACAATGACCATATGATGTTGGTCCCACAGGGGGTCGTTATACCGAGGTTCTACTGTATATCCATAAATGAAATCTCCATGAATCAATGATGAAAAAAATTGGTAAATCTTGGTAATACTTATCTGCCTTCATATGAGGCCCGTATGAATGAGATGATTAAAGAGATCATTCTTTCAAATACGAACTTTAATCCGCCTATATAGGGTTTTAGTTAATGGGATTAAAAAACGGTCACATACTTCTGTGTTTTCCAATTTGAAAAGAACCATTAGATATGTAATTAAACGTGAGTGGAGAGTAATTATAACTACACTTGAATTATAGGCAATCATTTTTATTATTTTAATTTATTATAGTACAAAATATCACATATTTTTAAAATTTAAGGCTGGAGATAGCTTTTGTACTTTGTATTATCTTTGGGTCTTATGAACTAATGAATAGTCATATTTTCTGACACAGTAAAAAAAAAATTAGGAAAGGAGAAAATATTTAGGGCCCTCAAGAAAAATGCAGATTTTTTAAAGCTACAAGTCTATTGTAAAAGGTTTAAAGGTTAACTTCAAAACGATGAGATTATCCCTATCATTGAAAATAAGATTTTATATAGAGAAGTTAATACTTCTTTTTCTTTGCGCTTCAGTCGTTGTTATTGATTTAAGATGCTAAATACGAGCAAAATGAAAAACAACTACTCCTTTACTTATTACGCAAAAAGTGAATTTTTGTTTCAAAATTGCAATTACTTTATCGCTAAATATAAATTATCCATTTTTTACCTTCTATGAATTCGTGGTTGTAAATAAAAGTTATCCATGTGAATAATCTTTTATTAATCTATTAGAATTTCAAGAATTTAGAAAAATGCTTTAGTTGTTGTTCACTACAGTAATTATGTAAAATGCCGTAAGATTTTGTAAAAACTGTTTCTAAGAATGCGAGGCAACTATTTTTTTAAAAGGAGAATTTCCTTATTAAATTAAAAAAAAAAGAGATGCATTTTTTGCTAAGTGATTCCTTTTTCTTGGTTCGGTAATATTATTATAATTGTTGCATTAACTAATGATAACTATTACTAAATTCTTTATTTAATAATATTGAAAGTTAGAGCAACGTTATTGAGTTATTAATCTTTTTTTTCTAAAATCCCAAATGTTTCAGGTTCGGATTGTTATGTAACGCTCTTGAACAGTAAAAGAAATTATTTGTAATACGTGTTACAATAGTTTACTATTTTCAACTACTTTCAAAACTTAATTTATCACAATGGTGTTCTTTTTATCAATTACTAATAATATAAATATAAAAAGTATAAAAGTATAAATGCCTTTAATTTCCCCTACAATAAGGGAAATATATTATGCATTATAAAACAACCCATTGAAGTTCTTTAAACAGTTTTAGGCCTTCAAGAAATAAAATGGTAGAAGTTACAAACCATTTTTGTCATAACTTAGTCATGAAACTTTGTATACATATACATTGAGGTTTAAATAAATCCCATCAATTTTATAAACTCAGATAAATTTTATAAAAATTTCAGTTTTATAGAAACTTTTTTTTCGTTTAAAAATAAGCCTTGAAACATACTATTTAACCAATTCGTACAACTTTTACCCAAATATTTGTAATTTGTTCTTCTAAGGCACTACAATTCGTTAGAGGCTAAGGCCATCCCAATCAGTCTTTGCCATGTGGTCCTATCCGAGGCAAAACCACTCCAATCTTTCTTAATTATTCCAGCTTCGTAATTGTTGATCCTCCACGCTTTCAGTTGCCATAGGTTTAGTAAATTTGAGCTTTTTTACTGTGTTGGTATTCTGAGCTCTGAAAAAATGTCCTAGCTACTGAATCCTATGACTTTTTATGATCTTAACGATATCTAGTTGTCTATATTTTAGGAAGATTTCGAATTAAATACAATCTGTTCCATAAGAGCGTGTCGCTCATAACTTCGTCAATAGATAGTTCGCAGATACCGGCTCAATTGCACGTGTTCTTCAAAAATTAGAGAAGAATGCTTTATGGTTATATTCTTTATTCGATTTGTTCTGCTGTGTTTAAATCGACAATTCCAAAATGAGTGCCACGTTTAAGAGCCATTTTGAGGCAGTGTTTCTATGTAAACGTCCAAAAAGACCAAAAATGTCTGGTGCAGCTGCAGCCTGATACATGAGAAAGTCGGAGTCATTCGTCAAGAAGTGGGTAGCACGTTATAAAGCGGTACAAAATGTGGATGACCTACCGGAACGAGGTAAAAGCAGCTCAACATCAAAATCGAATGATAAAGTGATTCTTGCATAATCGATAATAATGGGGACTGGACAACTTATTAGGTGAAAGGCATTTCAGTTTAATATGTACACTACACGGTACAAATGTATTTTTAACTAATTAGTTTGTATTTTCAGAGAAATAGACGACACACTCTTATGGAACAGACTGTATTGATTTCCAAACACCGTTTTCAGTTTCTAATTTACACTAAAATAAAACTATTTATGCATTTTAAAATTCGAATTCAGTTAGATTATTAAAACTTACTTTAATTTTAGAAATTTCCATTTTCTATTATGATATAACGAACATTCATAAAAAATTCTCGATAAATAAACTATTGAATTAGTTTTATATAGTTCAACGATCATATATAAAAACATTCCCTACATGTTAACTATTTAATTAACTTTTTTATCTTAAAAATGATACTCAAATAGGTTAAAAATATATTTCTAAGTAAAAACAAGGCAAAATTAGGAGGCACAGTGGAATTTTAAACGCAATGAGTATTTTAAAAAATTAAAAAAAAAAAAACTTAACAAAAAATTATTATTAAAAATTATTAAAATTTAAAATTTTTACTGTAGTTAAATTAATTTTGCTTCAATTTATATATGACAAGGTTGTATAACTCAAAGCTTATAATGTACAAAATGCTTTGTAATGCCTATTTGTAAGATGTACATATAGCGGCTCATAAACTGATGTACTGCCTTTACATTCAAATAAAACCTTTTTTTCATGTTTTCTGCTTTACGATGTCTTAAGTTTAATTCATGTGCCTTTATCTTATCTTTATTTACACTTTACGTAATAGAGGAAACACTAGGTCATGCTTTATAATCTTTGTAAATTTAGTCCCCTCCTAACAAATTCTTCTCTCTGAACACAATTCTTTCTTCATAAAGAATCAATATATTATTTTTCATATGGTTCTAAATATAGCTATACCAGATCATATCTTAAAGTTATTACATCGAGGTACTTACATTAGATATTTTATAACTTTTATGGGTAATTTCTTTTATTCCCATCACTTTAAATTGCTTCCTTTCTCTATTTTCCTTTACTAATACCCCTACTTATTGATATTTAAGACAATGGCATCATTTTAGGAATTAATTGAAGGGAAGTAGCACGTCTAGAAGTCATTGTTCTTAACATGAATCGTTATCTCCGGTGAATAACATTTTACAAATTTTGGGAAAATTTTAGTTTTAAGCTAAGCATACGAAAGTTTCCTGCAGATAAATGCAAATATCGAGTTACGGACTGCTTCATAAGACAGCTATTAATTTAAAACACACAGTTTGAAGGTAATACTACCCTTAATGTCTCGCAAAGTTTGTTATTTTAAAAGGGATATTAAATAAAGATGTAGAAGACTCCAATTAAAATATTCCCATAAAGAATTTAGCACAGCTTACGACTAAACTGCAAATGCAAATTTTAACTTTGAAACGTTATTCTAGAAATTGCATCTTCTGTAGCATTGTTGAATTAAAAGATGGATCATTAAGTAAGAAAGATAAAACTAACTTGATACTGTGCAAAGTTGTATTCAACTTTGAGTCATTATATACAGTGGACTCCGCTTAATTTGATCGTGGTTAACGTTATCAATCGCTTATTGTTATCGAAATCACTTGATTCCGATTTTCTCTATTCATTTGTATGTCAAAATTATCGCTTTATGTGATCGTTAGTTTTTGAACCTCATTTTACCTGACAAAGGAATATTTAAAATGTATTCAAAAGAAAACCATTCTTTTGGTTAGAATTTCTGAGAATTTTCCCTCTTTCACCTAGGGAAATGGAGAATGGCCAAAGGAGGGAGATAAACCCGTTCCTGGAATTTTTCAGAAATACACACACCCTGTTGATTGCCAATGGTTGTCAGATAAGCAGGAGTCAATACATTCTCATCGGAACTAAGAAGAAGCGTATTCATATTTTATGGCTTGCTCGCTTGCAGCTTGTGGATATGGAATCCAGAAAGCGAGTGATTTAACATTAAAACAAAAGAAAATTTAAATCGTTATGACAGGTTACCAGAAGTGAGTCTGCGCAATGCTACAGAACAGTTAAACATTTCTCAGCCTATATTTTGCAAAATTTTGAAAAATCGTGATGAACTTACTAGAAGAGATAAACAAAATGAAAATACGGAGTGCAAACGTAATAGAGCTAGTAAAGATGAGCAGAAGCTAAAGTGATGAACTTATTAGAAGAGATAAACAAAATGAAAATACGGAGTGCAAACGTAATAGAGCTAGTAAAGATGAGCAGAAGCTAAAGTGATGAACTTATTAGAAGAGATAAACAAAATGAAAATACGGAGTGCAAACGTAATAGAGATAGTAAAGATGAGCAGAAGCTAAAGTGATGAACTTATTAGAAGAGATAAACAAAATGAAAATACGGAGTGCAAACGTAATAGAGATAGTAAAGATGAGCAGAAGCTAAAGTGATGAACTTATTAGAAGAGATAAACAAAATGAAAATACGGAGTGCAAACGTAATAGAGCTAGTAAAGATGAGCAAGTTGAAAAGGCTCTAAAATTTAGTTTGAAGATGATCAAGAAAGTGATGGTTCAGTCAACGGACCTCTTATGAAACAAAAAGCAAAAAGTTTAGCTGCTCAAATGGGAAAAAAAGATTGTTGCAAAAAATGGTTGGTTCCAGCGATGGAAGACACACGAAAATACTGTTTACAAGAGAATTAACGGAAATTTAGTACGTGTGAATTAAAGGGAGGGGGGGTAAATTTATCTAATTCTGCGTTATTGTTATCAATCGGTTATTGTTAACAAAATCACGTTGTCCAAAACTAATCACATTAAGTGGAGTTCACTGTATTTTCCCCTTTTATAAAACTTGATGTACATAATTTTCTTCAATATTAAAGAATCAGTTGGATCTGTTAGGATTTAGGATTGTCGGTGTGAGAATATTTCAAAAATATATTTTTAATAAAAACTACTATAAACTTACCTTAACACTATATTTTTTTGTTCTTCAGCTGGAGTTACCTTCAAATACGTAAAATACGTTTCATACCAATGTAGATTTCAGGAGATTCAACAATATATCCTCCATATTAAAAAACAAATGAAAATCATAAATGCTAACAAAAGAAAATTTTTATCTCGAGAAACTGATAAATACCTACAAACATGAATTTTCCTGGAGAGCTATTATAGTGCAAAATGTTATAAGATCACTAATGGAAAATAAATTTAAAATGTACAAGTGTTTTATCATGAATGAAAATTTTAAAACTAAATAGAGAGTATATATTTTTTCTCTTAGAAATGAGCTGTTTACTTCTTTATAGCAAGGGATATAATATTTAGGAAAATCATTTTTTTTTAATTCATTAAAAATGTTTTAAACGTTTTGTCTTTAAAAAGGTTTTGATTTCTACTCTACTTACATGTCAAAAATAGTTGTAATAAGTATAAAAAATGCATTGCTTTTGAACTGTTTTTAAATTAACTAGTATTAACTAGTAAAGAAATCATTAAAGTGAATGAAAAAGTAAACTCAACAAACATAAACTTTTCATATAAACGATGATAATCTTACCATTTTGGTACATATTTCTTATAGAATTTATTTCTCATTTATATTCTTTTCAGTTTCCGAAACCTCTGTTATGCAATTCGCCTCTTTATATAAGCGTAGTATTTACAAACTGAATTATTCATTTTATAACATTACCTTAATCTTTCCCTCATAATAAAATTTTGAGCTAGAGAAAGTTTACTTCATCATTGTTCTTACATCAAGTTAGTTTAACTAATGATAGTAATAAAATAGTAAGATTAAATTGCTTTGAAAACTGTCATAAATAATAAGTAAAAATTAGATCAATATTTTATATTTCTCATTGGATTTAAACTTAATACACTTGCTGTTTATAAAAAATGATCCACTAAAATACACGGATGTTATATATATATATATATATATATATATATATATATATAATATATATATATATATATATATATATATATATATATATATATATATAATATGTTATATATATATATATATATATATATATATATATATATAATATCAAATCCCATTAAATGACTAAATTTCAACAGTTTCTTATTTTTTCTTTAACAATGTGTTGCTTAATTAAATTCATAATTTATCTCATTTAATATAGCTGTGATTCTTCTAATTTTTCAATCCGTACTTAATAAGTATTTATGAATCTAATTAGCTATAAATGAACAGTCGTTATTAGCTAAATGAATTTTGATTTTTAAACCTCTTTGTGCAATAAACGTATCAGCATGCCGTGATCATTTAAAATTAAGCAAATTTAAAGTGGACGAATTTGATTCAAGGTTGATCCTAATGAACTATATTGCCTTTTGCATTTTTTAAAATTTATGTGAATGAAATCATTAAAAATTTGCTATTAAAACTTAAACCAGAACTACACTAGATCCCATAGAGTGGTAAAAGATTTTCGGATGCCTAAGAAATATTTTCTGGTTTTAAATAAAATGTAAAGTAAATGCGGATAACGTGCTAATGTATTTTCAATACGAGGAATTTAGTAGTATTGTACTTGACATATACATTGCATGGTTTACATCGAGGTATTCGAGTAATTTGTCTCTCCAGGGAAACGATTGTCAGAAAAATTCGTATCACTGAAGTTACGAGAGAAGAGCTAATTAAAGCAAGAGCGACTTTGTGGGAAGCCAATCTCTGTGTGATCTATTAACTTGTGTATTTGTTATCAGACTTATTACCATAGTATTATTTAGAGATAACATTTGGTGATCCTCGAAGGCACTTATAAATAAAACATAGATAGAAATAGCATCTAATGCATATAGTGTGTTTTACAATAGACTGTATGGTGCTTATTCAACTCGTATTATACCATTCGGTATTTAAGAGGCAAACGGTGAGTTTTCAGTTCAGTATGTGATCACAAACCACATAAACAAGCAATGAAATTATGAATGGTGTGGCAGAAAGTAGATTTGTAGACTTGTAGATCACTAATATTGCACACGTGAAATCTTTAAAAGTTTTATCTTCTTACGTTCTTCAAAAGGGGAATTGTTGAAAATCTTATAATGTTTTCACTGTATGTGGGGAATAATCTTCATGAACACTAACAATACCAAATATATGTATACCAAATATATAGAAATCACTGCTAAATAACCATGTGAATATAGAACTAATAAAGTACTGTGCCAAGTATGTTGGTAATCATGTCCTTTTAAGGGGTGGGTTCAACTTGCTATGATTGTAAAAAATGTAATATATGGCAATTTTTTATACCAACAACAGTTTAATCTTTTTAATAATTTTTTCCTAATAACCATATGTACGTCAGATAACCATAGTTATTGATATTAAACATTAATTTCAGGGATCTTGAAAATGTTATAGCTAGTTATTTCCTGTTTGGTTACCTTTTAAGTATGAATACATACGATATTGAGTAAAAATACTCAAAGAGTATTTTTAAAAGCAATAAATGCTAAATTTAAGAAGTATGTGTGTGAAAAGGTAAATGTATAATATTTCCTGACCAGTTCTTTGACAGTTGGAAGGAAATTTTGAGAAGGAATGCGGAAGAGAGTGCAAGAGGTTGAAAATGGCTAGTGCAGGGTGATAGTGCATGATAGAAGATAGAGCAGATAGAAGAGAGAAAGGAAGTCAATAAGCAGGTACAGAAATTTATTACAGTTTGCATACACAGAGAAGAGGAACACAAGTACACAAGCACATGATACACAAACAGCAAACAAATGATTTGATAGCACTTGGAAGCCTGAGGAAAAGGGTTAAAAATCTCCAGGCTTTTATATCATTTACTTCGTATTCATTAAAATACTGTACACAATCTTATTTGGTCTGATACTTTTGATCTCAGTTTGATCACTCAAAAATAACATGCAGGCTTTTTTTGGTTTATGATCCATTAAAGTAACACACAGTGTTAGGAAATATCACCGTTGAAGCCCTGACTTCAACAGTTCACGGATTGTCCTCAAATATTTGTTTACAAGAGTGCATTGTTTCAGTTTATGTAGCAAGGGAAAAGAAATCTAAGAATAAGTTTTTCTCGTTCTTGTACGGTTGAGAAATGTTTTGTTTCCCATAAGTATAATTTGAAACACGTTCTTACATTTGGCACTTTAATTGTAAATGTTAGGATTTAGATAAATGTGAGGAAAGCTCGTAGAAATAAATGATTGGAAAATGGATTATATGAAATATGAATAAGCTGGTCAGTTGGTATTTTACTGATGCTTACTGCACAAAGTTGTTTTTTATAATTACTAAGGTAATATCAAAAGAAGCATACTACGTTGATATTTAAAAAAATTATATTCTATATATATTCAAGAAAGTATTTAAAAATTCTCATTTAGTCACTGACTGTTTAATTAATTACATTTAAAATCTGGAATTATTTAGTTGGTGATCGTCTACTAAATAATTTTGAATAAATATAAGTTAAAATCTGTTATTAAATTAAAAAATGAGTTTAGTTTTAAGTTATTTTGAAAATGTAGTGACAGTAAAGGAGGTTAAATATTGCATCTACTGAAAAACTTAATAACAGGATGTAATTTTAAGAGTTTTCTCTTCCCAGAAACACATATGAAAAAGGTTTATAATGTGGTAGACTTTAGTTTCACAAAAAGAAATTGTTTCAATATGAAATTTTAGAATCATGTATAAAATATGCTCAATAAATTTTAGTTTTCTTTAGTTATATTTTCTTAATGATTATTTGAATCAAAATTTTAACAGTCATCAGATTACGCATGATTTAATTTTAAAAGTAAATTTCGATACATGAGTATGCAAATTTTTGATTACAATACATGCTACGATAAATAACAGCTTTAATTCAATGAAGTGTAAAAATAAGATTATCCGTTTGATTAAGCAGCCAAAACGAAATTTAATTGAATACTTTTTAACATGGATATGCAATTTTCAAAAGGCTTATATGTAATAAAATAATAATAAAAGAATTAAAGATTTATTGTTGATATTATAAGTATTATTATATTAATAAGAAATAAGATTAATGAAGCAAAGAAAAAATAACAAGTTTAATGAACCATTTAAAATTTAAAATTATATGAAATTAAAGCTTATCAGTGATTTCAATTTAAAACGTTTGGAATAATTTTCATGAGAGTATAAAAGATTTTTTTGGGAAAGGTTTCATATCAAAATAAGATGTGTTATAAACTTTCTTTTTTACTCATACCACAGAAATACCAAAATTTAAACTTCATATTAATCTAATTAACCATATTTTTTGTAAAGCTATCATAAGCAGTAGGGCATTAGATAAATATTTATTTCGAGACAACTCGAAATTATATTCGTATATTTCAATTGGATGCATATTTAGAACTGAGAATAAATATAATAATGAAAACTATTCATATATAATTTTTACTAACTGTTATGTAAATTATTGTGCTGTGAAGAAGCACTACAGTAGCAAGCAAGCAATTTATATCATTTATGTATTGAGCTTAAATTATACTATTTCAAAAATATAATTTAGGACCAGAAAATCTATACAGAGAGACAAAACTTCCTTTTTAAAATATTAATTGCATGATAATGAGTTGGAAAAGCTGTAGTTGCTTTGATAACTGTAGACAGATGTAATAATGTTGATCTTGGTAATCAAGATATATAAGCTTTAACGGTATATAATATATGCAAAAATAAAACAAAACGAATAAAATTAAAGAAAACTGAAAAAAAAGATACATATATGGAAAATATTAGTACTAGAAGATACAATAATTCAATGGATATATGAAATTTAGGTTAGAAAATAATTGTTACTCCTGAATGATTTTTAAAGAGATTGATTTATACTAGAAACGAATTTAATAACAGGGAAAAAGTGTGCAGAGTAAAATAACTTTGCACTATTTTGATGTTGTATTTAATTTTTGATAAAAATGAGCAAAATCAATTTAGGAGGAGAGACAAAACGTATACTGCGTTTACACTTAACACTTAATTAGTGTATGAAATGCTACTAAAATAATGACTTGATAATAGTTATTTTATTTATTGTTTATAATTATTTTACTAAGATTTCTATTTCCGACTTTATAACGTCATCATCTAAGTATTGATATTTCATTGTGTTATATTTAAACCAAATTATTTTATCTAATATATTTTGAAATTTAAGATACAGAGCTTTTTGCACTACTTAGTCATTTCATTTCATATGAGGAGCTAAACAATAATCTTCTACTTTGACAGTTTTAAACAAGTTAACATCTTTGTTATTCAGCCTAAGTAAACAGCAATGTACGATGAATGAACCATTTGGCTAATGTTTCAACATCTTACCATAAGATAATCAACCAATCTCATGAAAACATAGGATAATGTTACGCATAGACAATGAGTATAACATCCGTTACCAGAATAGTAATACATCAACCAACCATTAAATGAGAATGGGATGAGGGGACGAAGGTTAGAGATATATATCGGGAAGGAGGACAGAGTAAATTTTATGAACTATCTCACTTTCAACAGTCCACCGTGTAGTGTGGACTAAATATATGTTATGATATTTACAGCGTCAAAATATCTTCTTCAAGCCTGCTGAACCGTTTTTTTTCAAGAATCGTGATTGATTATTCACCTGAAGTGGAGGCTTGGTCTGCTTGTCCTCCAGACACTGTGAGAAGGTAGGACGAAGAGGACGATGCAGAAGACGATGCGTTCGATCTTGGCCACCTGTGGTTGTGCTGGAGGGAGGTTAAGCTGGAACTGTTGCTTCCCTGGTAGTCTTTTTCTTTTTCACTACTCCTTCTCGGGTTGCCGCCGAGGTCACCAGCCTGCTTCAAGAGCTGGTAGACTGGATCGACGTTCCCTTGCTGATTTCCCTCTGGTGAAGGAGATGGAATGATGTCACACCAGCTTATTAAGAGCGATGCAAACACGTGATTTACAAATTTAGATAGATGCAGCCATCCCCTACTGTATTTCCTCAAAAATTTAAATTTACTGAAGATATTCTTAAGAGACCAGAAAAGTTGATTTTAATAATGGAACTTGGAATCGGGTTTTGATAAAACATCAAACATTTTACGAGAGTTTGGGTTGAGAATTTTCTACCTTATCATCTATTAACCTGTTTAGACTTTTGTATCATAATGCACAAAATCTTATGCATTTGAAATATATAGATATAAAAACTATGCAATGGTAAACCTGTAATAAAAAAAACTTCTAATCTTTAAAAAAAATAATGACTTTACTTATCAATATTTATTTATCAAAATCATATTTTGATACTCTGTTGCTATATTTTTTGAAGATTTTTTTCTCAGTAAAATATTAAAAAAATCCAGCAATTAAGATTTAGTTGTTGTAAAATCAATGGGTGTCTGATTATAAAATCAATTATTGTTTCTAAGAGGAAATGCCAGTCATAAAAAAGCCTTAGAAATATACATATATAAAGAAAAGTATTTAAATTTACTATATGTCAAATAATATATTTTAATATTACTTTTCAAAATTTTTTGTAACATTTTAATGATAAATTTGCAGAAATGAAATTTTTTTTTTCTCTATAACTCTGATTTTATTAATATCCGTTGAGGATAAAAACAATCAAGTTTTCAAAACTTTAAGGATTAGGGTCAGAAATAAATTGGATTTTATAAATATTCGGAAAAGTTTATGATAATCTAAAAAGGAAACAACAGCCAGGACTTTTAAAATTCTAACAAATTAATTCATCAGTAAGAGGAATAAAATAATGAAGCGATCTCCGATAATGGTACATTTTGTAACTTAATAAACAATTTTTTTTTCTGTTTTTAGAGAAATAATATACAGAAAGTTTGGACCCTATATCATTTTGGTTTTAAGAAAACAGGAGAAAATACAATGTATTAATTTAGGTATTCTCCTATTAATGAAATCAAATTTTATAATTCTTGGCCTCTTAAGAAATCTAAATAAATCAAAGAATTTGAATTCAACAAATTTTTATGTACAACGAAATGATTACTGAAAGAAACAACTATCAAAAATTTACTATTTAGACCAACTTTCGGTTTTTTAAAATAAGATTTTAAAATAAGAATGAGTTTTTAAATAATTAAAATATGATATACGCATTGATGATGCTTATATATCCAAAATTAATTTATATAATGCCTTTTAATATACACAATGCAAAACTATGAAATTACTTTAAGGAATCAAGTACGCATAAAAGGATGACTGCAGATTAAAACTAATTGAGATTAAATTGAAATAGTGTAGTATTTCACGGAGTTAAAGTTTGATAATCTAATTATATGGGTACGCACTAAATTCATGAGTTGCGTAACTTTTGTTACAAAAGATAAAAAAGCTTTTTTAAAGAGAGTAATAAATCGAAAAATATAGAATAAAACAATGTGCATTTAACAGTAAAAAGTGCAGTTCAATAATTCAAAAGTGTATGTTGTGTTCTGAAAATATGACTTCAAAAGATCATTAGAAAATTTTATCACGTTCATAAGTGGCTTTTGAAAGTATTTAAATAGAATGATATATTTTGTTTTTACATTCATCATAACGATCCCTCTCAAAAAGTTTTATTTCCAAATCTATGGTCACGCTTCACGAAATGTTAAGATGACAGAAAATTTAAGACGATAAAGTGTTTTTCACAACCATATGTTTATCATTATCGATTTATACTTGGTTGTAAAATAAACTCGAGGATCAAAGTTTTGTAGTATTTCCATTTGAAGTGGTTAACAGAGATTTTTAATGTTCAATTGTTTATTTCAAAAGCTGGAAATAAAGAAGTAATGGAAATGATAATTTTCTTTTTGTCATTTTTAAAGGTTTGGCATCAGCAGAAAATACCGAAAATGTTACGAAGCCAAAGCAGCTTTGTTATTCAAGCATTTCATTCTTTAGAATAATCATAACACAAGAACAAAATGCATTAATTTCTTTTATATCATAATCGACCTACCTGCATGGAAACTTGCAAGAAGTCTACTTTAATGCTGCAGTTTCCCTTTAAAGATACGGTTAACTGGTGCAAGACCATCCCTCCTTTTCACTTTTCGGGTCTCCACTCTTTTGTTAGAGAACATCATCATTGTAACGTATGTCAATCGAGTTAAATTGATTATTCTTCGCTTTTAAAAAGGCGGGGAGAATGAAAGATCGAGAATCAATTGTTGCCTTGCAAATATGTCGCAATCCTTTGATATCTTCAGTCACATCTGACAATAATTAGTAAAGCAAAGCGGGTGCTTTGGAAATTTTAATAGTTAAGAACAATGTACGAGTATAACTTGCAGTATTTAACTCTCAGGGTAAAATGGAAAGGGGGTTGTAGAATAAATAATCCCAAGTGATGTCAAATATAAGAAAAAGCACACAAAAACTACATATATAAAGCATGCTTCTCTAACGCTACGCAAATGCAGTACGGAACACAGAAAGAATGTTAGTAAGAGTATAGTCTGAATGTATATACATAATAAATTCAAGCATTATGAAGGAGGGGGCGTGAAAGTAATCACGAAGAAGCTGAAATCAGAAAAAATGCGGTAAGAAAATAAAAGGTCATAAACCAGTCATTTTTCATACAAGTATTCAAACATTCAGGCAAGCAGTATGATATAAGGATATCTGCTTAAAATTCTTTGAAACAATAACTGTAAAAAAAAGCTATACAAAGAAGTCAGAGCGTAGGTTTAGCAGATGCTATGCTTTTGTTCTCTTTCTGCCAGTCTAAACAAATAAAACCCAGGTGGTTTCACATCTATTATATATTGCTTTTATAATTTACAAAATAATATGGATAAAATAAAAGTTAATGGGAATTCAAATAATATCATTCTTTCAGATTTAGAATTATATTTTGATAAGGAACAAATTGAAGCGATGGTTCAATATATACACCAAATAATAAAAAAATAAATAATTATAATTTTTATACTTTTCTTTTGAAAGTGAAACAAACTGGGTACTTAGTTATAGTACATCTAAATACTTCCAAAGTAGATTGCATTAGATTAACACTCAAATTGTGCTTGCATAAATAAAATTTAAAATCCGAAGTATGGAATTTGTTTAAACTGCAAAATATCAATTCTAAAAAGAATAAAAAATAAATCTATCACATTGTGATTAGATTATAAATTCAAGTTTTGCAGCATGGAAAACTATGTGTAAGAGTTTGTATAGTATTATCAAATAAATAAATAATACTGAACATAACTTGTGGTTTAATGCGACTTTTCAAAACTCTTGCTTACAGTTTCTTTGCTCGGAATCTTGCAAATAATCCGTTTTTATTAGGAAAAATGATTTATTGTGACGTGCATATTAAATATACTTTTCTATCTAGGAAATTGGTGATTTACAGTGTAGATATAACATTTTGCCATAAAGAAAAATTGCGTCTTTCTCTTATTTCTCCTATGAGATTTCAGTATTTATATACCATTCTATTAAAGAACAGTACGGAGAAAATATAGGGATATTTTGTACTCTTTACATTTTCTAGAAATATATGCTTACGTGAGAATTATTAATCCAAAGTCTAATATTACTAGCAATGGTATATAAAAATACTTTTTAAATTGAGATTTATTTAAGAAAATAAATTAATTCAAATTATTAGATTATAGATAAAGTTAATATGATTTTAATTTTTTTGGTGGGAATTATTCTTAGCTAATCTTATCTGTTGAAGTTTAGACACAAAGCTAATCTTAACTTTTAACTTAAAACCGTGTTATATAAACCAAGGTGTTTCTTATTTTCTTTTGAAGTTATTATTAAATAAATAGTAGCTCTAATGAGATGTAGTAAAATATATTGTAATAAGCAATGAAAATAGCGACTTTGGTAAATACCCTGGCATTAAAAGAGATAAAAAGGATTTTACTTTACAAGAAATTGTTTAACTGTTTTAGTAAAAAATCTTTAAATTTTTACAAGAAATTATTCTTGATTTGTCACTATTATTTAAATGTAAAGATAATTGTAGCAAGTAAAATGAATTTAAAATTTATTACTTTATTTTTAAAAATTATGCAATAGGAATGCTGATATGCCTATTAATATGATTTTACTTATTAATAAATCAAAAATTGAAACAAGAAACTGAATGCAATTTTTTGCAAACATTTTTTTGAAAAGAACTGCAGAACTGTAGGAATTAACAACAACTGTATGTAACTGCTTTTACTGTCAGATTTTACAGTTTATACTAGAGAAGAAAAAAAATGTTGAATAACTGCAAAGTTTGTAATTAAAAGTAATACTTCAATAAATGAGCATGAGGATTTCCTCGGCAAAATATGATCTCAAACTTAATAAAACGTCCTAAAAACTCAGTTTTCAACAGCTTTTGATCAGGATAATAAAATGAAAGTTTATTACAAATATCAAGCTTAAAAATATCGCATTTATAATAACAAATTCATAGAATAAAATGTAAACTGAGTATCATTTCAAATTTTGAGGAAGAAAAATATCTGGGTTTTAAAATACTGGGGATAAATTTTGATTCAATTAATTCTGTATTTAGTATTTCTTACTTAGTTGTCTATTTTTGTTCATAATTTATTATGTTTGTCTATTTTATTGTTACTTATGACTGGTTTTCACATTGCATTATATATATATATATATATATATATATATATATATATATATATATATATTTGACAAATACTTTTTGTAAGAATCTACATATATTCGACACAAATAATTTAATGTTTAAACGAAATATATTCTTTAGTTTTTAAATTTTGCATTTTATGTATTTAAAGCTATTAAATTAACTTTATTGAAAGCTTTTGCAGACCAATGACACTGCTTCTTTCACATAATTTGTTTTGAAATAAGTAACATGAAAAAATAAGTTAGAAAAGAATTGTTCATTATTTGATATAAAGTCGATGCAGACTTTAAGAATTTATTTACAATTTTATTAGATAAGAGGACGTTCAAAGTATTTATTACATGAACGGAGATGAAAACTGTGTAGTTCTGAAAATAAATGTAATCAAGTCACTTAATTTCTAATACTTCTGATGATGTACTTTTGATGATGAGTTTTATTATGTAAATGTAAGTAGCATGGTTAAAAAATTACCAAATCTAAGCAAAATGGCTAAAACACACACACAAAATTAAAAAAACAAAAACAAAAAAGTAAAAATACTATTTTTACGAACAGTTTCACCAATTTACTCAAAAAAGAAGATTGTAGCAAATTAGTGGGTGAAGCTTTTAAATGCATAAATAGGCATTTAGAAAATTTAGTTTTCCATCCATTAAAAGAATTTAAATTTAACACATTATTTCGGAATGTTTTTAGGTAAAAATTTGATTTTCAATTTTTGTAAGGTTGACATTTCGAAACTATGATTTATCAAAATTTGTAGGACAAGTATTTGAACACAGTAATGAAAAATTTCCAAAAATATTAAAACAATAATAATAGAAGACGTAATAATACCAAAATGTTTATAAAATTCTCCCCAAAATAATGTGACATTAATTTTAAAACTGTTATATATATTTTTCTAGCATATTTCGCTTAGAATATCTTTGCATTTGTTATTCTATCAATAAAAGATTGTTTTACTCATAAAAAGGATAAGCAATAATTATTTTTCGACTTGTATTATGAAAGTTTCACCATGACTTAGAAGAGTTTTTATTCACTTAAAGCATTTTCAGAATTAGAATGCTTTCAGTAAGACTTTTTAAGTAAAATACCTTGGTGAGAGTTAAAAATGTTTAAATTTGGTATATAAAATTTTATGAAAAAGAAGCATTCTCTATTCTGAAGCATTTAAGTACTAAAAAATAAAACGTGTAAATTTTATAATCCAAATTAAACGTTTCCATATCAAAACTATTATATTTGAGCTCATACAATTCTGTGAGTTTTATTTAAGATGGTAAAGTGTTTGAGTATATCTTAGTCGTCTAAAGGTATTAATTATTCAATATCTTCATTTCTACAACTACTTCCTACTTATATATTCAGCAGCGTTTATTACCGTGGTGCTTGGTTCATTGAATCATAACCTCTGGAATCTCAAAAGTGCACTTTTAAGCACAGAATTTATGGCTGGCTTTGAAAACTTAATTAACGAAACAACATTAAAAGCCAATAAGCAATAGTATTCTTTTCGTTACAATTTAAAATTCCTATATCAACTGTTAAATGGCAGAAAATGCAATCGTATATATAAATTTGATCATAATCTGTTAAAAAAATGATAGCTATAAAATTTTCCTCAATAATATTATTATATAATAGCATAACTTCTTAAAAGTCAAAATAATTTAGGCCTGTTCTATACCAATTAAATTTCTAATCAAGTAGAAAAATGCCTATTAGTATTATATACTGTATTTTCTGTAAGTTTTTCTCCTTTAATTTTGAATAATTATTATCTATTGAATACTTGCAGTATAATTCATAAGAATTATAATTTATTACAATACTCGAAGTTTCAAACTTATTCAGTAACATAAAAATTGCTAAAAAACTAAAAAAATTGATACTTTTGCCCTTAAATTGCTTTTAATATGTTACTTATGTTACTTGAACACTCTGAATTTGTAAGTCCACTTGCAATTTATAGGGACAAATTTTAAAAAGAAGTAAAAAAATATTACTATAATTTAGTTTTATCTATCTTAATTTATCTAGCTTTCACGTGATATATATATTATAAAGAAAAACAAGCTCTTCCATTCTGTGTTATGAACGTCTAATGATTAAATGGCCTTCAACTTATTGTCATTAATTTCTCTTAAAAATAAAAAATGCAATATAGTGCAATAATTAAACTGAATAGTTTGAAAAAATAATAAAGTTTTACAGTAAGAATAGATCAATAAAAAAGTAAATTATATAAACGCAGAAAACCTAATTAGAAATTCGATGACCATAAATATTTGAAACATATTGCCAAATACAATTTTTTATTTTTTGATTTTGAAGAATAGTTAAAATTGTATCACAGTGAAGAAATAAATATAATATAAATATTACTCTTTGCTTCAAATTTAACTTTTTACTGTCCATTTTACTGAACGTGCTTTCAGTAAATCTTAAAGAATGGTTTAGTTTAGTTAATTTTTGGAGTCCAATCGTAAATCTTTTCAGACTAAATGAATATTTATGAGATATTTGAATAAAAATATATTTTGTCTAAAATTTTGTTTTTGAAAAGATTTTTGTGAACATGGAATAAAGAAAAATTGAGTGTTATTTAAATCTTGTTCCCAGATTGATAGTTATAGTTACATTTTCATATAAATTAGAAATTATGAAATAAAGATATATACATTGTTAAAGGAGGATAATATTAAATTCCTCTTCTCTAGTTCTTAAATATTAAATATTAAAGTTTTCCTGATGCACATTCTTTATACAGAAATAATTATTAAAGCTATAGAAGAAACAGATAAAATTTAATAGCGATAAATTTATGATTGTACTTGTTGACAAAAATAAAACATTGTTTTTGATTACAATGGAAATAAAATGCTAATAAAACAAACCAAGAATGAGGCAAATTCTGTATAAATGAGGATTAAAATAGTAATTTACTGAAATTTCCAGGAAATATTTTATAGAATTTTAACACGGAAGGGAAAATGACTAGAACTTATAAGCTAAATGTATTGGTGAGAAATATATAAATATGTATAAATCTATTTTCGAAAATTATAACTTCTGCGAAAAAAAGATGGATTAAAAATACTACGATTATCTATTTTTTTAAATTTCATAACTTTTTAAAAATATTCATACAAATAAATTTTGAATACATTTCTTAAGAATTATCTCCTCAAGTTTTGTATAAATTTCAAAGTATAGTTCTTATCACTGATGTGATAAAGTTTTATAGTTGCAAACACAGATAATTTTTAATTTCTTCCTGTGAGTGCATTTCTTTGCATTTAAGATTTATCTTTTATTAAGATTTACCTTTTGCTTTTAAGATAAAAGGTAAGATAAAATTAATAATAAGTTGAAGTTTGGTTTCATTAATCTCATTACAGTCTGTTAAATTTGCTTTATAGGTGGGACTAAAGACTAAATATGCCGTCACAATATCACTAATTTTAACTCTACAAATATATT
>CM063501.1:65918382-65935882 GCA_032207245.1 Pardosa pseudoannulata
AAACAATTTTTCCAATCAACGGGAACAACATGGGCACTGTAAGTATGCCTAAGACAATGTTAATCACAGTAAAAGTATGACTTTTGTATGCTTAAGCAAAATGATTTAGTCATAAGCATTCTCGTTGTTAGCAATAAATAAAACAGTTAGATAATATGTAGTGCAATACGAACATTTTTTGCATATGTATGATGCAAAATGATGTTTTTTGCATGTGTGTGCTGATCTATATTTTCATATGCATATTACTGATTTTAACCTTTTAAAATATATTTGTTTTCCTGACTACATAATTTGCAATGTTATCGTTTCCTGTGTCTCAATAGTAATTAGCATGGTATTCAGGTTTTTTCCTGTTCAACACAAAGCACTTTTTCTATTTAGCGGGAACAACGTTATACACTGTAAGTATGACTAGAATAATGTTAATCACAGTAAGAGTCTGAGTTATGTATGTTTAAGCAAAATGATTTAGTCGTAGTCTTTCTCATCATTAGCTATAAATAAAACAGTTAGATAATATGTAGAACAACAGAAACATCTTTTTGCATATGTATGTGATGATCTATTTTTTCATATGCATATGACTGATTTTATCTTTTTAAAATATATTTCTGTTTGTCTGATTACATAATTTGCAATGATATCGTTTTCTGTTTCTCAATGAGTCAATTAGCCTGATATTCAGGTTTCTACCTGTACAACACAAAGCACTTCTTCCATTTAATAGGAATAACGTTATAGACTGTAAGTATGACTAGGATAATATTAATCACAGTAAAAGTCTGAGTTATGCATATTTAAGCAAAATGATTAAGTCATAGTCTTTATCTCCATTAGCCATAAATAAAACAGATAATATGTAGAACAATAGAAACATTTTTTTGCATATGTATGTGCTGATTTATTTTTGCATATATATATACATTACTGATTTTATCCTCTTAAAATATATTTCTGTTTGTCCGATTACATAATTTAAAATTTTATCGTTTTCTGTTTCTCAATGAGTCAATTAGCATGGTATTCAGGTTTTTATCTGTTCAACACTAAGCACTTTTTCCATTTAATGGGAACAACGTTATAGACTGTAAGTATGACTAGGATAATATTAATCACAGTAAAGGTCTGAGTGATGATGATGAAAATGATTAAGTCATAGTCTTTATCTCCATTAGCCATAAATAAAACAGATAATATGTAGAACAATAGAAACATTTTTTGTATATGTATGTGCTGATTTATTTTTGCATATATATATATATATATCTATATATATATATATATATATATATATATTACTGATTTTATCCTCTTAAAATATATTTCTGTTTGCTTGATTACATCATTTGCAATGTTATTGTTTTCTGTTTCTCAATAAGTGAATTTGAATGACATTCAGGTTTTTACCCGTACAACACAAAGCACTCCTTTCACTTAATGGGAACAACATTATACACTGTAAGTATGATTGGGACAATGTAAATTACAGTAAAAGTCTGAGTTATGTATGTTTAAGCAAAATGATTAATTCATTGCCCTTCTTGACATTAGCCATAAATAAAACAGTTATATGCAGTAAAGTAGGAACATGTTTTAAGTAGTGTTGAACGATTTAATTTTTATGAAAATGTTTTGTTTAATAAAATTTTAATAAAGTTTAATAAATTATTTAATAAAAAATTTCTCATTGTAATATTTTAGTCATGTACTATATAGCGGATTTATTTATTCACAGAAATTTATTTATAAAAATACAGTTAAAATTTGAAATTTAAGACTTCTCACGCATTTATAGAAAATATTTCAGTTTTTAGTTTGGTTTGGAGTGTTACTGTCTACATTTTGCAATACGAAAGATAATGAGACCAGGGCCTACAGCTTAAATCCGATTCCGAACGGCTACGAACATCCATGCCACAGTGGGATACGAACCCATGAACTCCGATACCGAAGGTCAGCACCCTAACAATGTTCGGCCCTGTTCGGCAGAAAATAATTTTATCCTCAATCTAATAAAATAAGAACACCTTCTTTTCTGATCAATAAATGAAATCACCATTCTTCTTATTATATGTTTGTATAAAATATTAAGAAATACCAGAGGCATAGTTTAAAAACATGCGTTATTTCTGGAAAAATTTAAAACTTCATCTTTTTAAAGATAATTTAAATTAAAAAATCACGGAGAATTAATGCAACACGCGAATCAATGACCTAAACATTCCTCGAAAGTTTCTCAAAATAAACACTATCCATGTCGTCACTAACTGCAAACAGCGAAATGCTCTTATGTAGAAATTCGATTTCGTGGAATAATGTTTGTATGGTTTCACAGGGTTGCTGCTGTTTATTTATCTGAACCGAGTCAAATGGTGAATTCGGTATACATGTCGTTATGTTCTATTCATGGAAAGTGAAAATTTCTGCTGGTAAAAGTGATTTAATTAAAAGATTGGACTTCAAAAGTGTTGTTCCGACTGCTTAGAAATCCTTGTTATAATTACATATGAATACATGAACTATTTTTATTGTATTACTGTAGTCGGAGAACGACAATGTCAATATCCTAAATATTAAAATTTACCTTGTTTAGAGTGTAAATTACAATAAAAGCGAAAGTGCATAAAGAGATAATACAGCAGCTTTACCTATAATATCTGCATGATACGACTAAGCACTTTTGAATTATTCGAGATTCATTCGTTCTTGAAGACGTCACAAAAATTGTCAAAATGTATTCAGGAATAAAAAAATGGATATTTAAAGTTTTAAAGTTTCCTTTACGTGAGTAAGGACGTAAAACTGAAACTTATCAAAATCAATTTGTGCATGCTAAAATGGATAATTCCTTCGGAACCTAAAGAAAGTAATAATGAATACAAAGAAAAAAATGAGAAATTTTTCAGGAGTTAATTATTTTTATTACTTATTTACTCTCTGTGTACTCAGAATTTTATATATTTCCTATAATTATTATTATTCTTAAGAGATTGATATTGTATTACTGTAGTTGGAGACCGACAATGTCAATATCCTAAATATTAAAATTTACCTTGTTTAGAGTGTCTATTACAATAAAAGCTAAGGTGCACAAATAGATGTTACAACAGTGTTACCTATAAAACCATGCTACGACTAAGTGCTTTGAATTATGCGAGATACATTCGTTCATGAAGACGTTGCAAAAAAAAATATTAAAATGCATTCAGTAATGGTAAAAAGGATATTTAAAGTTTTAAAGTTTCCTTTACGTGAGTACAGATGCAAAACTTAAACTAATCAAAATCAAATTTTGCATAGTAAAAATGGGTATTTCCTTAGGAACCTAAAGAAAGTAATAATGAATACAAGGAATAATGAGAAACTTTTCAGGATTTAACAATTTTTATTACTTATTTACTCTCTGTGTACTCAGAATTTTATATATTTACTATCATTATTTTTAAGAGATTGATATTGTATTACTGTAGTTGGAGACTGACAATGTCAATATCCTAAATATTAAAATTTACCTTGTTTAGAGTGTCTATTACAATAAAAGCTAAAGTGCACAAAGAGATATTACAACAGCGTTATCTATAAAAAAATTAAAAAAAAAAAAAAAAAAAAAAAAATAAAAAAAAGAAAAAAAAAAATATATTTTTAAAAAAGATTTTCACCATGAACACAACCATGCTACGACTAAGTGCTTTTGAATTATGCGAGATACAATCGTTCATGAATACGTCGCAAAGAAAATTATTAAAATTCATTCAGTAATGGTTAAAAGGATATTTAAAGTTTTAAAGTTTCCTTTACGTAAGTACAGATGTAAACCTTTAACTAATCAAAATCAAATTTTGCATGGTAAAAATGGGTATTTCCTTCGAAACCTAAAGAAAGTAGTAATAAATACAAGGAATAATGAGAAACTTTTCAGGAGTTAACAATTTGTATTACTTATTTACTCTCTGTGTACTCAGAATTTTATATATTTACTATCATTATTTTTAAGAGATTGATATTGTATTACTGAAGTTGGAGACGGACAATGTCAATATAATAAATATTAAAATTTACCTTATTTAGAGTGTCTATTACAATAAAAGAGAAAGTGCACAAAGAGATATTATAGCAGCGTTACCTATAAAATCTTCATGCTACAACTAAGCACTTTTGAATTATTCGAGATTCATTCGTTCTTGAAGACGTCACAAAAAAATTGTCAAAATGTATTCAGGAATATTAAAATGGATATTTAAAGTTTCCTTTACGTGAGTAAGGATGTAAAACTTAATCAAAATCAATTTGTGCATGGTAAGAATGGGTAGTTCCTTCGAAACCTAAAGAAAGTAATAATGAATACAAGAAATACTGAAAAATGTTTCAGGAGTTAACAATTTTTATTACTTATTTACTCTCTGTGTGCTCAGAATTTTATATATTTCCTATCATTATTATTATTTTTAAGAGATTGATAGACTAAAAGGGAAATAGGTAAAAACATGTAAATTACCTTTTAAATTACAAAAATATGTGTTCTTCACAATGTTTATCTAGATGAATTCCGAAAAAATATAGGACGTAGCCTTTTGAGGAATATTCATGTTTGTAGACGTTTAAAATGGCTTCAGCTTCTGGGGTCATCTATCTCGGTTTGGTTTGGAGAGTTACAGTCTACTTTTTTGAAACACAAGGGCTAATGAGACCAGGACCTACTGCTTAAAGGCAATTCCGAACGGATACGAACATACATGTCACAGTGGGATTCGAACCCAAGAACACCGGTACCGAAGGCCAGCACCCTAACCATTCCGTCAGCGCTCGGCTCATCTATCTCGTTTATCAAAAAAGTAAACTTCAAACCAAACCAAATTACTGATATTTAAACTGTTATTCACTCTTTATTGTAACCTGAGCATTGTTATTTCCTCTTACATCTTCATTGTAATTACCTTATTAGTAAAGCAAATAACTAATATAAAGCCAAGTTTGAATAGCGGAAAAGATATCCACCAATACCTTTATAATGATCCACTTTTATTGAAGGCATTTCTATTACCTGACATCCAAATGAATTATTTTTAAATTTAAAGCATTAGTGCTCGAGTGAACAGCCGAATATACACATTCTGATAACTTTAATGTGTACACTTACTACTTTGAGCTTTCTGAAAAATATCTATATCTCATCATCATATTGCAGATCATTCACAATTTTTTATGATATAGGGTGAACCACTTTCTACTTTTTCTTTAAATTTTTGTTGATCTCCCAAAAGCACTAAAGACTCTTATATTTATATTAACTCTTATAGAGACTATTGAAATTTTATAAGAATGTTTGAGGATATATATTTTCTCCTTTAAGTTAAAACAGATCTTAAAGGGTTGAAGTAGATCTTAAGAAAATCGAAAAAAGGTCAAAAGTAGGAGGTGGTTAAACTAATGTGACTGGCCCCTGTACATTTATGAATATCTCTAATCTAAACTATTGTGGATAGCATAAAGTAAGATGAATATAGGATTTAAACAACTTTGAAAGTTACAGCTTGTTCTCATTAGTGGTCAGCTGTCATTTTGAACTTCGTAGGATGTCATTTATAAGCTCAAAGGCGGAGGGGTAGTGCTTCGTGCTCCCATGACGATGTTTGATCTTTGGGTTTGAGTAGGCCTTTCATACCTTCAATGGATAGACAAACTGAGGACCAAGCATGCTCGGGAACTAAACACTAGGGTTTCCGCTTAAGGTTGACCAATAAACCGGGACAAATTCTTCACACCCGACAGCTCTTGGTTTTCGAAAACGGAGAAACGCACTGCAGGCCATGATCCCCTTGTTGGGCTTTAGAACTGGGTAGTTTTGAGTTGAGGATGCCATTTATGAAATGAAAAAAACTTCTATACAAAATTAGTTATGGTTTTAGTCAAAGAACCTGCCGAAAAAGTACATTCTTGTGGAAGGGTCGAAAAATCATAAAAAGCAGATCCAAATGGCAAAATTACAAATAATAGCAGATTATTGAAAATTAAATAGATTGATTATAGAATAGCCATATACCTGCAAATAAACGGAAAGCTCGTTAAAAGAAAACATAAATCTACAAAATATTTTTTAGTTGTCCGTAAAAAGGGATGCTAGGCCTTGATATTTTAAAACTGGTCTGTACTTGCTCTATTGGAATCCTCAAGATTCATTGTTAACATATAGGAAAAATAAAAAAACTGTGGCCGGCTCGCATCTAAGATTTCTATAAAAATTATACCACGTCATATACCAGAAAATAGATTCTTTAGGATGATATGTTTTCCTTTTTTTGAACTTTTTTGTCTGTTCAGTGTTCTTATTTGTGTTTGAAAAAGTATACCAGAATTTCTCAAGAATAACTTAAATCAAATATATTTTTCTTGATGTTTTTTATAAAAGGGGGAGATAGCATGCTAAGAATTAGCTGTCATATCATGGGTTATTTTTTAAAAAGAATTCTTTAAATGTTATCCGGCCAAAGGGAATTTTATTTTCTTCTTAGGTTAACACTAAGTAAAAGGAATCCAATAGGTTTGGTTTGGTTTCATTTGGAGAGTTACAGTCTACTGTTTTTGCTACACAAGGGCTAATGAGATCGGAACCTACAGATTAAAGCCAATTCCGAACGGCTACGAACAACTATGCCGCAATGGGATTCGAACCAACGAACTCAGGTTCCGAATATCAGTGCCCTAACCATTTGGTCATCGTTCGGCATGAATCCAATAGACTATAACAGATACATCTTAAGTCCTGAATATATTTCAGAAGCGATTAATTTAGTATTGTATATTAACATACACTAATGATTAATGTACTTTACTAGTCCAGTATAGAAGACGATTTATGTGTTTTCATATTTATATTATTTTTCATTTTTACTTTTAATTCTACTTTAGGAAACGCATGAAAAATTCCCAAAACAAATACTAGACAGCTAAACATAAACTGGAATCCCAGTTTACACAGCGATAGTGTATGTATTTAATTTTCATTAACGGAAACATTTTCTCCGTTTATTTATCTTATGTAATAGAAGTATAAATATGCTATCTCATTTATAGTGTTGACATATGCATAATATGTGTTTAAATATTGAAATGTGTTCACTAGAGATTGGATTTATATCAAGTCGGGATAAATCACAATTGCAATACAAATATTGGAGGAAAGAATGAAATGTATACCTATGCTTCTGAATATGATGCTTAGAAATTTCAGTAGAATTTTTCATGTCATTGTACTAAGTAAAGGACGTAATGTGATCACGAAAATTTATAGTCTCCTATCTCAATAGAATTGTCCGCGGTTCGATCCCCGGGCTGGGCAAGGTTGACTCAGCCTTTCATCCCTTCAGTGGGTAGATGAACTGAGGACCAAGCGTGCTTGGGAACTAAACACTGGGAGTTCCGCGTTAGATTGACCACCTAATCGGAACATATGGTTCGCACCCTAGAGCCCTTGGTCTCGTAAACGGAGATTGGCACCGTAGGCCTTGGCCCCCTAGGGGCTGTTGCGCCGAGGAGTTTAGTTTAGTTTAGTTTATCTCAATAGAATAATCCATTTCAACCATACATGAATAAATTTTTTCTAGTTGTCGCTTTACATCTGCACGTATACGAAGATCTTTAACAATGAAACTTTAAATATCCATTTTGATCAACCTACATGAATTTAACTAGATGTGATATTTGTACCTATATACGTATATTATACCTACATCTACTATCGTACTTTTTCATACGTACAGACGTAAAGCAGCAACTAGACATAATCATTCAGCTATGGTCGAAATGGGTATTTATAATGAAACAGGAAAATATAACTTTTTTGCATAGGTTAAAAAACAATTAGACATAGAATGTTGAAATTTTATGTTTAGTACTGTTGTAGCGTCTGGTTGTGGACTTCCTTTTTAATGTTGCAATCTACAATCTATAGACATAGAATGTTGAAATTTTGTGTTTAGTACTATCGTAACGTCTGACTGTGGACTTCCTTTTTATGTTGTAATCTATAATGTATATTAAAGTAAATATCAATATGACGTATATTATCGCGACTGTGCGTATTTTAACACATTGTGCGGGTACATTTCGCAGCGGAATTGTATCGAGATCGGGTACTTTGCGCGTTAGTTTAGTTATGCAGTTAAATATCAATAGATTGAAAATTATTTAATTTTACATGTCGCATCGACTGATGTCAAAACTAGTTTTTGTCTAAATTTTTCCAGAATCTTTGTAGTAGACAAAAACATTCGGCTTCGTTTTCCTGTATATACCGTTATTTTTGTACCCACAAACAAACATGTTGTTACACTAACTCGTACTAGTATGTGACCAAAGATCAAGTATCAATAGTCAGTAAACGTACTAGTACGTGTCCAGCATACAAAGTGTTAAAAACAACCAGCTATAGAAAGTTGAAAATTCTTATTTAGGACTGCCGTAGTGTCTACTTAATTACCTCCGTTTTTTCATTGTAATCTGCACTCTATATATTTGAATTAAAATTTTTGGTATTATCAGTGGGTAATATTTTAACATCTACAAAAGTGCCCAATTTGCTAAAGAATGAAAAAAAACCTTGTTTCACATATGAATAAAATGAGTATAAAAGAAATACTGCAAAATATGTGCATAATTTAATACGTGAAAAAGAAAGTCATGTTCTGTCCACAAAATTTTTTTACAGCAGGCTAAAGGCAGTATCTCATGATCTAAGGTCATTATCTAGACGAATTTACTGTAAGTTTTTTTAAGAGTGGCAATACGGATAATTTGGTACTGAGTTGGTAAAAGTAACATGAAACTGATGATACGTAACAAAATCATATCTTCAATGGATACTAAAATATGCAATATATGAATAAATAAAGACGTCAATATAAAATGTCGAAATAAAATAAGGAAAGCAGAACTGTTTTCTCAGAAGTGGAAGACTGTGAATAGGCTTATTATTTGCAGCCTCTACCTGCGAGCTTTTTTGATTTCATTCCTTGAGGCAGTGTGCTAAGTTTTATATTTTTATTTTGCCTTTTTATACCAGTCTACACTCTATAAAGGTTTCGTTTATACGTTAATACCTGACCAAAAAAGAAAAAACACTGTCAAGATGAATTTAAAGGCACTTTTATTAATGTGCCTTGCTACTTTTTCTAAAGTACCAATTGAATGTAAACATTATTTATTAATGGAACAATAGAAGTTATTATTATTCTGTTATGTAGTTACTAGTTTAGAGTATCTTCGAAGAAAAGAAAAGCTTCGACAATAGGCGATTTGAAGGGTTTGAGGGTTCGGTCTTATTTGAAACGCTTTTGTCAGTATTTTGGAACACTATAAGTAATAAAATAGATAATAAAACCGGCATCTTATGCTGAAATGTCTTCAAATGCTTAGTAATATCTTTGTCAGTAGTAGACTCTTGTACCTAGAGACTAAATCTACAATGTCCAGTTACAGTTATTGGAAATCAACTTAAGGAATTTTCATGGCAGTAGTTTGAAATCTGGAAAAGTTATTACTCTACATTGTAATATATCAAAAAAAGTATTTGCTTTTAAAAAGAAGCACTTGTTTGAAAGCTGTTGGATCTGCTTAAGATGTAGAAGGTTTGGTTTGGAGTTCTACGGTCTATTGTTTTGCTACACGAAGACTAATACGACCGGGACCTACTGCTTACAGCTGATTCTGAACAGCTATGAATACCCATGCCAGCAGGGAGGTTCAAATATATAAACTCCAGTGCCAAAGAGCAGCGCCCTAACCATTCAGTCAACATTTGACACAGATGTAGAAGGAATTCCTCCTGTTGGATTACTTTCTTGTGTAATCTACGACGTTTTGTCCATTAGGTGGATTTCTGGGAAGTGGACGATCAGTCACCAGTACTAGAAAGTCTTAATTATTAGAAATGTCTAAATTGGATAGCCAGAGTTTTCATTTTGTTGCAGAATTTCTGGAGTATCATAAAATTTACTTTATATTTATCAATCATCTTTTACAGTGAACGCCCAGTTATTATTTTCGTAGCCTCCAAAAATGTTTCCCTTGGTTTTGTACCACAATCATTAATTCTGTTAAATTAAAACAACTAACCCGATTAAAACTGGTGCAATTAGTATCAGAAGAGGTGTAACAACTTGCTTTTTATAGCACCATATTTATACTTTGATATAAGTGATATAATGTTGTATAACGCATTTAATTATTTGACGACTTTTCAGACTTTAGAGTTTTCCATGATACAAGAGTTTGTAGAGGTTTCCAAGCATTTTGTCCCAAATAAAAGAAAAATACAATATTGAAGAAAAATTGCCAAGTGTCACAACATTACGTCAATAGAAGGTATCTCTTTGTTAATGACTGAGGGTTTCAAAAGACGGTTTGGAAAATCATACATATATTACGTCATTATATAGTATGATATAAGAGAGTTTCTGTTGGTGGTTAAATATCATTTCAAATTTCACAAGTTTTTTTTAAATAATTTAAGGGGAAGTATCAAGTATACTGATAAAGAAACTTTCAACTTTTAAACTTTTATGAATTCACATTCTACAAGCTAGGGAATAAATAAAACCTAAAAATAGGACTACAAAACGTTGTAGGACCAAAGCACAAACTTTTACAACATTACCCTGAGGGTAGGATAATAATGACCTTCTGCGTTACTTATTCATCAGAAGAATGATTAAATGCAGAATATTCGGCAAAAGCTAGATGTTTTACCTAAGCCTATTACTATATAATTAAAGAAAAAAAATCGCCTACTAATTGTCAAAAAAATGACCAAACAAACAACTGGGCAACGAAGCATCAAGTTACTAAAACAGTTTCCTTACCTCTAAGTATTTCTTTACATTGATCACAGGCAGTAATTTTTTTGTAGGTGTATTCCTGAAAGACATGGGTAACTTCCAGTGTTCCTGGAGCAGCCGATAGAGGCCGAGATCCGCTTTTGCCACCCTTTTTATCATCACCTCTGAAAATGGAATACGAAAATTCTTTAAAATAAAGAAAAAATTACATATTTACTATAATTAAAAAATAAAAATATATAACAAATAAAAAAATCTGAATAGGAAAAATAAGAAAACTCAGGTTTTTGTTCGATTCTTTTTTTAAAGAACGAATTTTATAAAATAATAAAGCCTCTTACATTTCCTTTCTTTTATTACGAAAAATAATTAAATGGAATTAATTAGCATTTATGTAAGAGGAAAGTTAAAGCAATTATCAGTAAAATGACAGGAAAAAAAACCAGAGCTATGTTGACAATACTCTAAAAGTGAGGGGAATGAGAAATAATTTATTCGGATTTCACAAACTTATCGAGCCGTATAAAGAACAGCAACTAATGAAAATTTAATTAACTGCCTTTAGTTGTTATTTATGACATAAACAAGTTGCTCAGAGAATTAAATGTTGTTTCTACTTTGAACTACAAATAGATGCTTAATTATTAAGATATATACTTAATTGTTTCAAATTCGTCGGAAATAAAACGTGCTTCGATAAAGTTAATATTTTAAAACACTTTATGGCGAATTCAAAAGATTTAGTAGATGCAAAATTTGTATGGCTATTTCGGGATTTAATTTTTAATACTTGCTTGCTTGTATAGTATGCCTTTTAGTGACTATGACATTTTTATGCTTACTAGCATTAGGAAAATTTTGTAACGAAAATGTTTAACTGAAATAAGTATCGCGGGATTTTGAAAAAGTGCAAATAATATCACTCAGTCACCAAATTTGACTTCCTGTAGATGAAATAAATGTGGTGTAAAGGGAAGGTAATAAAAAATTTATATGTGTATATCTATGTCTATTTATTATTTAGATCACTATGCTTAAAATGTTATAGTTGATTAAAGCTTTCTTTATGTATATAGAGTAAAAAAAATAGAGAGTGCAGTGATCTTTCTATCACCAAGGAGTAGAACATAAAGTTATATAAATATGTAAAATTAATCTACACATTAAAAAAAAGCAATTTTTTTCTAGGGCTTGCTTGGAAATGCAAACTTTATTGTAGTCACATCTTGGAATGCAACTCACTGGCTCTAATATCAGGCAAAATATTTAACAAACATCTTTTTATTCTCATCTCAAAGTCTAAAAACCAACGAACGCGTTTTACACAGGTAAGAGGAAAACGTGCATATGATGATTTGTGTAAATGCCGTTTTGGGGAGTGTATAAATCACGCGCTTATATTCCCAGAAGGTAGAGCTAAAGCATCTGTTCATTTGTAGCTTGTTAAAAAATTTGTTGCTGCAAAAATGCAAACAATGACATAAAGAAAGCAATAATCCTCAAGTTTTCGTGCGAGAATTGACAGCTGTTTCATAAAAAGAATAAGAAATCTACATGCAGTGATTGTTAAATTTTCCGAATTCTTTTAGAGGATTTGTTTTAATATCGAGCAGTGTATGTTTTATTCTGAAAATAATTTTATATACACCCCTCTTTTTATTAATAAGTAGTTAACATTTTTAACTAACCCAATCATATCGAATAACTTACTGAAATTGTATAAAATTACTAGGCATTAAAGTCGTATGTCGAGATCAGCTCACAAATGTGCGGTGTACTAAGTAAAAACAGGGAATTAAATTTCAGTTTCAAAGACGGCACTTAAATGTATTCTAAAATGAAGCACAAATCATGATGTTCAAAGGATATTTTTTGTCTTGTAGGGTAACTTAAATTTATATATTTAAATATTATTTACATAATATGGGCATATTTACTAATAAGGTCATATTTAAATATGATGTATTCTAAAATGAAGCACAAATCATGATGTTCAAAGGATATTTTTTGTCTTGTAGGGTATTTAAATGTGGTGTATTCTAAAATGAAGCACAAATCATGATGTTCAAAGGATATTTTTTGTCTTGTAGGGTATTTAAATGTGGTGTATTCTAAAATGAAGCACAAATCATGATGTTCAAAGGATATTTTTTGTCTTGTAGGGTATTTAAATGTGGTGTATTCTAAAACGAAGCACAAATCATGATGTTCAAAGGATGTTTTCTTTATCTTGTAGGGTATTTAAATATAGTGTCATTGCGTAAAGCATACCTACACAGATGAAAATTAAATTCTAAAATAAACTAATAAACAAAATTTCAGCAATGATATAAGAAAGTAATTACTTATCAAGGCTTCCACTACTTGCCGTCTTGAGATTAAGAAATGCTTTTAACCATTTATTTTTGGCTGTTGCACTTCCTGTACTCGCCGTTGACTGTTTTCTTTCTTTAAGGTGGTTCCCTTCTAAGGGATGCTCACTCTTACTAGAAGCGAACAAATCCAGCTGAAAAAGAAACTTTAATCATTAAATGTTTTAGATCATTCGCATAAGGATAATTAACACATTGTGAGCGGGTACATTTCGCAGCGAAATTGTACAGGGAAGGACGTTTTGCAGGTAAATTTAGTTATTCCGTTAAATCTCATTAAATCAAAAATTATTTAATTTTTTAACCAACTTTTCGTATTTTATATTGAAATATATAAACAAATATATAATACATAAATATATATATATACATATATACATATATATATATATATATATATATATATATATATATATATATATCTAAATACAAATATATATAATATATAAATGTGTATATATATATATATATAATATCATTTTCGCAAGGGTAAATAAAAAGTTAATTTTAAATCTAAATTGATTTTTTAATCAACCTTCCCGTTCTGTAGTTCCGCATCGACTGATGTAAAAACTAGTTTATATTTGTCTAAATTTATCCAGAACCTATGTAGTAGACAAGAACATTCGGCTTCTATACGAAAGTAAATATCAATATGACGTATATTACAGCGACTGTGCGTATTTCAACACATAGTGTACGGGTACATTTCGCAGCGGAATTGTACTAGGAACTGGCGTTTTGAGCGCAAATTTAGTTATTCAGTTAAATCTCAATAGATCGAAAATTATTTAATTCTACATCAGTCGCATCGACTGAAGTAAAATTTAATTTTTATTTGTCTAATTTTTTCCAGAATCTATGTAGTAGACAAGAACATTCGGCTTCGTTTTCCTGTATAAACCGTTATTTTTGTACTCTCAAACAAACTATGTTGTTACACTAAGCCATACTAGTCCCACGCTCAAGTATCAATCGTCAGAAAACGTACTTGTACGTGTCCCGCATGAAATGTGTTAAATAATTAGGTACATAGAATAAATAAATTTTAAGGTGAAATGCACACTACAGGAACTTTTCATAAGAATATTATGCATTTTACATAGATTATTCTCCAAAGGTAAGATAAGTCTTTAAAACGTGAAACCATTGTATTATTGCACTTAATATCAATCATGGTTTTTTTGTTTACTGAAATGTAAAATTTGAACCTTAAATGTGTGTTAAATGGATAATTATCAATGCTTATTTAGTAAACCTTGAAGATAATAACTTTATGGTTAAGAGGTATAAATGCTTATTTGGAAAAATGGAAAAGGCATTTTGTAAAAACCTTTCTTTTAAAAAATCTTTACCCTTTTTATTCATACTTAGTTTTGTTGAAAATAAGAAAATCATCTCTGAGTACGAAATACTTGCCTGAGCTTTGACCGCAGCCAAGTGAATGAAAGCAACCTGTAAGTCAAACTTTTTAAGGCTTACTTCAACTTGCAATTCGTTGGCTTTGTTAAAAAGGCATGATTCTATACTCCTGAAAGAAAATACATTTGTACGTTATTTAATATTCTATTTGTTTGCACTAAAAGAGTATATTTTGTAGAACGAATCTTTATTAGAAAACTACTATTCTTTAACTCTTTGCCTCAAACATCGAGTCTGACTCGACATCATCTTTCTTTTGCAGCAAGTACAACATCAAGCATAGCTCGACATGGTTTTAAATGTAAGAATTACTGTTCGCTCTTATTTATCTTAATTAAAATTGCTCATTCATCAATAAATTGATATAACTGATATATTAACTTGGACTAGACTACTGGAAATGAGCAAAATTAATTTGGAGTAGAGGGTTAAAGGTCAGTAATACATAATCAATAACTGTATAAAATGACAGAGAGATAATTAATTATTGTGAGAAAGAGATTAGTCCTGACACTAGTCTAAATAATCATGATTAATTCACTAACACCGGAAATAATTTTTAATGAATACATGATGAATATCTTGACACTCATTAATTGTAAAATCTAGAGAAAAAAGATGAAATTTGAACAACTTTGAATATTATAGCCTGTCTTTGTTAATCATGAGTTGTAATATTAAGCCTCAGAGAATGTCATTCATTAAAAAATCCTAATAAGAACTTTTTTTTGCTGACAGATGTAAACACAATACTGTAAAAGTACGTTTTGTAATAGATGTAGATATGCGTAATAATTTCAGCTTAAGTACATACTGTAAAAATAAATACCTGTATAACGCTAAAAAACCCCTAAAATGTTGATCTAAATTACAAAACTATAAATAATAACAGATACTTGACAATAAGGAGAAATATTTCCAGGATTACCTTCTGCCTGCAGTAAAATGTAAACCTCTTCCAAGAAAATTTAAAAATTCTACAGTCTATAATAACAAAGCGACAGGGATAAAGGTTGTAATGCAAGTAATACAAGTAAAGGCATGTAATACATAATCGATAATTGTATAAAATAATAGCTAGATAATTAATTATTGTGAGAAAGAGATTAACCCTGACACTGCTCTAAATAATCATGATTAATCCACTAACACCAGAAATAATTTTTGATAAATATACAATGAATATCTTGATACTCATTTATTGTAAAATCTAGAGAAAACAGATGAAATTTGAACAACTTTGAATATTTTAGCCTGTCTTTGTTAATCATAAGCTGTAATATTAAGCCTCAAAGAATGTCATTCATTAAAAAAAGTCGTTATAAGAACTTTTTCTGCTGACAGATCTAAACACAATGCTGTAAAAGTACTTTTTGTATTAGATGCAGATATTCGTAATAATTTCAGCTGAAGTACTTACTGTAAAGATAAATACTTGTACAAGGCTAATCCCCCCTAAAATGGTGATCTAAATTACAAAACTATAAATAATAACAGATACTTGACAATAAGGGGAAATATTTCCAGGATTACCTTCTGCCTGCAGTAAAATGTAAACCTCTTCCAAGAAAATTTAAAAATTCTACAGTCTATAATAACAAAGCGACAGGGATAAGGTTGTAATACAAGTAATACAAGTAAAGGTAAGTAATATATAATAGATAATTGTATAAAATGATAGCGAGATAATTTATTATTGTGAGAAAGAGATTAACCCTGACACTGGTCTAAATAATCATGATTAATCCACTAACACTAGAAATAATTTTTGATAAATATACGATGAATATCTTGACACTCACGCATTTATTGTAAAATCTAGAGAAAACAGATGAAATTTGAACAACTTCGAATATTAGAGCCTGTCTTTCTTAATCATGAGTTGTAATATTAAGCTTCAAAGAATGTCTCAAGAAGACCTTTTTCTGCTGACAGATCTAAACAATACTGTAAAAATACGTTTTGTAATAGATGTAGATATTCGTAATAATTTAAGATGAAGTACATATTTTAAAAATAAATACATGTACAAGGCTAAACCCTCCTAAAATATTGATCCAAATTATTAAACTATAAACAACAACAAATACTTGAAAATTTGGGTAATTATTTAAAGGACTTGCCTTCAGCAAAAGGGAAACCTCTTCCAAGAAAATTTAAACATTCTACAGTCCATAATAACAAAGTGATAGGAATAAAGGTTGTTCTAAACTAAGTTGGAGAAAATAAAAATAAAAAACATCGAAAGTATAATTTGTGAAGTATGCAGTACTATACTGCATACTTCACAAATTATACCCGGCTCCGTGCAGTTCGTGGCCGCAAAATATCAAGGTGGTCGGGAGTGACAACATGCAGCAGTAAGCAAAGTTATGCATAAATCTATGATTTAACCCTTTATATCCAGAATTAATTTACCATCAACTTTCTTACTGTATTTTTGCATCATTAGATAAGTTTTAATAGAGAATAATCATAGAAAAAAGAAAATTAATTTTTACTGTATTTTAGTAGTTAATTTTGCAGCTGGTACTTTCTAGTACCAACATATATTTTTGACTCTATAATAGAAAATAAAACATTAAATTATGAATAAAACAAATGAAATGCTTACCTGCGAAGTATAGAAGTCTCTAAAAAATAATAGTACGAAATAACTGGTAACAAACTACTAAATTTACTCAATAACATGAGTATCCACTCTACCACAAAATGACTTTCAACTGCAGCACGAAAAATATAAAATACCCACTATGCGAATAAAAAGGATTCTTGGTGCCTGGTTCTTTTCTGCTGTAGAAACTGCATCGTTCATGTCCTTTTGAGTACCGTCATGAAAAACGGTTTTATTAGGAATATATAGGTGTTTGA
>CM063501.1:65940882-65948382 GCA_032207245.1 Pardosa pseudoannulata
AGAAACTGAATTATTTGTAAATGATAGTAGCGAAAGTTTACTAGATGACCTGGATAGTGGTGACTCTAATAGTAGTACAGATGTAATCAGTCAAGCAAGACAATTATTTGAAATTAATTGTGATAATCCGCCTCCTAGTTTTGCTTTCAATAGAATTCCAAAAATTAACTTGGATATCGATGAGACTAAAGGTAAACTTCAGTTCTACGATGCTTTCATAGAAAGAAAAATAATTGTAATAAATGCTTAAAAATATTAGAAATGCTAATTTTAATAACATATCTTTACTTAAAAATGTAAAATGAAAAAAAAATGCAATAAAAAATGTGACATTTTTTGACCGAATTCTGGAAAAAAATGAAACTGTCAAAGGGTTAAGCTGCAAGTAGATGCGAGGAAATTTCTAGAATAAGAATACTAAAATTTGAAATTATTACGAAAATGTCACTGCTCCAGTTAAACCTACATTTAAACAGTTGTTTTGTAATAATTTTGTTTATACTATTCTTTTAAATAAATTTTATTCTTTAATTTACTTATATCCAACTGTAAAAATATTTCAAAATATAAAAAATTTTACTTTCAGTTTATTTATAGGTTGCTGAGTTACGAATTAGGTAACCTAATTTTCAATGTATGAAAATGCAACAATAACGTATCATTTATTATCATCTACCCTCAACCGACAACATTAATGTGTGTTTTACCCAATACGAACTTAGAACTACATTGATGTCGAATAAAATAGTCGTTAGGCCATGGGAAAAAACTCCAGCTGAATTTCAAACTAAAAATGTAGACTTTATTCAGACTCTCCGCCTTTGGCACTGTGCCACCCAAAAATTGTATATCTGCTTATATAGTGCCATGAAGGCACAAGAAAGTAAACCAATCAGAGGTGTTAAGATCATGCCACGTTGAGAAAGTCCGAAAGACCGAAATAAGTTACGTGAAGTAAGTATATAATATTAATTGAACTAAGCAGAAATTAAGCTAAGCTGTTGTGGCACTATAGGTTACCAGAACTAAAAGAGAAACTAATTCTTTCTCCAAAAGTTGTAATTTTCAAAATAGAATCATCAGAATCTTATTTTAAAATTCAATTATAATTGAGAATGGATATTTAAAATATTTAAATACCCATACATGCGTATATGCGTGTATGGATGTAAAGAAAACGTAAATTAAATTTACAAGCGAATGTAGATATTTTGCATAAGACCACGAAGAGGACTCCTTAAAGAATATAGTGTTAAAAAGCATCCGGTAACCGGATACATAAAATAAACAAACGTCAATTTGTAGACCAAAACTCCTCATTATGTCTCCGATTCCTAAAAGTTTTCAAAACTATGATAAAGGGTGAAAATCCCGTGTATCCCTGCTTTACTCTTCCCCCTACTCTAAACTGATCACTGCGGTTAAAGTTAACGTCCTCAAGCAAAGGTGTTTAACGATTCATAACTTTATGAAGACCTAGTGGCTAGTTTAGGAAATTCCAAACAAACAGGTTATGCAAGCTGCCGGAAACAGATTTTCAGATATTTCTTTCTATTCTTAAATTGTCTAGACGATCTCGGAATTCACCTTCTCCCTAAAGTGAACTGTGAACCGAACCAACCGATATTTCGGATATAAACATCTACGTCAGCGAAACGGTCTTCTCTTGCTTTATCACACCTTCTGGCCATGACTGTATTCCACCTCCCACCGTGCACTTGGTGATACGATACACACACACACACACATATATATATACATATATATATATATATATATATATACATATATATATATATATACATACATATATATATATATATATATATATATATATATATATATATATATATACATATATATACATATATATACATATATATATATATACATATATATATATATATATATATATATATGATATGTATATATATAAATAGATGTATGTACATATATATACATATATATATATATATATATATACATACGTATATATACATATATGTATATATATATATATATATATATATATATATATATATATATATATATATATATATATATATATAATATATATATATATATATATATATATATATATACATACATACATATATATATACACATACATATATATATATATATATATATATATATATATATATATATATATATATATATATATATATATATATATATATATATATATTATATATATATATATATATATATATATATATATATATATATATATATATATATATATATATATATATATATATAAAGGCTTTTTGCCCCATTACGAAGTAGGGATCTGGGGAGTTTTCACCACCTTGTAGTAGGGAACCTCAAGCTGAAGACGCAAATGAAGACACTTGAAAATTCAATCGTTTATTCATTCACATATCAAAGCATCATCATGAAACCTTATACGAAATTCTACAAAAACCGTGATGGAACTCTAGACATTTGCTGAAATAGTCATTTGCGCCGACAAATCAGCTATAACATGATGTCACGTGGGTGATGTAACCCACGCTTTAGAAATCTATATTTAGGTATGGAACCGGAAGGAATTTTACCAACAAACATTTTAGAATATTAGCTAGGGTTCCATGGAAAGAATTATTGGGAAAATAGAATCTTAAACCGAAAGTGATAAAAATATCATTGTATATATAAAATGTTTCGAAATTCGAATAAAATTACTTACCGTCTGAGCAGGATCATTCTCCATGTAGGGTGGATTGTAGAGGTGCTTTGTTACAGGCTGTGAGAGCTTGTCCACGTTGAGAGAGCGTATAAAACTGCTCAAATCACCTCGGGTCTTGACTGCTTGGGCAGCATTTGCGATATTTTCATAGTGTTGACCCTGTTCCCTTGACTGAAAACACAAAGAAAATAAATTATAACTTATAAACTGTTTGAATTAGAATTCTATGTTGATATGATATTCTTTTGAATACATAAATTTATATAACTACATTACCAAAGGTATTGTGTTATAAAGTATAAAGTGAAAAAAAAAAACCTAAAACAACCTCTGTTGCTTACTGTTTTAGCAATGTGACGATTTAGGACTATGGAGTATAAAACCTGTTTTAGTTTTCTATTAAAACTTACATAAAGATCTAACTTCTCCAGTAATTAAACAACAAACGAAAAAAGTTTTATAAGATTTAATTTTGCCTCCACTTCGAGTTTTCTGAAGAGGGCTAAACCTACTTATACAGCAGACAGTGGTTCACGAGCAGAATGCGTTTATTATGCAAATAAAATATCTGTATGAAATATAATAAACTGAAACTACTGAATGCCGAAAAGTAATTAATAAATTTCATTTTCTCGCTTTAGAAAGATATCAAAGCACTAAAACTAATCAATGCCCAAAAGTTATTAATTTCTTGTTAGTGAAGGGAATTTATGTCATTCAATTTATATTATATTTTCATTATTAAAGTGTTGAAATAATTATGCTTAGAATAAATTAACAATATTAATTAATTTAAATTAGAACTTTTGCATTTTATAAATATGTCACGACTGTATGGCTCTTTACAATGTACGGAAAACTAGAAAGCAGCTTTCAATAATCTCATTCATAGTCAACCTTGTTGTATGACTATAACTTGATGACTAATATCAGACACATCTTTATTAAAGATGAGGAGAGTAAAAATCAGAATGCACAAGCAGCATTTTTAATTGATGTGTACATCACGAGTTACTGGAAATTGGGGTTTCATTAATGTGTGAAGGGAAATATTGATAACAGTGAGAACCTTTGTACATAAAAACATTTTAACAATTATGATACTGAAAGTCACCAACTACGGTTCACAAACTTTATTTGAAATAAAAAGTACCATTAACGATTACAAGAATTGACCTTGTTGTATGACTATAACTTGATGACTAAGATCAGACACATCTCTATTAAAGATGAGAAGAGTAAACATAAGAATGCGCAGACAGCATTTTTAATTAATATATATCACAAGTTAATGGAAATTGGGGTTTCATTAATATGCGATAGGAAATAGAGATAACAGTGAGAATCTTTGTACATAAACACATTTTAATAATTTTGATACTGAAAGTCACCAACTACGATTCACAAACTTTATTTGAAATTAAAAATACCGTTAACGATTACAAGAAATAACCTTATTGTATGACTATAACTTGATGACTAAGATCAGACACAACTCTATTAAAGATGAGAAGAGTAAACATAAGGATGAGCAGACAGCATTTTTAATTGATATATATCACAAGTTAATGGAAATTGGAGTTTCATTAATATGCGATAGGAAATAGTGATTAACAGTGAGAACCTTTGTACATAAACACATTTTAATAATTTTGATACTGAAAGTCACCAACTACGATTCACAAACTTTATTTGAAATAAAAAAATACCATTAATGATTACAAGAATTGACCTTTACATGCAAATAAACTCTTCACCGAAATACATGTTCTTCTAAAATTGTACTTTCAGAAATATAAAAAGCTTTCTTAACTTGTATTTCTCCATTAGATGGAATTTCAAATAAAAAACACAACTCCAATAATTCCAGTCTGAAGACGATTTCTAAATTTTTTTGTAAAGGTATATTTCTAGAATTCCCTGAACTCTAGATCAAAGCATTAAACTTTAAGGATTGTATAGATATTCGAATATGAGTAAAAAATAGGTTCATAATAAATGCGAAAGAGAAAAATAAATGGCAAAGAGGAAAATAAATTGCAAGAATTGCAAAAGGTTTAAAAGATACTTCTTTTTTAGACTTCGAAAAGTGAATCGGGATTTTGAGAAAACAATTTTCTTTGAATCAACATCGAGGGATTGTGTTTCGGGATATTGTGTGATGTTTTTATTGCGTGACATTTTGCGACGTGAACCCACCAAAGCCACGTACTTGCGTGATACTATTACTCTCTGGTTTTGAGAGAAAACTGCTAATGCTTACTTTGTTTCGTGCTAACCAACACCCACATGTACCAAGACCTTAAAACACCGAAATGTCTTCGAAACTCAGGATTTAGAATGTAATGAAAAGTTCTCAGAAACTTATCCAAATCATATGACTTTGCTTTTAATATTAATAATTGGGGGTTATGCACAGACAATCGTCACAAAGATCTCTAAATTTCGTTTAAGAGAATTTTAACTGTGTATAGACAAATATTTATTTAAGATATTTTATATTATAAAGTAATAATTCTTTTTCCATACAATTCCAAAAAATGTTTTGAATTTGAATGATTTTAGAATTTTGTTAATTTTTAATGAGTGACATATTCCAATAGGGGACAATTAGATCCCCATAAAGTACAAAAAATAATTTTTTATGTAAAACTAAAATCATGTATGTTGCTTTATATTTCTGAGGATGGCTAGGACAAATGTTTTTATTGCTATAAGATCATACTTGAAACAAAAATACATAGTAAAAGACGGTGTTTGTATACAGCATGTTCATAGAGAAAAACTGACATCGTTAGTTAAAGATATATGAGGATCAAAAACTCATTATTCCTCATTTTGGATTAAAACTTTCCATTTTAATTGTTCTTATATTTATGAATTAAATTTAATCTTTTAATTTTGATTAAAATAGAAACGATGTATTGGTTTTACCTCTCAGTTTAGGAAGAGTTTTATCATAAAAGTGAGAATAATTTTTAATTACTTGTTTTATAGATGTCATTTTATCTGGAAAGGTCAATAACTGCGTTATTTATACTAATAATTTAAAGTTGGAGTCTTACTTTGCTATTAGATATTTGACAATTTAATGAATAAAAAATCTAAAATTTTAGAATACAATATTAATAAATATATTTATCAAAGAAAAAAAAAATGGTTCATCCACCAATTTTATCGCTCTAAAGAGTGTCTTCTGACTATGCCAATATTTTCTATTCGTTAGCCCATTAAAATCCAAAAGTTTTTTTCTGAAAATATATAAGTGAACAACTTAATCTAAGCTACTATAGACACAGCAGAGTAAGGGAAATATGATGTTTAAACAACTGTTCATATTGCAACTTGGCCTCGTAAGTGGTTAGCAGCCATTTAAAACTTCATAGCACACCATTAAAAATATATATTTAGTATATGTAATTAATTTAGTAAATATATTTAGTATTATATGTTTCTAAGCGACGTTTTATGATGTATACAGTCATTCGTTATGATTTTAATAAATTGTTTACGACTTTCGAAACATCATAAAATGTCTATCCCAAATATCAAAATCATAAATAATAATAGATACTCTAAAATTTGGGAGATTGTTTATAAATTAGAAATCTATATTCACAGAAAAATCATTTATTAAAAACGTAAGAAATCTACAAATTATTTTTTACTAGGCATTAATGGATTCAAGCTACTTTGGCTAACTTTGTGGCAATTTTTTTTGATTTACATTTCTGTAGTGTAATTTAATGCATATCGTATTACATTTGTTCTGTTGCAAGACCTAACAAATGAACTCTTCAGAAGATACATCTTGTATTAACTGATTGACATCCGAAAGTATGTGGGATAGAGTTAGATCCAATAGATCATATGTGGAATGAAATTCTGTAAAACCAAAGATTAAATATTTCTTGGTAATCTAACAGTCAGTTGCCACGGGCATTCTCTCACATAAAACACTGTGAAGTACTTTATTATAAGAATATTGTTAGAATATATATATATATATATATATATATATATATATATTATATATATATATATATATATATATATATATATATATATATATATATATATATAGTATATGGTCACACACTTATTGTTACAAAGCAACATCGTAGACAAGTCGTACCAGTCATCGTAGTAAAATCAGAACACTATATTTCAGCAATTGTTTGTACAAGAAATGATATATATCTGCATTCTCTCTCTGTCTATTTCTCTATTCTTATGATTATCCGAACACACACACACATATATGTATACATATATATACATATATATATATATATATATATATATATATATTATATATATATATATATATATATATATATATATATATATATATATATATATATATATATATATAATATATTTGAATATATATATATACATATACATAAATACTTGATATACATATATATATATATACACACTTATTATATAATATATATATATATATATATATATATATATATATATATTTATATATATATATATTAATATATATATATATATATATATATATATATATATATATGTCAGGTTTGAAAACGTAAAATTAATAAATTCGGGGTCTGAGAGGAAAAAACGCAGAGAACATTTTTAATGCATGAACACTAATCTTTAATAACTCATTATAAAAGCACTCGATGAGTAAGGATGAGAGAGAACGTCTTGAGAAATGGTTGCTGCATGAACTCTGGCTGAGTGGGGTTCCTTTGTTAGAGTGACGCTCGACACGCGTCGCTATGTTTGATGGTTGGCTATTAAACTGTGCT